>LR737386.1:7306299-7356266 GCA_902655005.2 Marronus borbonicus
TAATGTAATGCTCTCGTTTGTCGAGTTATTCCACCGCTTTCGTCAGATTTCAAGTTATACTAAATATTATCGTTACTTTAGTTAAAAATTCTCTTAACTTTTGGTGGAATCTATTTCCTCTGCAAAGCTCAAGACCGATAGTTTCTGCCAAACAAATAATTTTTTATTTGTTGCGCTGCTAATATATATCTATAAATGAGAAAATCGTAAATCAAAAAAAAAAAATATTGAATACATTCCTCAGCAACTATACAGAACGGCGGAACCTACTTAATATTTATGAAATACGTCGCCACACCAAATTTACATTATAGACATACAGTGCATTCAAGTATAATTAAACTAATCTACTAATTTACATTGATATACCATTACGAACAAGTACATTACCTTCATTATCATTAAATAAGAGAATGCTATTCACTATGTTGTTTTTGTATTCAATTGGTAGTTTAGATGCAGCAAGTGGTCCAAAAAACATGAATATTAAAATTATATAGGCTACAAAATATCCTGGTATATTTTTTGAAATTATACTCATAACTAGAAAAACTATACACATCAGCCCACAAAACTAAAAATTAAACGGTTTTATGGTAATGTATTTGTTTTAGATACCACATAGTTTTAATACTAACCATAGGCGGATTATCTTTCCGTAAAACCTTTAAATATAAAAACATATTGCAAGATAAAACCAGAACTGTTTTTACAGAATTAGACCTTTCAGATACAGCAGCCTGTAAACCAGTTCTTTCGAAATAAAGGTCAGTTAGAAATCCAATCAGCAGTGTTAAAAAAATAATCCCATAAAGTCGTAAATTGAATTGAACAATAATCCTGAAACAAAAATTTTTTAGAAAAATATAACGATTTAAATAAATAGAAATGTTGGTACAATAAATGGTACAGCTAAATAATTTTTATATGTGCAGATTTTTTTTTTTAAGCCTCGGACAGAAAGACCTCAATCAGCTGTCTAGGAAGCCAATAAATATTATTTTATTTTGGTCTACGAGATATAATAATATATGCTTCAATAAATGCATTATTATTGAAGAACAAAAATGAAACCATAATATGCAAATTTCATATTGTTTCGTTACAAATATCTTTGTAAAAGTTGTACGATGCAAACAATGCATTGTACACCTGTTTGCTACTGTTAAATATCTATCGAATAATTTTTTCTTTGAAAGCAATTACAAATGCCATACCATAAATTGTACATGCAGATGTACATGTATACGCACCAAAACAATATATGGAGGATTCCTAGAACGATCCATGTAAATACAGGATCTTCCCATAGCAGAATCTTGTAAATCACGTTAAAATATGCGTTGAATCTACTAACCTCAACAACACTGTCTTCAGGTCTCTTAATTAGGGTAAGTGAAAATTCCTTTACCAAACGTCGTAGGTATTCCATTGTTCTTCCACTAACGTAAAATTTTTCGCTTTTAAAAAAGAAATACACAATCTTCTCGCTGTTCACTATTTTTAGTTTTCTTTAAACGTATTTTGTTACAATTTTTCTTTTAATTGACTTGTACTTATTTGCGTTTATATTTTTACGGATGCAAAAATCACGCGCAATTATCCACATTTGAAATTACGTTCTATTTTTCCAAATTTTGGCAAGTTGATGTTTTGATAAATCTTTATGAATTTCGTTTTTCATTCCGTCGGTAATATTCGGGTGGCGAGAATCACGTGAGGTGTTTCTTCGGTACATTTTATTTTTGTGTGTCAGAAGTGTCAAGTCAAGAACTCGGGCAAGAACAAAAACACGAATAAAACGCAATAAAAACGGTGAATACGAACCTAGAAACCTACAAATCGCATCATCATGTTTACGTGAAGTGATGCTGCGTTATCTTAAAGCGCCTACGTGCATGTAATACAAACTACATAAAAAGAAATTAGATGTGGCGATTTTCGGAATTGATAGCTTCTCTTTCCAAGTTTTTCTAATAAATTGAAAATAAAAAATTTTTCATAGTTTAGAAGGAAAATTTATCTTAGACTGGAATATCTGATATCGATTTGTTACTCTTCAGCATGAAATTCATATTACTCTCTTAAGTGTGGTGGTACCCTTATTTTACAATAAAGGAGGTTTATTTGCAAACTTCGTACATCTTATAGTTGAGTGTAGGCTTTCACGACCGTAATCCATAGTAGAAATGTCTTTCGGGTGATATCGTGTAGTTAATATTTTACTTGACGTTTCGCTGACAATGCTGTCAGCTTCTTCAGAAGATTTCTAAAGACTGCTGTTGTTGTCTTTTGCTGCTCGTTATATATCCTATTTCCGTTCCGCTTTGCTGATCCATAACCGTTCCGTTCCGCTGAATCGCGTCGTTCGTTGTATGACGACTCCATAGTGCTAACTTCCACGTGTTGCTGATCTTGTATTCATCTTCGCGATTGAAGTTGTTGGTGTTTGGTGTATTTCTATCAATTCGCGTATTATCCTCGGGTAGTAGCGGCTGGTCTTGGCTAATACCTTAACGTCGCTGTAGGTTATGCGGTGGTCTCCTTGTTGGTGCAGGTGTTCGGCTACTGCAGATTTTTCAATATGCCTAAGGCGTGCGTCTCTCTCGTGCTCTTTCGTGAATACTCCGTCCTGTTTGACCGATGTAGCTTTTTCCACATTGGTATTTCAGTTCGTATATGCCTTTTGCTCGTCCTTGTTAGGAGGGAGTAGCTGGTCGATTTTGGTCACCGTGTTGAAACGTGTGGTGATGTTTTTTTCCCCTAGGGTCTTTTTTAGCCTGTCGGTGACTCCGGCTATGTATGGAAGGTATGTGCTCCTGCTGGTTGTTGTTGGCCTTCGTCTTTTCTCTGCTCTCGTGGCTTCCTTATATCTTTTGTACTGTAGCCGTTTTTCTGCAGGGCGTTTTTGACGTGTTGTATTTCGCTATTCCTGTGATGTTTGTCATTGATTTTCTCCGCTCTTCTTAAGTTAGCACTACGGAGTCGTCATACAACGAACGACGCGATTCAGCGGAACGGAACGGTTATGGATCAGCAAAGCGGAACAGAACTACTTCGTACGTCTTATACCACATTTTTCAAGAGAACGTAAAAGAAGAGTGTTCCAGATCAGAGACAGTTCAGCAATTTTTATTGGACATAGGCACATTTAGAGCGAACCTATTAAGCAGAGACAGGAAGTCTATTAGAACAATAGTGGGTCTGCTAACAGATTTCGCCAGGCGGAAGAAGGGACTGCTGTTCATGTGTTGCGAGACTATATAGTACTGGCAGGAGTACGGCTCCCAGAAATGGGCTCGGAATATTCAAAACCCGAAACCTTTGTAGGAAGGATCACTCACAAGGCTGCTAAATCTAGCGAGGAAAGCGAGGCTAACGTAATTGATCTAATGAGAGAGGAACCACAATAGATCTGAAAAGGTCGCAGTGCGACAAGTAAAGAACTACGAGCCAAAACGGAACACACTCTCATTGCTGTAGCGGTTGATACCAGTGTTGCCAGATCTGACGGCAAATTACTAATATGGAGAAAAATAAGGATTTTAACAACTATTTTGAAATAATAAATAAATCATTTTTAAATTATATTCCGTGAGTGAAGCATGAGTGAAGGTCTGCTCCAGTACAGTGGCATCGACACTCGTATATCCTGCTTAGAGACGGAATATCGGTGATAAATTTCAATCACCTATACCGATATTTGGAAATCATCAACTATAATTATCAAATTATTCAACATCAATATTTTTCCAATAAATATGTTTTTTTTTTTAATTTCCTGAAAGCAAAAAGAACTTGTTTGTAAAAAAAAATAAATAGGAAAGTCTTCTCTCTTCCAATCTATTATTTTGCTGTGTGTTAAATCGGTTTTTGTGAAGAAACGATCTGATATCACCGATATTGCTAGAATAGTAAAATATTTTTGAGCTATTTTTGAAAGTGATGGGTATTTGTTCGCAATTTGATCCGCATTTGTCTTTCGCCAATTCAATTTCTTAAGCGGAAAAATAATTTGGAGAATTGGTCACTTCCTCCTATTTGTAGCAAGTTCTTTTCTATTAACCGTTGGCGACTTATCCATAGACTAAACGTATCAAGCTTCTAAGAACCTTGTGGTTTTGTACCATTCCTTTTTTTATTTTATTAGTATATAACGTGATACATATAATTCAAGTATACTTAGCCGACACCACTATGAGTGGTCGTTTCAATACTAATTTTCCAAGTCATGCCCATCTCGCATACCAGATAAAGACCGCCAAAAAAAACGTTCTGGATGAATCTGAATACAAAATTAAAGTAATGAAAAAGATATTCTCGTTGGACAAACTTATTTGTTCAGATTCGGAAATGTTTCTTATCTTAACAATCTACATACATTTTCGCTGGATCATATTTCTACAACATGTATTGTTTCCCAATTATACGGATTTGATCTGGATTCTCAACTAAACAAACAATTGCTAATCTTAATTACATGTTCTTTAATCGTTTTTAACAGTTCTTTGAAGATGGATCTTAAGTTTGAAAAAAATTACGTTTACAAAAGCCAGATTTTCAGTATTTGTATGCAGTGGAACGTAGAATAATCTTAATAAGTATTTTTCAAGAATTTCGAAAATTCGTTTATTAATACAGGTATTAGTGTTTGTATCAATTTGGATAGCAATATATAATTTTACAAAGATCAATTTATGATACTTACCTTATTATCAGTGTATCACTGATCTCCAAAAAATAATAAAAGATACTTAAAGGTGCAAGTGATCTATACACGCTTTATACATAGAAACGTAAATACGCATGGTATGTACAAAATAAATTATCTAAATAATATATAGACAAATTTGAACTTTGTCACTTTTGCGCGCAGATACATTTATTTATCTTTTATTTGAATAAAGCTTATGTACATATAAATTGACAATTCTAAATGTGTCGTAGTTGACGATTCGCTAACACCACACTGCAATGACTTACTTAAAAATGGTTTGTAACATTTCTTTTTATTATATTAAGTAGCCTTAGATTTTAAATATATTTATCAGTTAATGCAATTTATTTTCTATAAGAAACATTGATTCTCGAACAGAAAATTACAATTCGTGATTTTATATGCATAAATAATTAGGCATGCGGATATTCCGATCAACAACGCCTTTCAGAAACTTCTGCTCAACACATTCAGCTAACGGATATAATTTTGGTAAGATATTTTATAAATTTACTGGTCCTTCTTTTATTTGAGATAATTTGTAAAGAATTGAATGACACGCAAAGAGAGACCCTAAATGTCGTTCGCAAATTTACGAGGGAGGAAATTATTCCTGTCGCAGCACATTATGATCGAACCGGAGAATTTCCTTGGCCAGTATTCAAAAAGGCGTGGGAGCTAGGTTTAACTAACAACCATATCCCGTCATATTTGGGTAAGTATACATACAAATGTCTCACGAGTAGCGTCTCGGGTTATAATAGGAAATCCATGTTGGTTTTTCGAAAAAAAATGTGAAAATTATTTGATACGCAGGTGATTCCGTTAGGAATTGATACACACAACATTTACTAAATAGTAATTAGCTGATTAATTACCGGTACACAAATGGTTACTCGAGATGGAATTAAATCTAAGACGTCAGAATTGAACCTAATTTATCGCTACAAAACACTTATAGACTTTCGGATTCGAAAAACCTTGCCGGGACAGTGTTGTACGACGTCAGCTCTACAAGTGTCTGAATATCTTATTACGGATAGCGTTACATTCCGTCGGCCGAGCGAAAAACTCAGGTCGGAAAGACACAATCACTGATGACAATGATGATGATCTAGATCGGTTTAAATACCCTAGCTATGTGTGACGTAGCACTTTTTTTGGATGACGTACTACACAAAAACAAGTTAATGTGCACGGACGGAGTAGAAAATGTATACAAAACAAAATCAAAAGAACTACACATAAGTATCCGTAACCTACGCACCACATGAGTTTAATTAATTATATAATAATTAATCCGGGACGACCGTTTGGAGGACACGAATGGTCCTTATCATCGACCGGATGATGCGATGCGATGCATGATGAGGACCATTCGTGTCCTCGAAACGGCTGTCCCGGATTAATTATTATATTATTATATAATTAATTAAACTTGTGTGCTGCGGAGGTTGCCGATACTTATGTGTTGTTTACGATTCTACGCCCCAGTCCTTGTTATCAATATTCACGGGAGATATTTCTTTTTTTTTTTATCTAAAGTTCGTAAACATCTGAACCTCGCTGGAATGCATTGATTTAAACAAGTCAGGATTTATTTATAAATTATAGATTGGTTACAGGATTTGTTGCGACATTTTCTATGATTGAAATTTGCAATTTATATATAAAAATATACCTAGTGTCCAAATTAAAATAAGGAAGATATACATGATTGAAGTGTTGAGACGTTACTCGTGAAACAGCTTGTACAATATTAGATATGCGTTCTATATAATTTGTTTAAAATAAAGGTGGGTTGGAGCAGAGCGCCTTTGACAGTTGTTTAATAACAGAAGAAACATCATTTGGTTGCACTGGAATTCATACAGCAATAAACGGCACTAACTTAGGGGTAAATAATGTAATTTTAGTAAAGAATTAATACTAAAAATTTTTAAATATAGCAAGCTCCAGTTATATTAAGTGGTAACAAAGAACAACATAAAAAATATCTAGGAAGATTACTAGAGGAGCCTCTAATCGCCGTAAGTACATACGCAATAAATATACGGCAAAATGTATTTGGTCTATGTGGATATGTTTAGGCTTACTGTGTAACTGAACCGGGTGCAGGATCAGATGTGAACGGACTTAAGACCAGAGCAGTCAAAAAAGGGGATGAGTGGATTTTAAATGGTCAAAAAATGTGGATCACTGGTGGAGGAGTAGCTAACTGGTAAAACGTAATAGATTGTAATCAAACATCAACAGCATTACATTAATAATATTCATAGCCCATACGTACCCATATTCTATTAATTCGGTATACTTTTATTTTTATAGCATGTTTATTTAGGTATTTTGTACTAGCCAGAACCGATCCGGACCCGAAATGCCCCGCTAACAAAGCATTTACTGGATTTATCGTTGAAAGAGATTTTCCTGGCGTTATTCCTGGTAGAAAGGTATATGTTAAATACATTGCGATTTCCACTAATTGTAAGTTTGAGTGATCGCTGTACGAAATCAGTTGATCGCCCTAAATGCTTATCTTATTACTTTATTTATCTTTTTGCACAAATTTATAATTAAAATAAATCCGGACGAACAGATGTTGTATAGATACAGTGAGGTACTAAAGTATATCCCAAATATACCCCCACTCGCCCAACTACCATATTAATTTTAAAGAACCACAGAAAATTTAAAGAAAAACGAATTATATCAATATCAAAGTTTACGGAGTAATAGATTTTCTGGTAATTTTCAGTTTTTTCCTTTAAATTTAACAAACGAGTTTAAATAATTTGAGGCGAAATCCACTGATGGGCCAAGCACTTTTGGTTTAATACCCACAAAAAAGAAATAGACTTGTTTTTGCAAAAAGCGCCAACTTCTATCCTTAAAAGCAATACGAGAAAATTAACATCTCCCAAACTATATTTTTGTAAAATTCAGGGGAAAATCCTATTTATTTATATTTTATTCATTTATCTTATTCAATTGAATTTAATCATATGACATATTTGTTGAATTATTGTGTACATAGTATTTGCTTAAACAAATCATAAAAATAGTAAATAATAAAATAATTCTTTGTTTAGGAAATAAACATGGGCCAAAGAGCATCTGATACAAGAGGGATAACATTCGAAGACGTCAGAGTACCAAAGGAAAACGTTTTAATTGCAGAAGGTGCTGGCTTTAGAGTTGCAATGTCCACATTCGATAGAACAAGGCCAGGCGTAAGCTAATTTTTTAATTAATTTTTTTTTTACTTTGCGTATAAACATTACTAGCAGCCAACTGTAACGTTTTTTCGAAATAAAGCTTGTTTCTGCACTTGGAGAAAAAAACTAGCAAATCAGCCCAATTTTTGCAAGTATTTTTTTTTTAATTATGAATATTTCTAACGGAATAGTTGAATAGCTTCTACATAGGTATACTTCTAGGTAGCAGCTGGTGCCACCGGTTTAGCGGCACGTGCCCTTCAAGAAGCCTCGAAATATGCAAATGAGCGTAAGACGTTCGGCATTCCGATCTCTCAGCATCAGGCTGTTGCTTTCATGTTAGCAGACATGGCCATTGGTGTCGAACTAGCGCGGCTCGGATGGATGAAATCGGCCTGGCAATCAGATAATGGCATTCGCAATAGTTACATGGCATCAATCGCCAAATGTTATGCCTCTAACATAGCTAATAAGTGCGCGTCAAACGCAGTTCAAATATTTGGAGGAGCTGGATATAATTCCGAATATCCGGTAGAGAAGCTAATCAGAGACGCCAAAATATTTGAGATTTACGAAGGAACTACCGAGATACAAAAGGTGGTTATCTCGAGAGCGGTCATCGAGAAAGCTAAAAATGTTTTGTAGGTATTTGTTCCCGATTTCATTTAACGTCAAGTATTAATTCTTTCTGCATTGGTTTTTGTTAATGTTTTGTAAAAATTAATAATATAAAATTTATACTAAAGTATGTGTAGTTGTAATTAAATCGTGGCAAATGGAAATATATGCTATTAGTTACCAGTACCAGTCTAATGCGTCCTACTGACGGTAAAGAACACTTTGAAAGTAAGTAAGATCTCAAAAATAGGTCATAATTTAAAAACATTACATTGTATGGTTGCATAATAATAGTAAAGGATATTTTAAATTTATGAACTCATGTTGCTTAGAGAGCAACTTTTTCTTCCAACATTTTCTTGTAGATTACTTTGCTTCGCCGTTAGGGTGTCGGAATCTACCTTTAGGTCACGGACGATAGTATCCTGAAGAGTGGGAATTTCTTTTAGTGTTCTATTAACATAATTTGGTACAACTTTTTCCTCCAACATTTTTTGTAGGCTCTTTAGTTTTGCCGTTACGGTATTGGGTTCTACCGACTTTTGTTACTTCAGTTACATGTTTTTGAGTAAAATCGGACTCGGAGAATCGATTCCCGCCAGCCTCATTTGCCTGTCTCGTTTATTTTTCGAATTACACCCCGCAAAAGGCCAAAGATAGGGATCAAAGTTTCCCAACATTCTAAAAATTATAGCTGGCTTACCGTGAAAGATAGAAAATCTGAGTAATTTTTAATGGATCCAGCGTATCGCAAACTATAAATGAAGTTGTTAGTTGAAGAGGTATAGGAACAATCGGTATATAACCACCATGCTGGTTTCTGTTGGATTAATAAATTATTAATATTATTATTATTATTACTCAAACTTCTAGATCATACAATTTCAACCAGAAAGATCAAAGACTCCAATGGTTTCGCTGCTGGGTAATCAGTGGTCATTCTCTCTGTCACCGTTACTTATCAATATTAATTGGACGTAAAAGTTTTAAATCACGTACGTGATCGATGATTTTCAAACAACGGTGAATAAATCACTGGTACTCATGTTTATCACTACTTCACCTCACAGAGTGAATCTTATAGACCGAACTGAAGTCATAATAGATCTTTATAATGCCGATAATCTGTAACGGAGCTTTTCACAGTCGTATTTAAAAGATTTGGGTAGACTTGCAGCTGATTGTTGAAACCCAAACCCAATCAAATCATTGAAAAAGCAACAAATAAATTATCAATATCAAATTAGTATCGACTGTCAAATAGTTCTTCGTAAACGTTATTTTAACCTAGGTAAAAGATTTAACTTACTATGAAAATAAAATTACGTAATTTCTTTGCTTTTTTAGTAAAATGGTGAAAGCGTCTGATACAGGGGGTGTTGCACCCATGAATCTTGTGGGCAGGTTAGGTAGAGAACGTGAACGTGTGACGGGCATGACTGATGCCGAGAGAGCTTTTCGAAAAGAATATTTGAAGGCACAAGAGATACCGCCAGATGAGCCTCGATTTGTTTTAGAATTGTATAAAGAAACCTACAATCCTATTCGTAGAGCATATCGCTTTCCATTAGATGCATTTGCAAAGGTTATAGCACCCATAGTTGGCCAAGAACGAGCAACTAATATTCGATACTTTACTGGAAAATTTCTTATGTTAACTGCTTTTGCATATGCTTGCACATACTACTTTAAATATAATGAAAATACTTGGCTGGCAAGATCAGGATGGCGAAGGGTCGAAGGGCGTGTAGCTGTTCACGAAGGAGACCCAGAGTATCCACAACCATCCCAGCGTTCACAAGGTGCAGACTATGCCTCCAAAGGTTTTAATAATTTCAAGCTGAACCTCTGAATTGTATATTGTAGTAAATTATATCATCGTTAATATACTAGTTAATGGAAATTGTAAATTGAGACTTGTTTTCATCTTTATTAGTATAAAATTTAAGCGGAATATTAGAAACACAGTCGTTTTTAAAAGCGATAGTTGAGCCAAACCAGTTTTTTTAAATACATAACCTGCCGAGAGGTCATTTGCCCACAAATTCTAGGCCAGTATTATCTATTGGAGTAAAAAGCTTTTTCTTAAAATATAAAAAATATTGAATTGTAAAATATATTTCTAGAAGTTTACAATTTAACATTTTGACAAAAAACTTTTTACTGGAATAGATAGTTCGGGCCCGAAAGCGGTTACATTTATTAATCATCAAATATACTAGAACTTGTAAGGAAATGACCTTTTTATTTCCATCCTTCCAAAAGTAAACTAGTCAATTCCTGGCGCCGCGCGATAGTATGTAGAGAACAAACATATATGACTAGGTAAATGTAAACCTAACTTTACATTTGCTAATAATCGCCTGTTACGATCTAACAGTAGATTGAAAATAGTTTAAGAACATGCAAGTTGTACTGATACTTTATACAAATGCCGACTTGATTCATAAGCAAGTGTACTAATTTTTTGAAAAAGAATATATATTGTACTCGGCTATAAAAACAAGCAAATATAAACCCGGCTATACAATTACTTAAGCAGTCCCCTTGCGTATATATTCCTATCCTGCTGTAAAAGTATTGTCTAGAAAGCAACATTTACCGTTGAGATACGACTAAATTTACTTGTGAGCGAAGATTTAAAAAAAAAAACGGGACAAACAGACACCACGTTACGAATTGTTTAACGATTATAAGTAGCCAGTAAAAGGATGAAGCAACATTTCTTACATTCATTATTTGCAGGTAAAATTAATTTAGTTGATTAACAAAGAGGTTTTTTGAAAAGTAAGTCACGAATTGTTGAACATACTGTATTTACAATTTCAAATAGCTATTTTTATAATACATGGAATGTAAACAAGGTTAGAATTTTATAGTTTAAAGTACACTAATTAAATACATCTACAAATTTAAAAAGCGAGCATTCCGTAAAGAAAAAAATAATGCATTACATGAAAAGTGCTTATTTATGGGTACTCGCACTTCAAAACAAACGAATTCCACTAGCAGCAAAGTATGGTCCTAATACATTGCATTCTTACGATTTAAGTTGGAATCATCAAAATAGTTTAGGAGACAATAAATGCGAAGGCTAGTTCTACCCTAAGCGCATTTCACAAATAAATGATGTAAATTTTTTTTAAGAAGAATGCATTTAAAATGTACAAACAATTCAGTATTTATACATTTTGATATAATTAACAACTTCATATTAGAACGCTTCCCAAGGAATTCGCTTAGCACGATTTCACATGGCGCTAACTAGGAGCTGTTATCCGGATCCGGATAATCTACTGTGCGAATCTTGAGGTTATCCGGATCCGTTATATGAAACAATGGGCCCGGATTTATTATCCAAAACCTCGGATCTGGATCCGTTATCCGATAACGTCAATCAATTTTTTTTCGAATACCTCCAGCATTAGTTTTAACAGTTGATAATTTTTAGTCAGTTTTCTATTTGTTAGAGCCCGTTGTACAAAGTTTTTGGACGACTCTTTGGAATACAAAAAAAAAACTGTATCGGAGATGCGCTCCATGGTTTTTCATTTAGTAACTTGTTTAATGAGATTTCATGAAGGATCTGATTGAAATAAGCTAGTTTAGAAGGGAGAATAGGTCTGGGTTGGTTGAGATAACACTACTAGAGTATAAAAATAATGGAATCAAATTCCGATCTATTGGGATCCTCAATAAGCAGAAAGAAGATAGTGAAAAAATTGAAACCTATAATATGAAAAGATGGTTTTCCGTTTACATAAAGAAAAAAAAAGAAAAGGTCAATACTCAAGTAACATTTATGAAAATATCTATTATCGCTAGGCCATATATCTCACTAGTTTTGAATTATAACATTTTTTGCTTTTAAAACATTGAGCAATTGCCTAAAAATATAATTTTGTTAAAGTATTATGTTATTAATTTGCCAAAAATTAACTGAAATACGGAAACTACTGGATTTAAAAGGGCTTGCTTGGAAGTCAAAGAAACCTGTACGAAAGAAAGTAATTCTCATTTTATGTTAAAAGATTTTTGTAATAATTGTATATTTAATGATATGTGCATTAATAAGACACATTCGTGTGCACGCGAATAATGGAGATACGCAACGCTATATATTATATTTAAAAGAAAAGTTTTTTGTTAATTCCTACGTATGTGTATAACGATCTGAAAACATTTCACATTCAAAGAATCACTGTCTACGAACTAAAAAAGAAAATCATTAGCACTAGTCATTCTTTTCGCATAAACATCTTTTCAAGATGAGTCCATCATTAACTCTACTGATTAAAAGTTGTGTTTTTTTGAAGTATATAATTAAAAAAAAATGTAAAACACAAATATACTTTGATAACTTCGCTTTATTTCCGCGACTTGTGACTGTAGTTTCGTGCAATATACACATTAGTTTAAAAATGACGCTCACATATTCACATAAAGTAGTTTTGAAAAAAACACGAAAAGCTGTTTTTTCCAAGGGCACTGCCATTACGATTGTGCAACTTATATGATAAGTGACAGAACTGACTTTGGACAATTTTAAGCACTATAAGCGATAGAAACAATCAGCAGTATATTTGTGTTTTCCTTTTCTTGTCATGGATCTTTACTAAGCAACGGGCGATAATGTTGTGTATATAACATTTCTGGGTTTGTGGGCATTTAGAAAGGCTTTGAAGTGATTTTTTTTAATTGTTCATTACCGGGAAACAAGAAAAATTATATGTACCCTATTACTCGAAAAGTACTGGGGTAAATGTAAAACCCTAAATTTTAACTGATAGCAAAACAGAACTGTACATCCCCAATGGGATAAATAGGATACTTTTGTTTGGGGTAATAAGAAACAAAAAATGTCCTCCTCATCATTCCATTTAAACCAAATAACATTTTGTCTGCAAAAATATTGACATAGGATTTACAATATAAAAAAGTTGTAGTGCTGAGCCTTGCTGTACGCATATTATTACCCCATCAGTTTCTTATTACCCCACCCTATATCCTTAAATGGTAATATTTATAGTATAGCTAGCTATACAATGTAATCTTTTTCAATTTAAACATTCATATATACTATAGAAGCAATAGCGCATGTATATACTACAGTACACAGTCCTACTCAGCAAAACGTCATCCAAATTAACTTAATGAATTGGAAAACTGCAATAAAACACATTTTAGTGCGCTAATTTTCTAAGAATTATTATTTCTTACTGCTAACATATGACTGTAATAAATACTTCATTTTTGATAGCAGAAATATTGCTAATTATAAGTGAATAAATACAAAGTAAAATATAACATATAGCAATCATTTCTGCAAATACACGTATAATACTATACAATATAACTCAAGTATGTAAGTAGTTATTAGACCTTTTTTAATACGCCTATAGTACTAATATGGAACTATTATACCGAAAGAGCGAGCACACCGTAGCGAAATGTATGCAGATTTATATTTAGTAATGTTTGCTTATTTTATCGTTTTTATTTCATTCTAAAGCGCAATCTTAGTTTTCTATGCAATTGTCAACGATCAAATAGAAAATTTAACGCAACTCTTTTGTCAATCTGCGAGAAGATTATCAGCACTTCATAATGTGAGCGAATATGAGTACGTGATCCTTGTATTGCGCCTGTTTACTGTAGTATATTGGATAACGTTTAGACATGCTGAATTCGTAAACATAGAATGATCGCTCTTACTGTATAACAAAAAACACACTAATAATACTTGTAAAGGATTTACTAAAGGACCAATTATGTCAGACGTTTATTTATAATTATCGAATTACAAAACTTTGAGGTGATTTGCAAATCGTCATTCATATTCTACCTTTGAACATTTTGAATCTTTTCGAGATTTTATTCCTGACACAATATCAACTATACATTAAAATTATGCAAACACGTTAATTCTTTTACAGGGCATTTGAAAATAAGTAACAAATTAGCTCAAAATACGTACAAAATAAAAAAGCTTATGTCAAAATTTTTACATTTTACAATTAAAAACGAAATATTTATTGCAGTCATTACTCATTAATATAACTACATGTACATATAGTACTTCCACATAACATCAGACGTATACTTATTATAAGTTTATATAGTACATCTTCAAACTTGAATTAAAACTGTACCCAATTAGTACTTGCTGCTGATGGGGAAGGTTGCGGAGTAGACCTGAAAATGAGGTAACCTTTGTGATTCTATATTTATTGCAATTGAACTAAGCTATTGTACACATCATACAGTATTCTATACCTAGTCGCGGTTGGTGCACTGTTACTGCGGAGTTGCATTATAACGCTTTGTTTCCCGTTACATATCGTGTATGCACTATGCAACGGAAATACAAGAGGAAATCGAAGCGTTATAATTGACCTCCCATTTACGGCATCACTCACTTTTGAGCGTCAAAAACTATTTTTACACTTATTATCTTTTTTCTTATTTTTTTTATGTATTTTGTTAATTGCGGTTATTGTGTTGTAATTTATTATGGTAGGTTTGTTTAAATTTGTGAGTTTTGCTTTTACAATAGTCTACATATGAACCATGTAAGATACTTGAAGCAATTTTGACACCCAGTATTGAATTTAATGAACGTCTAAGACATTATATTTGCTGTGTAAACAAAATCTGCACGCCTAATTGCTTTAACAAAACGTAATAGTCAAATTATTTGACAACTTGCTCTGGAACACTGATAGTTGTTGTAAGATTGGTTGAATACTAAAATTACCCAAACTGTATTTGCGTACTTCATGCAAAAGCTGTCCTAAAACAACGTAAAATAGGCATACTGCTTTCCAAAAACTGACCAAAATTTGATAAAATTACGAAATAACGATGATTAATGAAAGAGGAAAGAAAATAAGGGAAAATACTAACGAAAACGATTTATCGATACTTTAGGTACAGAAAAATAATAATTATTGTTAAGTGTTACATTATATCAGTGTGCACAAAAATTTAAGGCTGAGTATTTTTTTTAAGTAAGTTATTTAGATAAAAACTATTCAAATAAAGATGACTCACAGAAGTCTTGCACAATACAAATTTATATTCAAATGTACAATTCAATTTCTGCTACATACAAGGTATCTCATGGAGGACAGCATCGGTCGATATATGAAGAAGTATAGCAGCGTATATAACAGCAGTATATCGAATTTGATTGAATTCATTATATTTGCAGATCTTAATGTTATTTTATTTTAATAGTAATGTAGTTAACTATAGCAAATGCTGTTTTCAGAAAGAATGTTACACTCGACATCAAGTCAATAAGATAAAGGTCACTTTGTGACAAGATTATACTTATCAAGTGGAAACTGGAGAGGAAGTACGTCATTTATTATCAAATTGTATTTCCTATACTGCTTTAAATGAACCTACTTTGTAGAAGCTGAAGTGAACTCAGTCCATGAGTCACTAGAAGGATTAGTTTTAGGAGCATGTGCTGGCGAATTTGCAGGTGAACTACCTGGTGGCGCTGGTAATCTATTACTTCCTGGAGGTGGTGGTAATAATCCTAGCCCACCACTAGCCCTTAATTTCGATTTAGGAGTAGTTGAGTCTGTACCGTCTTTTTTCTAAAATATAATAAACTTTATCATATAAGTCGAGCCAGTTACAACGTATTTACCGTTATTTTCATATTGATCTTAATCGTTTCTCCCTCTTTGAATTTTAAATTTAATTCAGGTTGGCTAGATTCACTTGTGAATTGTTTTTCTTTGTTTTTCCATTTAAAATGATCTTGTAATGCGACATTTAAATCGAACGAATCTGATCTATCACCAAAACCTATACCAATAAAAGCAGCTCGGCCTACGATACACACATGTTTTCATAAGAACTAAGTTTTGTTATATTTTCACCATTTTCACCATTATCATCCTGAATTCGTAGAACAAAATACCTAGACGAATCATTAACGGCCTCAATAGAAGAACCAGGATACGTCTCTATAGGGCATTTTGCGAATAATTCACCAGTTGTTTTATCTTCCAGTTTAATAAAGCATTCTTCTCCTTTCGCAATTAATCTTAGACGTCCAATCCAAGTAGGTTCTCCTAAATTCCAATCTGCTGCCCTGTACAAAAAAAGATATGGTTATTTGTACAATTCAAATTATGATTATCCAGGTTATGGATTATCTATATAAGGGAGATGATACATTATTAAATAATGAAAGGTAGAAATAAAATGGGGTCCAGCTCTTACAAAATTTAATATTAACATTATCAGGCGAACGTTTTCATGTTTAAAAACATTGTCAGGCCAGAATTAAATATGACAATAGCTGACTATGTATTGTTACATATAATTTTAGCCTGAGGATGTGTTTTTAAATACGAAACTGGTCGACTAATTGTTTTAATATAGAATTTTGTGAGCATTGGACCATACCTTTCATTAATTTCAACTTGTACAGAGTTATAACACGTTATGGAGTCATTACGGATTATTTTTAAATAATGTTTTGTTTTTTTAAAATGCAACTCTACTGTAAAAAAAAAAATAATAAAAACATAAGGGGTGTATGTTATGAAGTAATGCTGTTAGTTCAATTATAGTAAATATTTAGTAGACCCGTTCCTTGTGGATACTATATGAACGTTTGAAGTTTAAGATATTCGTTACTTTTTGTAATGTTCTTTTAAAATAATAACCGTTTAGTAAATACACAAAGCAATGTTAAAAACATTATTACATACTTGTAACCTCGATTGGTTATCCGTGGAGGTATATTGAAAACGAACACTTCTTGTTTAACTAGCAAAACACTTTCATATGCAGCCATTTCCTAATATTCGTGCCACTGTAAAAAATTTCAATAACTTGTGCACATCTGTAACAAACGAAGCAATTAATGCAATACAGAAGCAATACATGGAATAATCCGATGACAGTACACGCACAAGTTGGCAACCATTTGGGAACGAAACAAATGTTACTAGCAACTAGCAGTTACTAGTTACTTTTCGTAATTGTTACCAATTGTTACTAAATCTAATTTATAGAATGGTTTGACGTGGAGATTTCATGATAAAATGATATTTTCATTATTATAAATTAACTAAGCAATAAAAGGACTTTTGAATTAATTGGTAAATGGATATCATTTATGCTACTCCCATAATTCTGTTTAATTATATACTTTAAGAAATACATAGTAAGTTTATATAGCCTTAAAGTTAAAATAATTTAAAAATCGTTGCTGTTTTAGATAGTTACAATTAATTGCTGCAATGGATGACGATTTACTTATACCTAAAAAAAAGAGTGTTATCTCCCAAGCATGGACTAGGTTGTCACAGGTAAGCATGATTCGTTTTAAATTGAAATGTACTGATAAGCATATGAAATGAGTCGGTAATTTATATTGCTATTACGCATGTAGAAATGAATGTAGGTGCACTATGCAATATTTCTAATCTATATACCTCACTTAATTGTTGCTAATAAGTTGCACGTATATATTGCTATATGTATTTCGAGCTATTTTGCCGATTATGTTTATGTATGATTAAAGTAACTTCTAAAAACTGTTAACGTAGATATGCGGTAGTATGATTTATTACGGTATATAAACTTCTATCATTTTCTTTTATATGTGCCTAAAATGCTTATTATAAGGAAACTTTTTCTGAACATTCAGAAATTCTATGGGAATTATATTTATTTTAGTAGAGTCCGTTACGTACTTTTCTTAAGCTTTTGAGGCTATAGTTTCTGTATAGTAAGCATTGGAAGATATCGGTAATATATGTAAATAATTTACAAAATCTATTTGCTTTTTAACTCTTGTAAGAGTGTAGTTTGTTATACAGCAGCAACTAAGTTTATTTATGTACGTTGCAACATCATTCACAAACATTCATCACTGTTTGCGAATGATGTTGTGTAATATCCTGAGTAATAAAATTCAATTCACTCCGTGTCGAGAACTGCATCGAAATAACTGTGTTATGTTGCTTTTAGCCATACGCATATGTGTAGAATCTTTCATAGCCCAAATAACCACAACAGTTATAGATTCATTAGTGACATGGGTAATCCTGCACTTTGCAGCTCGCATTTCATACAACCACTGTTCATATGCGAAACCCAATGCAACGTAGCCAAATTTTTGTTGACTATTTGATAATTGTTCAGTGGATATTCTAGTTACAAGTATTATATGTATTAATTTGGTTTAATTATCTCTATTAAAAATAGCAAGAAAAGGTGATCTGATCATGGAGAGTTAGTAAGGACAACTAAATGATCAATGTAGCAACAGTGCAGCAATAGGCACTTGATCATGTTTTAACAATCGCATCTGCGGTGTGTGGTTTTAATTAGGGAAATTAACAACTTGATATGTTTCTTTTAATACTGATATTGCAATCTAACATTATCTGGTCGTGTACATGCGCCAATGAGCGATATGAAGTGGGAGCCGTAAACTGCCGGATTACCGCGAAATGTTTGTGAAGGTAGAACTATCTTTCTTTAATGATTAGAGATGACCAAGGCAGGTGAAATTATTACTTTTTTGCAGCGACTAGATAGACTCGTGTTCTGGGTTTTTCTTAGAACTTTTGAACAAAACCTCTAAATTATATTGTATAAGTACTAACATGGTATTAATTATGTTTTGTTATATAGATTTATCAAACCACTCTTGATAGATGGACACCTTATACAAAGTGTCGATGGTTCTGCACCTTATCATTACTCTTATCGTTTGGATTGAGAGTGTTTTTTAAACAGGTATTAATGCCATTTTGTTTTAGTGGTACCAAGGAGTGGTGGATAGGACTGTACCTTGGCAAATAAGCAGATGGATAGCCGCTGTGATTCTCATAGCACTATTTATGTGTAGAGTGCTTTATGCACAGGTATTTTTGCATATTCTCTTGTATAACTATATTTATTACGCCCCTCTCCACCACTTTAACTAAACAATAATCTTTTTCTTTAAATATTATTTTTTCGCGATATGCCTTTTTTATGAGGGTAGTCTGAAAGGTTTCCGGTCTAATACAGAAACAACTAATTTTTGTCAAATTCAGTTTTATTTTTCAACCATAGTCGCCATGTACATTGATCCACTTTTCCAAGCGATACTAATCCGTTCAAATAGTAGTTGGGATCTTGTTTTGCAAAATAGGCGTTTACCAATGTGATGGCCTCTCATTCACTGAAAACCTCTTTCCTCGAACGAAACTTTGAACGTTGGAAACGGACAACTCGCTGGATATTAGATCTAACAAATAGAAAGGGTGATTTATTAATTCGAACTTCAACTCCTGAAGTTTAGCCATAAGAGTGGGACTGTGCATGTTGTCTTGGTAGAACAAAACAACAACTAGTTGACTATTTTTTCAAAAGTATCTTTCAACGCATACGCAGAATATTTTTGACGAGTAACCATCTTCACGTTGACGCTTGAAACTTTCTAGGCTATCCTCGTACAGTTACAGTCGCACAACAAACTAATGTCTCCTCTTTTCTGTGGCCGTACATTAATGGTAAAATTTAGTAGACGCAACTGTTGTGGAACAGTAGCGAGAACGTTTGCTCGATTCTTCCGCTACCTTGCAGTACATCAAATGATACGTCGCGACACGTCGGCAATTTTATGGCGCAAACAACCGTGCTTTGCGTTGCTTTTGAAATATGTTGGACAATATGTAATCCGACATTCAGGTGATACGTAACGTACAACAGACGAATTAATAGGATCCAGCACTATAGCAATGGCCGAAACCGATAGATAGAAAGACGTTCGTTTGTTGAATATTTATAACGATTTTCAATTTGTTGACCAATTTCTGGATTGATTAATTGATCAGTGTAATATCGTTCTTTCGTCACATGTGGCCGATACGTTGGGAAAAATTGCATATTTCCAAGTGTTGCCGATGTAGTAACAATAAAAGAAGATTTTGTGCTGAATATGGTTAATATCACATTCTAGAAGCTCTTTACGGGTTTACAATTTGGCTACATTACTTTATACAATTCTAAAAAGTGGGAGACATTAGTTTTTTTAGGTGATTGAACATATTTGGAAGTAATCTACTGGTGAATAATACAACAAGAAGCTAATACGATGTATGCCTAATAAGAAAAAATGCACTATATAAATGTGAATGTAACTATGTGTGTAGAGATAGCAGTTTATCAATGAAAAAAAGTGGCCCATTCAATATTGCACGTATTTATTTTCATTGTTGAAGATATGAATGCTTTTGCTGTTAACCCCTTTTCTGAAATAATTATTACCCTCAAATTTTAATTGTAGAGATATAATTATTATTAGAGATCCTAGAGATTATAATTTAACCACTACGTCATCAATAATACTGATATAACGGTTGCTTAAATGAAATTTGATATCAAGGCAATAGTAGTGATATTGGAAGTTCACTAAAATTGGATTCGCATCGGTAGCTATATTGATCACTACGATGGGATTGCATAAGTGATCCTTATAATGCAATCCCCTTCGATTGAAGTGCAATTTTTAAATATCTTCATTAAGAAAAGCAGTTGTTCACAAAATGATTTCACTTTTACGCTTTTTCATCGCAACTCTTTCAAAACTCAATAGATCGGTCTGAATTTCTTACATGCGTTAGTGTATCTCACACCGTAAGTCAGCAATCATTTTCCAAATTTCAATAGTCGAAATTGACAACAGGGTTCAACAGGAAGAGGGTCACCGTCATGGAGTGGCTAAGCCAAAATCCGGCCCTGAACCCAATTAAACTTCTATGGGATGAGTTGCCAAACGACTGGTACACAAGAAAGCGAAAAATACAGCAGAGAAGGAAGCGTGGGTCAAGGTTCTGCAGTACGTGCTCGACAAACTAATCGACTCGATACCCCGTAGGTGCCAAGTAGTAATTGCTGCAGAGGGTTATGTTTTTTGATTATTTGACCCGCTTATTGCAATGTTTTTTATTTATTTATTTTGTAGTTGCTAAGTTAATAAAAATGTGTATCTTCGGGAGCGCTTGTTCTAAAGCTGAAGTCAATTAATTAACCAATAGCTTGGAAAGAGTTGCATTAAAAAAACAGAAAGGTGAAATCTTTTTATCCGTTACTGTATATTAAATAAAACTGCACAAAATTATTTGGCTTCATCGCATATACTTCAGGAGACGTGTTAAAAATTACAATTTTTACAATAGTTTTTTTTTTTTAATTTTATTGCTGTTCAATTGTTTCTAGTATCAAATTCGAGCGTTTCCCGAAAGTACTAGCATTGGTAATTTTAATTTTCGTATATAACTAGATTTACAGGGTTAAGTTGTTGACTAAATATAGATTACAGAAACAGGATATTTTAAAATGCCTCTTTATGCTTTACATTAATTATTCTTCTTCGGATATAGTAGTTTCTGCCAATTTTTAGTCGCATAACATGTTTTTGTTTGTTTTTTTTTATAAATTTTCCTATAACTGGCTTAAACGATGAAGATAGGCTTCCACGGCCAGAGTCTATTAAAACTAAACGTGTTCCGGGTTTGGACCATGTCATGGTTAATCAAAAACTCAACGTTTCTGGGACAACTTTCCTATTGAGAAATTTTTGATGTAAAAGTTATTCAAAATTAAGTACTCTACACTGTGAAATATTTTCGTGTATACAGGCTGTTTGGCTTACATATACCAGTCGATTTCTTCCTTTTTATTTAATGGCTTCGTTAATTAAAACAAAATTTGAGATTAGACGATATATACAGGTATAATTCCAGGGATGGTACATTGTAACTTATGCTCTTGGAATTTATCATTTAAATCTATTCATTGCTTTTCTTACACCGAAGATTGATCCAGCGATGGATTTTGATGGTAAGAATCTTTGTATGATATATGTTATAAGGTGGGGGTTACGAATTGCAGAGCTTATTATTATTTTTCTTTCAAGCTGATGAAAATGGCCCGGAGCTCCCAACTAGAGCGAATGAAGAATTTCGGCCGTTTATTAGGCGATTACCCGAGTTTAAGTTTTGGTATTCAGTCACAAAGAGCACAGTAATAGCTTTAGTTTGTACATTTTTTGATTGTTTTAATATACCTGTGTTTTGGCCTATATTGGTCCTATATTTTATAACCCTCTTCTGTGTCACCATGAAGAGGCAAATAAAAGTACGTATATCCTTTTTCGAAAGTTGAAGTGGAATTGTAATTTTTGTTCAATTTTAGCATATGCTTAAGTACCGCTATTTGCCATTTACTCACGGGAAACCTAAATATCAGGGACATGAAGATACTGGAAAAGTTATAGGAGCACCGAAGTGATTATGGTGTTATTAGTTTTAAGGACATAAATCAATATAGTGTTGTGCATACTTATAAATGAATTGTTATAATGTATTATAAACAATCTAATGAAATTTTACTTTTGTATCCAGCGACAAAACATTATATCTCAAAGCATTTTCGTAGGTTGCAGTATATCCTTTTAAAATCCGTTAAAAATATTACTCAGTTATTTATTTTTCTTAATGTAAACAAAGTATTGTAAATAGTACATTTTCAGATGTTTAGTACTTTCATAAGTAATTATGTGATGTATTACACTTTTTATAAAAGAGGACCTGTATTTTAGTTAATTTTTCGTTAAATACGAGACCTACCTTGCCCATTACGATAAGAAATATTTTCACGAACTTGATGGGATATATAAGCGTTTCTGCAGAGGGCGCACAAGCAGTTAGGAATTACATTATATTATCTATAGATAAATAAAATCGCGAACATCTGCGTTGCGTGCCTAGAATAAAACACAAATCTATTTACATCATCTTCCTTTCTAATAGAACACGTTTTTCTATTTTTTGGTCTTCTACTATGAGCTAATTTGAAAAAATATCACAATTGGTGTTAAAATTCATGCAGATCTGATAAAATGAAACCACAATACTTAAAGGGGGTTGATCTGTTAAGTAAAGAAGCTACACAGTACTTAAGAAACAAATTGATTAACTAGTCTTAAAAAAAAATAAAACTATAAATATGCTCCAAACTTCTGAAGTTGTAAAATTGCGCCTATTGTGCAAACAATAGTTGAGGAACTGTGCCCGATTTTTGTCGTTGCTTTAAACACGGCAGGCAAATAATAAAATTTTTATGCAAAAATTTCTTTAAACTATCATTTTAAACACTGTTAACGGTAAATTCGGAAGTAAGAAAGAAACAAATTTTTATATCCAACGACTCTTTATTTTATTTGTCGTGGAATGTGTACAAATTTTGAAATCATATAGCAAATTTAATGGTTTTCGCAGACAAATTAGAGTACAGCAGAACCACTGATCATTGTGGACAAAACTGTGTTGTAAAAAAAATTCTTGGAAGGTTATAAAATGCGAAATCTCTGCGTAAAATTTAATTGATCTGTGAGTTGTTACAGCTTTTATCTAAGTCGTTGCTCTTGCCTTCAGCAAAGTTTATGTATATGTCTTGCAACTACGAACAACGATATGGTGATCCAATTAAAATAGCCCAACAAAAGTGGAATTTAAAGTAAAACATAATTAGTAGAAATGTCTTTCGGGTGATGTCGTGTAGTTAATATTTTACTTGACGTTTCGCTGACCATCCTGTCAGCTTCTTCAGAAGATTTCTAAAGACTGCTGTTGTTGTCTTTTGCTCCTCGTTATATATCCTATTTCTCGAGGAGCAAAAGACAACAACAGCAGTCTTTAGAAATCTTCTGAAGAAGCTGACAGGATGGTCAGCGAAACGTCAAGTAAAATATTAACTACACGACATCACCCGAACGACATTTCTACTATGGATTACGGTCGTGAAAGCCTACACTCAACTATTAAAACATAATTTCTTGTGAATGCTACTGTTACGCATTTGAACAAAACCCAAAGATATATATTGTTACTTTTCTGGTAATTATTATATGTGTATATATGACATTGAAAAACACAAAAAAAATCACTTCCACATAAACGAAACAAAAGTAAACTAAACCGCAAAAAAGAAACCCTAAAACACTAATTGAACACTATAATCAACAATATCGATAAACACAATGGAAAACGGTCAAAGGTCAAACCATAGGATGGTGAGACATGGAAATTATCACTAAAATTCTCTACTTTTACGTGCGGTTCATGATATTAGCAGAGACTAGACAGGCTCGTGTTTTGTCGACTCTCGGGGTAAACCAGTAGGCAACACGAACCCATTTGCATGAGACGAATAAACACGAATGGAGAACTTACTTATGAATAAAAAATTAAAAAAAACTCGAAATACCTTGGTGGCACCATCGAACGTTTGCTTGGACCAACTAAATGTCCACGTGAAGCTTTGGGCCAATAAAAACCACAATGTGTGCAGCCCCCTTTTGATAACCAATAAAAAAGGGGAGTGGCCTTTTTATTTTTATCTGAATGACATTACATTGTTGATTGTGTGCTGTAGTAAGTTTGGTTAGGTTGTTGTTGATGATAAACGTCTATTTATTTTCTATGGAGTTGTATAGAACTCAATTCTGGATTAAACGAGCCTCAGGTTTACGCCCTATTTATTAAAGATGACAAACCTTACTGCAAAACATTTAAATAAGGTCATATTATCAGCCGATGTTTATGCCGTTTGCTTACAACATGCACTTACGACTGAAAAGGAAGAAATAATGGGGCTTTTAATAGGAGAAGCAAGCAATTAGTATTTAGATTATACATACAATATTAAAATATTTATATTTCTAGGTAGATGATATGAACGTCTCTCACATTTCAGCCTGTGTGATATTACATAGAAGCGATAAACAGCCTGATCGTGTTGAAATATCACCAGAACAACTGTGTACAGCTTCAACAGCAGCAGAACAATTGACTCATAAGTTAAAGAGACCAATGAGAGTACTGGGGTGGTACCATTCACATCCACATATAACAGTTTGGCCAAGTCATGTAGGTAAGTCGAGAGCATACAAGAGAACGAGGTATTTACTTTTCACAATGTTAAATGTTTTGCAATTGATGCGAGATATTAAGCAAATATGAAGCAAATCTAAAAAATGCGTTATTGTGTATGCAGATGAGAGGAGAGTACAATGTATATACTTAATTAAGAATTTTTATTATTTGTTTATGAGAGTATATTTTGTTACAGATGTTCGAACGCAGTCTATGTATCAAACTATGGATCCTTTGTTTGTTGGATTAATATTTTCTGTTTTTCAAAGTGACAAGGGATCAGTTGGCAATCAATTTCAGTTAACGTGCTTTCAAGCAAATTCTTCATCAGAAAGGCGGGACGTTGAAATAATTATAAAAAATTCTCCACTGGAACAATACAACGTACAAGGCATGTTTTCACATAATTTTTTTGTTTAAAATGATTACAAAGTATTTTTGCAGAAATTGCAAAACTGCCACATATACTAGCACAAGAAGAAATAGAGAAACATGACGAAGAAAATAATGAATGTCAAGATTTGCTAGCAGAGCTTCACAATGAAGCTTATAAAACATTAAATCTTGTTCATTTAATATCCAAAGTATCAAGGCCATTATATGAAGATCTAGAAGCTAGATTAATTGCAACAAATATAAGAATTCAAGAGATGGAAAAGATAAAGAAGAAATTAATTGAAATACTCGCATCATAGGCACCAACTACTAGTTTTTAAATAACTACATCAAACATTTATTTAACAAATTAAACTCCCATGGTAATGTCGAAACCCTTTTTAAGAAGAACAGAACATTTATATGTCGTATTTATTACATTTTTACATTATTTACACATCAGAATGATCAGATTTTTCGCTCGAGTTTAGAGTTACCTAAGTATTACTTCAAAATTAAAAAAGGTTTATGTACTATATAGACCATAGTAATAGGGTGAAATATTTTAGTCTATGTAAATAAAAATTTCCGTCAAAGAAATGTTTAAACCTCAGTATAATTTATCAAAAGATGATGCAATCTGAATCACATGACCACAGCTAGAGAATGCTAGGAAGATATTTGGTTTTAAGTATTTGTTCCCACTGATTCGTTATGTTATAGTGAGGCGTTTTAAGTGGTTTTGTAAATGTTTTCGCATTTGCTATCATATATTCACTGTAATAAAGTTTTGACGACCCGTGGAAAGTTTTCTCCCCTAATCTCTTTCCTTTCAATAGTCCGAGCACTAATTATTTTAAAATCCTCCAGGATAACATGATAATAGATTACAAACCTTTCCAATACGCCCTATGGTTTGTGGGGCTAATACCAAACAAATTGTATTTCAATTTTAATATCATGCCTGCACTATTTTGTAATAATAATGAGTAAAATATAAAAAAAAATAGAAGCTGTCTGGATAATCCAAAGGACAATTATTAATTTACAGTTTAAACATATAAAACACCAATCTATGTAAATATTTAATTTATTTTATGCACACAAATTTTGCTTATCCAGATAATTTGTATTATACAAATTTAAGAGCTGCTAAGTAACGAGATCAATAATTTCATTAAAAAGAAAGAAGAAAACAACAAAGTGCCTATAATGTGTAGCCAGGAAACTTGGCTTCCAATGGTTTTTGTATGTCGAGAAGTAAATACATAGGACCAGAAATACCTTCAAATAAAGATAGTGGACGATCCGGTGCATATTCTTCATGGTCTTTAGTATAATCAACACACCATTCTGCAAATTTTACGGCTCTATATAGATGTTTCAAATCCTAAAAACAAATCTATTTCCTCTGATATGTACATATTAAATATTCAGAAGTACCTTAGTGGTTTGATATAGTTCTAAAAAACAATATGCATTTCCAGCTACACCATGACATATACTATACCCTTTTCTTAATAAACCACGTTCCCATACAACATCTCCACATTTCAGTGCTAAATTCAGATATTTTTCATCTTTAAATACTTTATATGCAGCGGTATACATATACAGGAATCCGGGAGCACCATGACACCATTGCACATATCTATCGGATTCACTTCCCAAAGATGATGGGAAATTGCCACTAGGATATTGCACTGAGGTTAAGCAATCTATTGTTGGTTTTATTAAATTTGTTAACTCTGATTCAGAAAGATATTCATGTGCTTGCAGCAATAAATATATAATACCAGATAATCCATGTGCAGCACCTAAATAATAACTATCATGCCACTGGTACATTAAAGGAAATTTAAATTTTCCTGCTTTTGCTTCATTTTTACCACAATCTAATATTGAGCCAATAATCTTCACAATAATATTTTGATCTATAGGAGGTGGTTTTATATGTTTATTTACGAAGAGCAAAGCAAATAAATACCCAGCTCTCCCATATAAATACTCATTTGCCATGTCTGAACGACAATCGACAATTGGGCCTTGGAGTGATAACAACCTGCATGAAAATGTAGCATGTACTTATTTTACCAATAACTAGCAAAGTATCCAAACTAACTCATCAATCAACTTGCGACTATCAGCAACATCACCTAATTTGTTGCTTACAATTGCGCCAATAGCAAGCGGGCCTGCATCTCCACATAAAAAAGAATGACGACGATATTTTAAGTGGTCGAGTCTCAATAATTTCTTAACTTCCTAAAGAAAAAAAGTCTTGATACACTATAGTAAAAAATTATTAAAATGCATACCAATAAGTTAGCTTTGTTTTCAGGATCTTTTAATAACTTCAAAAGAGCAATGCCGGATGTTCCTGTGTATACCGAATAGTCACCAGGATCCAAATAACTCAATTTTTTCAATGTGGTATCCCATCTTTCGTTAATACAACTGATAACTTTGGAATTTCTATGAATCTGAATTACTTGACGATTACTATATCTGTATTTGTAAAGTTATAACTTACCTGATTATTAGAAATAATGTTTTTGGCAGACTCCTCGGAATAGTCTGGAAATGGATTACTAAAGCTCTTCTTTATAATTTTTGGCATCTTGTGAAAATTATTCCCTGTCAAGTTATTTAACACATAAATGTTTCAAGCTCAATTTTTTTAAGCTGCAAAAATTACGTACCCAATTTTATATCTATTTTTACAGTGTCTCATGTAATTTAGACACTATTTTAGTATCCAGCAAACACATTTACAGTCCGTTTGTGTCAACATTAATTATGTTCTGTGGTGATTGCAATTGTCAACATTCAGACCCTTGACAATAAACGTAAAAAAAGTAAAAAAAAAAGAAGGAAGAAGGCAGATAAATATGCCCCAGGAGGGAACTGAATTGTATTGAATAGTGTACTGTAAACTTACTGAAGGAAAGCAGGTCCGATTTCAGCTAATCAGTACGTTTTGAAAAATTGGCGGTCAAATGTCAGAGAAGTAGGGATTGGCAGCAATGGAGATGGGCAATGTACAGTGTTGCCAAACGGGAAAAACAGGAGATAAAATTAAGTTCTTTAAGCAAGGAGTGTGGCGTAGTATGGTAAACAACACAAAAGTATCGACAACCTCCGCACCACACAAGTTTAATTAATTATATAATAATTAATCCGGATTAATTATTATGTAATTAATTATTATATAATTAATTATTATATAATTAATTAAACTTATGTGGTGCGTGTTGTTTACTTTGTTATTTAGGTTGGTTGCTTTTTAAAAGTGAAAGAAAACATATACGCACAAAACGAAATTTAATTTATAACATTGATGCAAAAGACAAAAGAAAAACGCAAACAAAAAAGAATCAATAGATCTTAGGGGAATACCAACATGCTGCTTACTCAATGTCTCTAATATCGACGCTGCGTGAACGCTCTCGCTAGATGTCGCAAAGCAAGGCGGCAAATTCAAAATTTTAAATGATATCCTTGTGTGTGCGAATGTGATTGGCGAATAGAGCATAGATTATACAGTTGCGAAACTTTCTACTCATGATTTTGAAGTAAAACCGCCATGTTGTTGGTGTTGTACATGCGCAAAATTCAATATTACAATTTGCACATATATACTTAGTATATATTAATTATTTTAGTTTAAGAACGATTTATAAAATGTAACTACAAAGTCGATTAAACAAAAACGTAGTCATATCTAAAGTAACGATAATAATAATACAGCTCTTTATCTCATAAACATGTGCCGTTAAAATTATAAAAATTACCAAACCCAAAACCCCTTGGATAACTACTAATATAAAATTATTACAAAAATTGCTGAAGGTCATTGATGATGTGGTGATAAGGTGACTTGACTCTACCGATCTTGTTGAACTTTAGCAAGGCTTTTGATACTATTAATCATGATATCCTCCTCAGTTTGCTTCAGCATATCGGCTTCAGCAATTCTGCTGGTTGCACTTATTTTACTTACCTGTCTGGTAGATCGCAGTATGTGAGGCTTTCCTTTGGTAATTCTTATCCCCTACAACTTACCAAGGGCATTACTCAGGGCTCAATATTGGGTCTACTTTTGTACTCGATATAGACTATTTCTTTACCATCTCATGTTCTGACACCCAACATTCAAATGTACGCAGATGATACACAAATTTATAGTAGCTTCACACTTTCTGATTTGCGATCGTCCGTAGGATCATTGAATCGCGATTTAGTTGAAATTTGTAAGTTCTCCAAACAGCACGCGTCGCAAATCAATCCAGAAAAATCTGCTGCAATTGCCAATGTTGATCTCGATATGACAATATATCAAAACAGACAAGTTCCTTTGGATTGTTTATTTATGCGGAATACCTGAATTACTCTTTTTTAATTTGCGACGTATAGTATGTGTAAGATGGTATACTTACAATATTGTTTCCATGAGTTTCTAAATCACACCTTGTTCAATATTATGGCGTTCGGCGGCATAACGTTGAGTTGTGCCGTCTTTGAGTATGGTAACTGCTCGAGTTGCTTTAGCTTCCTTTTAATAATGCCTCATCCTATTTTTAGATATTATCAATATGAAACAGAAAAGAATAGATGGTAAAATGCCACAAAACACGTAATGAATAAGCGTTTGATCTCAAAAAGCATTTTTGCACAAAGCAGCTTTACTACTGCACCGTCTTAAAACAAATAGAGAAAATTTAATCAAATGCGGCGGCAAGTTGCTTGATTAATGTAATTTATCAATCGTAGTATTGACTCCTTCATTTTTTTAAATAGTTTATTGAAAAGTGAAAGTGGCTATTGATATACCCTACATTATTGTTATGGGTTGCAGTGACGCCACTGCAGTGCGCCGTATCCGCGGCGTCGTTGTGCTGGTTGTGCTCCATAATGGCGTTAGTTTAGTGGTCGTCGCAAAAATGATATATACGTGAAAAAATAATAGTAATTGTGCGTAAATGTATGAAATAATCTCTGATATATTAGACGAAAATTGAATCTAGTAAAGGTAAGGCGTATTGTGGTTCTCTATGTATAAGATGGTTTGTAATCTTTGGTTTGTTGTACTGATAAAGAGAACTTGGAATCGGTTTTTACATACATATATAAAACATTTTTTTTTTCTAACAGTGCGTACATACTGTTTATTTTTTCTACAAAATATTTTCTAATTACCCATACACGTTCTATTCACTAATCAATAACCATTTTGGGTCAGCGGGTTAGTTTTTATATTCTGTCCTAGAAATTTCCCTATCATGACAAAGTAATTACTATGTGTAGCAATGGGTAAAATAATGTTTAGAAAATTAAAATTTTAAAACGAAAACATTAAATTTTATAATTATTCGCTTTTGTACCAAAAAAATTAAATGATTATGATAGCGAAAAATCAAAAGCCGATTTTGGAGGGTTTTCTGACAGAATAAAAAATTGAATTGACTGTGTTAATATAAAATAATATAAGTAATAGGAATTTCGTCAATATGTTGCACATGTTTGATACTTAAGAGTTTGATTTCCTGATATTTCCCCCATTAAAATAAATTGGAGTTAGTAACATATCCAATGTTCCAAAAGAAACTTCCAGTATTGACATCCGGAAAAATTTAGGAATTCGATAAGTTTGGTTGATTTTGATATGTTCCTTTGAAAACGGTGTTTTTTTTTTTTTATAGACGGTCTTGAAGATTGTGCCTGTGTGCGGCTTCGTTCTGTTATGTGGTCTGATTGCGAGCATGTTTTTAAAATTTTGTTGAAACCTGCAGAGTGTCTTAGAAGTACGTAACTTCCCAAAGTTGTATTTTTTTTTATGAAACAAGCTATATATTATTGCACTTTTAGAATCCTCATTAAATTCTGAAGTAAACTGCGATAAAGTGCGATTGTTCTAATACTAGCGGTTTCGAAGTTATTAATTTTTCTTTTTTTTTAAGCGGGCATTTACAGAAATCGTTACTTCTTGAAAAGTGGATGTTTGATTAATTTTTAATTTTAATTCAATAATAAACCAGTTACAACTAACTTCGAATAGATATTGCACAATTATTTTACTGCATTAAATGTCATCACCGTCATAAAATGTTGTGTTTGTAGGGCTCAATTCAATTCAGAACTAAAATAGTACACAGGGTATTTCACTAAAGTATCATTTTAGCAAAAACTTAAATTAACGTTAATCCACATCACATCTGTTTAATGCATCTGTTTAATTTCTAGAAATGTCCGTAAATTCCGTAAATGTCGATTTTTTTCAAAAAACTGCCTTAGAAATCAACGAAAATTCAAACCAGTGCGATAATATATGGCATGTTCCATTCATAAAATACAGCTTTGAGTAGCTATGAACTATCAGGCACCTATGGGTTGCAGTATGATTTTGTCCATATTCATAAGTGCACAGTTAAAATAATTTATAATAATAATCGCCACCATTTTACACGCCTATTGGAATTTTTATTTACATTATTGATTAGTGGTATATTAAGATATGTGAAATAAAATAGTCTTATTTCTAGTATTTCAACACTGATTGTGAATGGACATAATATACAACCTTCCGAATTGTTTACTGCTGTGGCCAATATTACGACTACTACTGTACTTATGACAACGGTAAGTACTGTAAGAATGAATGTATACTACATGACGTTAACATTGCTACAGCAAGGACGGATTCGAATTTTTTAACCAACCTACTTTGACCAACTTGCAATTCATGTCGGACAACTTTCAGTATTAGTGAAGTATTCGCAGAGTCCCCCAGTTTTCTTTCCATAATGTCCCACACGTGCTCAATTAGCGGGAGGTTATGAGATGTAGATGGCTATGGCCATCGGCGAGGATAAAAGATTTGGCCCCCCCCGCGAAGTTCTTAGGGTGCCCTTCTAAAGTACCTAATGCCTGTTTTGAAATGGTATCGGATCCTAAAAGACTTGTTGCTTGCTACATATGTAAATTTGTCAGGTCATTAATAGATAATTCTTGTTTATGGCCATTGAAGAAAGTCTTAAGATTAATCAGTTGAATGGAGAAGTCATATTTGTGCAGAATGTGACTTCCGTATTTATTATTTAATCAATTGTTAAAGAAACAAATTTTGAGGCATTGAGAAATGAGAATGACCACTTATTAAGTTATGATCAATTATTATCTTTGAATAGTTATCTGTTTTTGACAAGTTTGGTAAAAAAATTCGCACCCCTTCTTGGTGTTGCAATTTTCATGTCATGCAACATATTGGGTAAATAAAAAATTATTGTAAAGAGATATAACCTTCACGTATGTACGTGTAATAATTGACCTTTTCCTTAAGAATGGGGATTTTAAAGTACGCGTTTATTTAAGTAAAAAAAAAAATAATTCCTGGATATCATCAGATGATTTCTACACGAAATTGATAATTTTGGAATTTTTAATAAATTCCAACGTAAAACCAAAATGTGAATTTCTCGTGTTTTACTCTAAATGCCCTTGAGGACTTTTTAGCGCAATACAAAGTTCAGTTACAAGTTTCTGGGTGAAATCGGACTCGAAGAATCGATTTCCGTCACCCTCATTTACCTATCTCATTTATTTTTCGAATTACACACCGAAAAAGGCTACAGATAGGGATCAAAGTTTCCCAAAATTCTAAAACTTATAGCTCTCTTACCGTAAGAGATAGAAAATCGAGGTAGCTCTTAATGGATCCAGCGTATCGAAATCTAGAAATGAATTTGTTAGTTGGAGATATACGAAAATTGAGTTCGGAGAAAAGTTCGGAGTTCCTTTGGAAATTCGGACGATTTCAAAAATGTTTCAAAATAATTTTGATGATGGTTCCTTATGCAGTTTGACCTGCTAATTACAGGGATTACGACCATTTTGTGATATCTTCAATGATTCTTGAGAAATTTGAGTTTCAATGTAAACATCGCTACAAGTTGGAGTGCGAAGGACCTTTTTTGTGCAAAGGTACTGCGTTCAACCATAGCTGTAACATTTTTGTTTCTTTTCTGGAAGTACCTTTTGCAACTTACGACATTTAATCACAAGACATTGTACTAAACATATAGAGATTTTGTTAAAGAAGTTTGACATGAATAGGATGATAAGAAATTAACTATTTCGAGGTGTTGCTACCCCAACTTACCTTCTTCGTTTTTAGTAGCTTAGTTCCAGATACCTGTTAATGAAGTATTTGCATTGCATTTGTAGCAAATCATGGCAAAAAATTGTCCTGGGGGTCATGTGTGTCACACCCCAAAAGAGTGCTGCAGACAAGGTTGTTGCTATTCCCCGGACTATATTCCTAAGACAACTACTCCTCCAACAACAGGCAACGTATTCACCCCTATATTGCTTGGTCATTGGTAAGTGAAAGAATGTTGTATGTTGGCTATTTTGTTGGGAGTATATATTGTCTAGATTGTCGCTTAGCAAAATATTAGTATCAGAAATTAAAATTAGAAAATTTGTTCTTGGAGGTATTCAATTGCTCATTGATTGTTGGGACTATGTTAAATATATACTAATATGGAAAATGTACATAGGATTTATTCGAACTTGTAACAACTTAAAAACATATTTAACAATTTTTTACTTCTATTAGAGCCATCGGAGAGTATCAAATTTTTCGTCCATCGATATTTGAATGGGATGAAGGAAATGATTTTAAAACAAGCAAATAGTTTAGTCACAATCATTTAACCCATCAAATCATCTGCCAAAATGTTGATATTCTTATTAGCGTATTACAACAAGGCCTCTATTATGTTTAGGTATTTTTGGGCTGCGATAACAGCTACACTCGCCGGCATAGTCTGCGCTTGTTCGCTTTGGAAACGGCACAATTCGAGTTCCATTTGCTGCAGGGATTCTGCTAGAGATGAACACGCGTCAGAACCAGATTCAAATGGTTCGTGCTACAATCCGCCCCAATATAGTAGATGTAACAGTTTTTACCAGGCGCCTCCACCATACTCAGAGGTATATCAATTTTTGATTAATTCACAAATGTTTACCTAGATATGTATTATATTTACCCATGTACGTTTTTTTATTTGTTAATTGTACATTTAGATGGTTATGAGTAAGTTTTCGTAGACTAATGTAATGAGATAAACGTACCAGCGGCGCACTTGTCTAGAGGCATATGGTGTTGTATTGTTCCGTTATTTTTACGCAGTTTTACTCCAAGTATATCTCCTTTTTTCATTCAATATTTTATGTTTGAATTGTATTTTCATTTGATTTTATATTTGACTTTTACCTGTACATGGTTCTTGGCAAGATGACAAATTATATCTTATGTTAACAACTTTTTTTTAAATTTTATATTACACTTATAATACTGCAGTAAAAAAAAAAACATCTATCTATATATTCCAGCAACTGGGGACAAAATTATAAATATCTCGAAATCTCCTTTGGAAACATGTTAAAAATGAAGTATCCAAAGGTAGATAAAATAATACACAACAGTTAATTAATTATTTTATTTTTTTAAATTTCTGTTGTAGATTGTATTGTTTTAATTATTTTTGACCGATGTCCTAAAGATTCAGTATTCATTTGTTTCTCTGTCTTATTATTTTTTTTATAACCAAATGCAAAAGACTGAAAATGTACTTAATAACGCGGCTGCTGGTGCAGTTTCTATGGTGCGTTCTCTCTTGAGGCCATGAATATTACCCAAAAGATACTTAAACGATGACAAATTGAAATATTAAACTTATTTTGATTATTACAGGTTACGTCTAAACCAGATCTTTATCCGCTAGTGATAAATTGCAATGAAGACGGCGTTTTAAAAAACAACGGGACTCCAACGGGATACCTCATGGTTCAATATTTTCGAAATTTCTTAGTTCGACCTGTAGGTAAGTTCTTAAACAATACAGGCATATGGAAAGATGTTCTAAAATTACAGTTTTAATTTAAGTATAAAAAGTAATTCTTTCTTTGTTGATTTTAGGATCATTGTCTGCTACAACCACAATAGATTCATTAAATTCGAGTTTTATTTGCAACGCAACAAACGAAGTAAGTTGAAGTCTGCGTTAAAAAATTCTGTCTGTTCCAAGAGTAAATTCCAAATTAACGATCAGAACCTATCAAAGTTGGATTTTAGATACTAAGTCAAATTTCATTTATTAATCTGTGATTGCTCTGCGAACAAGCCCAGTATTCAAATACTAAAAAATACTTGAATTTATTATTGCTTCACATTTTTGTATTTCAGGCTAATACAATTATACCGCCGCCATATTCTTGCATGGGTAGCTTAGAAGAAGTAAATGGTACAATTAATAATTCCATAACAATAACGACCCAGCTTCCAATTTCCATAACGTGTAATGAATTTTTACCACGAAACAGTTCTAGCATGCATTCCTATATTAGCACAACGAATGTCCAATCTTGCTATTCCCCAGCTACCTCTACAAATACTAATTACAATCAAATCATTCAACAAGCTCAAGACATACAGAAAAAGCAGACTTCATGCATAGTACAAAACGTACCGATTGAAGTAGCTAAGTCAGAAAGTGCAAATGAAGCAGAGGCAATACATAACTCAAAATTTTCAACAATAAATAATCAAAAACCAAGTGAAGTTAACTGTGATGGTTTCCATGCCAATACTCAAGTTCACATAGTCAACAAGAAATTAAATTTAAATGTGCTTACTAAAGAACGTAGTGTAGATTCCGAAAGTCAAGATGATGATCACAATTTCTCAGATCTATTGAATTTATCCGTATGTTTGCCAAGTAGTGTTATTCATTTGCCAAATGGTATGCAAACTCATGCTATGCAAGATCTTCAACAGTCCTATAGCGTTACTAATAGTATGACGAGTTCCGACATAAGTAGTCTAGCGAACTTAGGAACACCAGATTCGCCGCCAAGAGCTACAAGTCCTACAGTCGAAATGAAGGAACTCTTAGATAAAATTCAACAGTTACCTCAGCAAAGAAGTCCACTACTAGATGTATACCATCGATGTAATCAGCAGCCGCAACATCAGTACGTCAAAGTTAAAACTTGTTTTAATAAGCCGAAAGTTAAAAATTTATATATGCCTTTGCAAAACGGACCTAATATGAACCAAGTTAAAGTGACGCCCAAGATTACTTCCTCCGTTACGGGCATATTTGGAAAAAATTCTCGAAGTTGGTTGTCAAGATCTGCTCCGAATACTCCTTGCAGCAATTTCGTGCCTAGCTTTTCTATACAAAAGCGAACTACAACTAGTCAAAGAAGTAGCAAAGTAAAATTAAACGATGGAAGCCCTTTACTGCATAACCACGACGAATCGGATGAAGATGTTCATAAAGATGAATGCCTATAAACCACCTTTTAAACACAATAATTACAGTAGAAACGATAGATGATAGTTAAATTAAAACATATATTTTTCATATAAAATTATTGTACATTACCAATTATACATTTAAATTTCGTACTGTTAATATTACTTTTTTAGATGTCCCTATTCGGTGAAGTTTGGCTTGGTTACATCATGCCTCACTTATTTATATCGATTAACCTTCAGATGCAAACAATTCCTTGGATTCTAAGATGTTTTATTAATTATTGTAAGAAATACAAAATGGAAACGTGACTAAATAGATATGATTAGAACTAATGCATTATCTTGTAATATTTTCCGTATTCTGCGTTGTGAATATTTGAATCTCATATATTTCATAAAATGGCTTACTTGTATAAGAAAATAATATCATATGATTATTTGATTCTGCGACTAGATAGAACAGCACAACTCAACAATGAATAAATTAAAATTACGTGATTTGGTTTGTTTACAAATTGAATTTTTATGAATTGTAAGCGGGAGATGTGGAAATATATCATTTCTGCCTTATATGTAAAACGTGCAGGATAGGATAAAGTTCTAATATTTTAGCATATTTCAACGGATTTTATTTCATTTAAATCCCCCGACCCTTTCCTTTGATCCTTCGATCAAGTCAAATCCGGCAATATTTCTATATACGGCGACAAAAAAAGGTTTGTAATAATTGATACATATTATACAGGGTGCTTTAGTTGGAGCTGTAACTGTTCATATCTGGAAAAATACTTTTTCCATTTTGATTTGGAGAAATCTGAAAACATGCTAAATTACTAACGGTAATGATCTCGTATCACCTTCATCTCTTAATAGTAAATCCTCACATTGATCAATGGAAGTAGAGTTTGTACATTCGATTATTGAACGAGAAGCTAACAAGTGCTCTAGTTTTCAAATAATCACAATGGATCAAGCCTGTGTTTCGAGCTCCTTTAGCTCTCATCAGTATGCAGCACTGTATCTCAGCTTAACGAACACTCTCTACTACTCCCTTCTTTACTCCCGTTATCCCAACAGGTACCAGGAGGAAGTTCAATTCGGTCTCTCGTTTGGTACAACCAATACAAGAGAACCTTCCACGTGTAAATGGTCAAAGCGCCAAAAGAAGCATGGGTATCGATTTCCAATTGATTATATCCTTTACCTTTTTTACTATGTCTACAAGAAAAACGCAATTCTCGCATGGAGTAGGTACAGCAAAATATATTAAAGAAGAACGTATAGGTACATAACTATCAAATTACAATATTTATATATCACTGTATTCTTTTGCTGCTGCGAATATCTTTTGCCGGGATGCAGGATAATACACTAACAAATATTCCCAATGATCAAAATTTAATTTCAAAATGATGCAAGATGTTAAACATCTAAATGAATAATGATGCGGTTTCATATGATGTAACCCCTGTAGAATCCCGAAGCTATTACCCGGGGATAGTTTCCGTACGTAGTCGTCCTTATGCATATATTCATCATATAAAACTCCGACTTCACCAGTTAATATAAAATACATAGATGCGTCGATTGTACCTTTGAATTGTACATAGTCGCCAATAAAATACGACCTACTCCTTACGTTTTGTATAATTTGCCTTAAACAGTCGGGATGACAGTGTTGGAAAACCGGATTACATGCGACGATGTGATTATATGCGTTATTCCAAATCGCGTCTTTTAAATACAAAGGCGCAGTGTCTAATAAAGTGGAATAAACTTGTCCTTCTTGTAGGGACCAAATTGCTTGAATGTATCCTTTAACTCTTTGAATAAGAGACGACGATACATTTCCATTGGTCAAATAATAAAATATTCTGTTTGCTTTCTTCTTGAATCGTGACTTCTGTATGTTCATATCGTAAGAAATAGAAAATACCTGGCAAATACACGTCATATGTAACATTTGTCCAATTAAGATCAGCGCAATGAAAAATAAAATATGCGCTGTTCCTTCCGGATGGTAGTTGTGTTGAGAGGCTAATGTAAAGCAATTTGAGATTATATATAAAAACTTTGAAAACAACATAAATTTTCTCATCGAAGACAATTGGTCTATTTCGTAGCAGCTAGGTACGGTTGGAATAACATTTTTTGGCTGAATCTTGCAAGATACCATAGCGAGAAGTGCAGATAAACCAAACAGACTAAGTGAAGTCCAAAAGATAATAAACGCTATCCTAGTTACACGAACATTTACATTGATCTTTTTCTTTTCCTTTGAAAAATAATCAAAAATGTATAATAGTCTTAACAAACGATTAGTTCTTAGTAGTGAAAACGTTTTGTTGCGAAGATGTTCTGTTATAGGTAACAGATAAACGACAATATCAGCAGGAACAAGACTAATCAAGGTTATCCATGTTCTCAGTGTATTTTCTCGATTGTGCATTTTAATTAATCGTAAGTCCGTTACCATCTTCCCAGATTCATCTTCGTATGCAATTCTATCCTGTAAAATAAAGTAAGCTAAAAAGAGAACATCGCTTACTAACTGGATCGTAACAGTTGTATTAGAAAATTCATATATTCCGATTTGATATAAATCTAGTAATATACAGAGGAAGCAGGAATATATTAAAACCGAATACTTCCACGCCAACATAGATATACTGTTCATATCGAACGCTCTTAGAAAGTAAGTAGTTCGATATAATTCTGTTGTTTGACTGGATAAATATTGTTCGACGATCGATTTATCTGGCATCGATGGTACGAAATTTAAATGGTACTTCCTCATTTCACAAAATTCTTCTTTAATTTCATAAAAGAAATTCAATATTTCTTGGAATTTCAAACCAGGTATTTCCAATATTTCAGTATGAGTCATTGCAATTATGCTAGTGCGGATTCTAACGTAACGTAAGTTTTCCATATTTCCAAATATCGAACCAGGATAAATGGTAGTCATTTTCGTGCCATCTGGTAATATAACATCTGCAACTCCCTTCAGCAGGAAATATATTTTACTCTCCACGTCATTAATTGTACTTAAGTATCCTCCTTTAATTATAATGTTGTGGTCCATGTGCAGTATTAGATTTCTATAAAAAGATTTTGTTTTTGACTTGAATGGGGAAGCTTCATAAATGTGTATACCGTAAAAATCGTATAAAATGTCTCCCTTTAAAGAAACGCTAAACGGTTCGATTAGAACATAAATACTCTGACCGCCCATTTTTTTCCATTTTAATTCGTAGTTTTTGATTGCATACGCCCTTAATTCATTACTGACATTGCATAACTTGAAAAGTCTTTTCAAATGGTTCATTTGAAATTGTGTCTCCAGTAAGTACGCTATGCGGAATGTATAAAAGGTATGAATGTATCCGCATATAATTATAAGTAAATAAAATCCAAGAATACTCAGGATAGTTAGATAAGTCACTGCAAAGGCAGATTCTATCGGGTACCCTTGAAAACCACAAGTTGTTAGTATTGACGTTGTAACGAAGAGACCGAAAAAATGTGCACGCCAGATATTTATTGGTTTCTCGACATAAGAATTTAAAAGTAAGGAATTGTTACTGCAGTGCATATCATCGCTGGTAAACGCACATTCTCTGAGCATAAGATAACTTCCGCAGGCATTTGCCAGAATTAGGAAAAGAGGTAAATATGACAGAGTAAAATATTTACTAGATGGTTTAATCACATTACTTTGCAAATAGTGCATCAATTGTACGTATCTGTGCAGCTGTAGTAATTTATTTGCATTCATTAAGTAATAAGTAGTACGATCATTCCTGTCACTAAAATATCGCAATGGTAAAACAGCAATAAAATCTATTAAAAATCCGAATTTTAAGTAGTGAATGGCTGTCTTTAGCGGATGTTTTATTAGCAATCCCTTGTCGTCGTAATAGCAGACATGTAATCTAACATATAAGTCGATTGCGGCGGTTATGTTCAGGATATCCAAAATAAACGTATTTCTTGGTATAACAAAAATCGGTATAGTAAAATGCATTAGTGCGGATATTATTGCAAGAACTGAACGTGAAATTTCCCAGTATAAAAGAAATTTGCCGTCTGGAAAAATAGTAAACCTCAGCAATAGAAATCTGATCCAAGAAAACGGATATAAGTTATCGAAAGGTATGAAGTAATCATATTCCTCAAAGGAATCTACTTTCAAATTGTATCCAAAACTATAAAAGGACTTTCGCTGCGTATCTTTCATCAGCAATACGGTGTCGCAGAAACTGTCTGATTGCGAAAGTCGTATTAAATCTTCTTTTATGTTCCCGCAAGAACTTATAATACAATTAAACTTTGTCATTTGATTGGGGTGTTTCTTAAGAATCTGAATCAAATCGTTGTAGTCTAGTTTAAAAACTCTGCAGTGCGTTCTTGATATGCATGTATTGTAGTTAGGCGCTCCAAATAATATTTCTAATAAGTTTACATCGTTCGGTTTATCAACATGCTTTGATACAGATCCATCGTACGATATAATTTCATAACATCCCATGTATGTAATGATTATGTCGCTTGATATGTCTCCAGCATGAACAATTGGTTCGTTTGGCGGAAACGACATTAGAGCAAGTTTGCCGCATATATCTAAGAGCAGGTCGTTGCTGAAAGTCTTGAAAAATTCCAACGAGCGTAGAGTCTCACCAATAGCGTTATCTATAGTTTCATAATATATGAGCTTCGAAATATAGATAACAGAGAACGTCTTGTTCTGAAACTCAAAGCATCTATTGTCCTCCCATTGTGTTTTTAAATAATCGGTAATGCGTCTGGTATATTTAGCGGATAATCCCTTCGCTTTAATTTTTGATAACAAGTCATCACTCGTTTGTTGTATTTTAATTAAGCTGTAGTTTTTTTGTATGTATGCGGATGCTATGCTGGCCAAAAATCCAAAACCAATCAACGTATAACAAATGGATGTAATCAAATAAAAGTAACTTCTACCAGAATATCGTTGAATTCTTAAACTTACTTTAGTCGCTATTTGTACAATCGTAAAGATTACTATTTCCAACTTTGTGTCGATGAGAATGTATATGAGCGCAACGAAAATAAAAGAGCTGTAGAGGATTACACATGTGTACTTCGCAAATCGTATTGTCACAACGCTTGCGCCGAATTGTTGTTCCCATAATTCAAAGAGCCTCATGACCCGCCATAATTTCAAGATCCTATTTGTTTGCATCCTGGTATGTGTTTGGCTTGTGATAGTAGAAAGAACTATAGGAGAAAATACTTCGCATGGGATGCAGGTGTACATATCTATCCAAAAGCCTAAGCTTTGCATTCGAGCAACAGCTATCTGTTTAAACTTGGTATATAACCCACGTCTTGTCCTTAAACTGGTAGATAGTTGAACGTATAAATCGAACCAGTACGTGATAGTTCCGACATACAGTATCGGTTGGTACCAGGGATCAGCCGTCTCCTTTACAAAAGCAAATATTGGTATTGCGAACGATAAGAATATAGCAAAGCAAATTATAAGCGTTTCCCATAGCGTTATTAGAATTGAATACGGTTGCAATATGCACGGGAAAGATGTTCTGACAAAAATCGTGTCAACATCAGATTGAATTCTTTCAGTAATAACTAACATATCCAAATACATGGCTGTAAAAAGCAATTTATTAATCTTGTCTTCATTTACCTCGTTTAGCAGATAAATATTTTGGAATTCGTGGCGGTACGTCGATTCCGCGTCCTTCGACATTAACCTATGCAATGTATTTTTTATCCAAAACGTGGTATATATATCGGTCTGGCGTACGCTTTGCTCTGTGTTGTGTTTGCTAACATTTGCAAGGGCACTGGTTGCTTTCGCATATTGGTATCGATCTGCTATCACATTCTGAAGAAATTTATATTTGGCCGGAAATTTACCAAAGACCTTTACAAAAGATCTTTTTTTCAATATATGCAGTTCACAAAATGTCTGACATCGTATGGAATTTGTTGATCTGTAGCTGATGAATAGCGAAGATTCTCCTATACAAGTTCCAGAAGTCAATGATATTAAGGGCGATTCTCCATCCTCTTCTGATAATAGTTGTATAATACCCGATACGACGTATATCATTTTATGTTTCCACTCATTTTTTCTCACTAAGAATTCACCTGGGAGAAAAAACCGTTGCCGAATATGCTTTGAAATATGTCTAAGAAAAGGTAAATCCATATTTCTAAATAGTTTTGAATGTTGAAAAGCTGACCAGTTTATGTCTATCAATATTTCATTGTGAAGGGCTGGCGACAGTATAGTTAAGTCCGTATTTTCATCGTAGCCTTGACAGTGTTTCCAAGTTAATTCAAGCACGTTCTCAGAAGCTTGTTGTAAATATTGAGGGCTGTTGAATAATCGGTGTCTAAGTTTTATAACATTGGATCTGTGAACGTACGATATTTTGTGGCTAGCTGCTTCAATGGAAAACAGGGTTACCGTGCTTAACCCCGGACATACGATCAGTATAAACGTCAAAACACAAACTACTGAAGTAGTAAGTTCCCAAGTGACACTTATATCAAAGTAATTGGATCCTCCACCAACTATTCTAGTTACCATTGTTGTCATGAAATATATGTGAACGCAAGGGTGGTACTTGCTATCAAAGGTATTACATTCAATACTACAGTATATAGTATAGCCAAGCATAATAGAAAAAAGTGCACTAGCACTAAGGCATACGATATGTACAAGTAACTTCGTATATATCAAGCCACAAACGTGATAGCTAAAGTGTATAAAACGTATCATCCTTAGTATTCTGTTAATTCGTATGAAGCAGTATAATGTAGGTTGCGTGTTAGGATTCACAAATCTCTCCAACGGTACCAGCGACATTATTTCAAACATTAAGATGATTATTGGTCTCACTGAAACGGTTTCTTCCAACTTCACGCCTGGAATTAACTTCCCGAAAATTGTTATAACGATATCAACCAAGTATAATCCATCCAGAAACGCCAAAACATCTATAAAAGAAACAAAACACCTTTGATGTGAGCTACTTAATAAACAAACGGATTAAAGACATATATGTTTGCAACGCGTGTGCAGTTGATGTTGGAATACTAACTCATACGTTGTTTTTAATGTACACTGCCGTTCAGAGAAGTTCGATCGGTTAGTAAAAAACATGAAAAGGTTACAGAAACAAACGAAACTAAAAACAAAATGCAATTTTATTGTATGTACAGGTAAAAAAGACAAAAATAAATAAATAAAAAGTTATTCTGGCCTAATATAACATACTGAACATTATTTCTTTTTTTGCATCGAAGAAACCTCCTTTTCTGTTATTCACCGCTCGAACTATTCTAGGTATTCTTTCGATAAGTTTTGTTAAAACGAATTGTGGAATATTAATCCATTCATGTTGCAGAATATCCCGTAAATGTTCTTGTGAAGTTGGGCATATTTTTCGGATCCTTCTGTCCAATTCATCCCACAACAACTCTATAGGGTTCAAATCTGGACTTTGTGGGGGCCATGTCATTACTTTCAGGGTGTGCTGTTCTTGCTCCTTTAGATAGTTCTTACACACTAACGCAGTGTGTTTTGGGTCGTTGTCATGCATGAATGTAAAGTTACGGCCTATTATACGCAATCCTGATGGCACTGCATGATTCTGGAGTATTGCAAAATAATTCTCCTTCCTCATTACACCCTGCACTCTGCATAAATCTCCCGTTCCAGCAAAGGAGAAACATCCCCACACTAACACAAAACTACACCCTTGCTTCACTGTAGGCACAATGCAGTTCGGGATCACTTTTCGGTTTTAGACCTTCGGACATAAACTCGTCGATTTTGCCCAAAAACCTCAAACTTTGACTCGTCACTCCAAAGCACGTGTTTCCAATCATCTAACGACCAATCTAGATGAGAACGGGTCCACTGTAGCCGTTTTACTCTGTTGCCCCGACGCAATAAGGGTTTTCGAATGGCAATGCGTCCATGAAGGTGCGCTTGTTGAAGTCGACGTTTTACCGTACTCGCCGAAACTTGTTCTTCGCGGCCGCGATTGACTTCGGCTGCTATTTGTGGCGCTGTTAATTTTCTATTGCGTTTGCTTAATAATACAATTCTCAAATCTTCAGCTTTTGTTGTTTTCCTAGATGCGCCAGGACGAACACGATTTTCTATAGTTCCAGTTGTCCGATATCGCTTTATGATGTTCATTCTTTTTCATATTTTTCAGCAATTTGTCGCCCCGAATATCCTTCTTCAAACAGCGTAATAATGCGTGAACGTTTTTCTACACTGGTAGGCTTGCCACGTGCCATTTTGAAATAAATTTTCTTAAAACTTTTGCGCAAAAACGACAGATGCACACCAACACACGTTTAACAGTAAAATGAAGCAAATTTATATCTTTACGCCTGTGATAAATAAACAAGAGTGAGTACTGCGGTATATTTCCTAAATGTATTGTTCGTTAATAATCCCCGAACGACCCGTTTCAAAAGATCGGTGCTTCCGAGAAATTCTTGGAATGATAATAAAAGAGACTTTATTGTGGTCGTCGCAATATTTCTGCTTTACATAATAATTTATGGCTTTAATCCCTTAGAAAAGAGTGTATGCTTAATATTTTTCTAATTTTATGTATTAATAATAGTATACAGTGTGATATAATAGATTTTTATTGTATGACCGAACTTCACTGAACGCCAGTGTATATTATTAGAGAAACAGGTATTTTACAGCATATTCATCGTCGCATTCTATGCATTTAAACGAAAAACTTGTCTGCATAATTTCGTAACGCAAGGTAGTTGTGTATAATCAAGAAAAAAAAAAAAAACAAAGCCGCAAGCAATTACTTCTTGTAATGGTGATTTTGAAATCAGAAATGTTTACTTACTTGTATATAACTTATAGTTAGGACTCACACATTTTCCTTCTATGCTTGTGAACAAATAATAAAATGCATTGGTATAACATAATACAATGATTGTTATATACCAAACAGGCTCCGAAGGTAAGTTGAAAATCTGTTTCCATAAGGTCAGTTCATTCGGTTTGTATGACCCTTCCTCAATAACGTCCTTCGCACTATCTTTCGTTTTTTTGGCAACTTTCATTACTTTTAACTTACTTGCGCAATACGTATAGCGAGCTTATGCATATGCCATAATATGACTGATATGCGTAAATGTTTACATTTGTTTTGTTTTATTGGAAGAGCCGATATTTACATAATGCGTATCGTACTTGTAGATGTTGTCAAATTTATAAAAAATTTTATTAAATCATCCGACAACAAAGTCAACACCACTCACTCGAGCTAGACGGTGCCCTTAAGCTCCTTTGTTGTAAATAGGCTATTTTGCTGATAGCATGTCACTTGTGGAAGATTCTTCTCCAGGTCGATCACGTCACCAATCCTGCGCACTTTTGTCTTCGAAGGCGGATGTATGTGAGTTATTAATTAATTTATTAGTATTTATCTAGTTGAAAGTTTGCATAGAAATTTTATTTTCAATAAAAAGGTCAGTTGGGGGAATTCTAACTTATCAAAAGGTTTATATCGTCAGAATAGAAGGTAAGGAACTTCTGAGATTTTAAGGAGGTTGGCAAATCAATAATATATATTAGAAAAAGGAATAGTCCTAAGACAGATCCTTCCGGAAAACATCAAGGGTTGATGGGGTAGATTTAAGATCACAAAGTAGATTGAACTTGTTGAAGTAATTTGTTATAGTTTTATTCATGATCATTTCATAAATCTTAGAAAAAGTAAATAAAATGTTAATTGGTCGATAGTTCTCAGTACTATTATCATTGCCTTCTTTTGAAGACAGGTATTATACCTGCAGTTTTGAGGTGTAATTGGAAGATGCCTTTGTTAAAGGATAAATTAATCGAGTTAGTCCGAAATTGCACCAAAGGTGTAGAACGATTCTTAATAACGCGAGAAGAGACTTCTTCTTCACCAGCGCTATGAGATAAGTTTAGTATAATCATAATATTGGATACATCTGATTCAGTAACAGGTGAACTGGTAATTGGTCCTTCTCCTCCGATCCATCTATCAAGAAAACATTTTTCGAATATCATATTGCTACCAAATTGGGTTTAAGTTTTTGTTGTTCTTTCACGTTCTCGTTGTTTTAATTCCTAATGCTCTTCAAATTTAAATAATTTGTACTTGTGCCTAAAATGTTCAAAATGATCTCTTGAGTTATGTTCTTTTCCAAAGCAACTTCCTACAAGTTGCATACTTGTTATTTTCCACATAAGCCAAAACATTTAATTCCAAGTCTTCCGTTACTACCTTTGGCTTTGCAGACCTTTTCTGATTATGGATGGTACTAATACAACTATAATTTTAACTTACGCTATCGTTGAATGCTTATTTGGATGCTCGAATATTATATTGAAAACCATGCGCAAATTTAACGAATTGTGTGGTGATTATCGTATGGAGTACGAAGCAGGTGTATTTTTATGGTGGTACGAAACAGTTAAAGACGATAGGAGAGGTTTACAGAATACTTACATAATTAGTTGAAGAGTCAAAATACCTGGCCTAAATTGCTTTATAACCTTGCTGTTTTAAAACAGCGTTTCCTGCTTCGAATATTATGAATTTTCAGGGTTAAGGATTAACTCAAAGGTGTAATTTATATTTATTTTTGTATCAGCTTTCCTTGTGATAGCGATTTCGTTTATTATGTATTTTCTATTTTTGTGCTACTTTTAATTTGCTAGTTTAACAAAATAAAGTTAACTCTGTGTATTGATTTAATTATCTTATTTGAAAGCTACATTATGATTTATGTCTTAATGTTTTACATTTAATTTAAAATATACGAAAAAAGAAAATATTTAAATTCTGAAAAAACAATAAATTTGTTGTCAAAACGTAAAGTTGTGTTTTAATTTTATACAGTTAATAATTTTTTAATAAACGAAGTCGCTATTTATCAAGAAATATAATTCAAAATTATTTCAAGAACGACTATGAGACTTTCATCAACTTAAATTTATTATACATATAAAAAAAAATAACTAGACATATATCTTAGTTCTATGCTAGTAATTACAATCACATAGCTGGTAACAAGTGAAAAATAAATGAGATCTATTCAATGAAATAACTTCCATAATACCTATCTTAATTTTCTATGTTTCTATTCGTACTTTTTACTTGTTAAAAATCAGTTCAAACACATTCCAAATACTTTGGATTATCGTCACTAATTGCCGGTAATCTATATCTCTGGCTGTTGTTGGAGGTTGGTGGGAATACGTACAGAGGATTTAATTGGCCAAAATCAACATACACACGTCTTTTCACATCTAGAAGATCTACAAGTTCGGAAAATGATGGTCTTAAGTTCTTATCTCTTGACCAACATCTAAGCATTAAATTGTAAAGTTCATCAGTACATATTTCTGGCCGACATAAGCGTTCACCATTCTGAAGATAATAATGCAGCATAGAGTCTGGTGTTTTCTCATATGGGAAGGCACCTGGAAATATACGATTTTTAATTTTATGACACAAAGTCTCTGACATATTGATGTATTAAATGTAATTAATAACAATGCAAGAATAATAAAACAATTTTGTCTAGAACAAGGACTTTGAAACATTTGAACGTACACTACCCGACAAAAACATAGACGCGGTGTCGTTTCTATTTACGAAAGAAAGTTTATAGACATTATATAAAATGTAAATGAGGGTTATTAATACTTGTTATGTAAATAGTCCATTTATAGATACTTGTGGGTATTTATTGCTTTATGAGGGGTAATTGAGATTTTCCCAGATCAAAATAGGAATTTTAAATGCGACAAAAATTTAGACCCTGTGCATTTATTACATTAATATAAGCAAAAATGTTTTAATTTGATGCTTCTCTTTATATGCGGTGGTTGTGCTGGTAAAGTGTACACATTTCACCACGAGAAATTATATTTTATAAAGTGTTTGCGATATGGGTAGAAAAAAGCAATTATCCTTGATAGAAAGGGGTAAAGTTCTAGCCAGGCACCAGGATGGTGTTAGTAAGAAGGAAATTGCTCGTCGGTTACGAAGAAGCGATCATTCCGTTAGAAATTTCCTAAAAGATCCGGAAAATTACGGCAAACCAAAAGGCCAGGGGCGACCGAAAGCTGTAAGTGAGCGGGATAAACGCATGATATAGCGGTGTGCATCCAATTCTTCTGCGTCGGCGAGAGTTATTGCAGAACAGGCGGGGGTACAAACGCACGTGCGTAATGTTCAAAGGATTTTAAAGGCGTCACCGGTAATATCACGGAAGAAAATGTTGAGAAAACCGCCACTTTCGGCGAAACACAAAGAAGCGAGGTTGAGATTTGCGGAAGAACACGTATCCTGGAAGAAACGATGGGAAAAAGTTATATTTTCCGATGAGAAACGTTTTAATTTGGACGGACCGGATGGGTACTCGCATTATTATCATGATCTAAGAAAGGAACCAAAAGTGAAAATGACCAGACAATTAGGGGGTGGATCTGTGATGATATGGGCAGCGACTGGATTCCGCGATAAGAGTGAGATAGTGTTTTGCACGAACAAAATGACATCTGTGACGTATAAAGACTTATTGCCTGACAATCTTCAACGTTTTGGAAACCAATGGGCCGGGCGCAATTTTGTTTTTCAGTAAGATAACGCGCCAATGCATAAAGCAAAAACCATTACTGAATGGTTTAAAGAGAAAAAGATTAA
>LR737386.1:7356666-7483859 GCA_902655005.2 Marronus borbonicus
GGTACTCGCATTATTATCATGATCTGAGAAAGGAACCAAAAGTGAAAGTGACCAGACAATTAGGGGGTGGATCTGATGATATGGGCAGCGACTGGATTTTGCGATAAAAATGAGATAGTGTTTTGCACAAACAAAATGACATCTGTGACAGACTTATATATATATACAGACTTATTGCGTGACAATCTTCTACGTTTTGGAAACCAATGGGCCGGGCGCAATTTTGTTTTTCAGCAAGATAACGCGCCAATTCATAAAGCAAAAACCATTACTGAATGGTTTAAAGGGAAAAAGATTAATACTTTACAGTGGCCGGCACGGTCACCAGACTTAAACATTATTGAAAACATGTGGGGTGAATTGGCACGTCGCGTTTATGGCGGAGGCCGTCAATATTTCACGGTACAGGGACCGAAAGCTTCAATAGTGACTGAATGGCAGAATATCCCTCAAAATTATGTGTTAAATTTATATAAATCTATTAATAACCGACTATTGGAAGTGATTAAGAACAATGGAGGGTCTACGCATTACTGATCACTCATTTTTTAAGTTTATTTTACTTTTGTGAATAAAAACTTAATTAGATATCTTGCTAGTTTCGCAAAGAAATGTTGTAACCCTTAAAACCCTTGTAACATCTTACCGCGTCTAAGTTTTTGTCGGGGAGTGTAAATAGCCTATTTACCCTAACCCTAAGATACAAGGGATTGAAATACTTCATAGTTACTTGTTTTTTTTTTCCAAAATTGGTTCTACATCTAATTCTTCTGTTCCTTTCATTCCAAATCCTATTATTCCTTGTTATGCTCTTTATTCTACTGACATACCTCATATCTATTTTCTGTATTTTATGTCTAACTTTTGCTATCCAATGTTACTTTGTACGTCGAGTTCTATTTCCTTGATTTCAAACGTATTGAGTTTGACTTTTTGTTTTCATTTGCGAAGCAGCTAGCTAAACTCTTGGATCTTTGATTTTGTGTATATAAAGAAAAAAGTTTCGTAAAGGAAATAAAGGATGACCAAATATGCAAGATAACAAAGTGCCCTACTCTTCCCTATTGATGTAATTGTATACGACGATTACAAAGACACCCTTAATAAAAAAAATTATAATAATTCGCATTTGTTGCAAATTATAAAATATTGATGTTTAAAAATATTTTTACCTCGCAATCTTTTGACAGCCACATATCTCTTCCTGGTATCTATTATCGCTGTGGCTAATACAACTTCCCCAAACGCTCCTTTGCCAATTTCTCTCAAAGGTTGTACCCAAGCTCTAGGGAACTCATATTTATCTTTCATTCCATACTGAAATAATTCGAAAAACGTGTGTTATTATTATGTGATTGCAATTATCAATATTGCTTTCTTTATATTAAAAAAAAAACAGTAATGAGTAGATATTCTGCTGGATATATTTCTGGGAATTGGGGATATTGGGACACACTTCAAATGTGCCGACAAGTCTTGACACTACTCCATAACACTGTACTGTATTTTTAGTATGAATTGTTTTGCACTTTATGGTTAACATTTTTAAGTTCGAGATTTTGATAAGATAAGAACAGTAACTGGAGGTGTTACATAATTCAGCGACACTCATAATAGCCGCGTAGTTATACTCATAATCTAAATCAATTGCTTTGAATTGGATGCTTTGGGAAGTTAAAATACTTTTGATACTCACCAGAATTTCTGGTTCAATATAGAGTAGATTTTGAACTTCTTGTCTTCTTGGCCTGGAAAATATAACGGCGCGGGTAATATTGTATGTATAATTTGGTAATATTTAAATAGGCAGGAAACCAGCTTTAACAATTTTTATGATATGGAGGGTATTCTCCATTAACAGTAATTAAATGTTTTATCATCCTTTACTTTCCGCTTATATGCTCCATAATCAATAAACTTGTTACGTATATGTATGTACAAGCAAAATCATAAAAAGTTATCTTGTTATTCTGGTAAAATTCGAGACGTTCAAATATGTTCTACATGCGGAAATGATGTAAATGAAATGAAATTCTTTTTTTTTTAATTCGCGATGGTTGAGAAACCTAAGCTTTTGAGTCACGTCGATCCTTACTCTAATAATTGTTCAGAACATTAAGTTGTGTGAAATGTGGCGGCGGCGGCGGGTAAAATTTCGGAAACGTATTTTCCAAGTAAATGTGAAGAAAATGAAAAAAACAGTAATTATTTGCCTTATTCAGTTATCAGATCATTTCGATATGCCATAAATTTTCTTGTTTAAACTTTGAAATAAATAAACAATTAAAGAAATACACAGTGCCTCTAATTAATAATTGTGAATGCTATAAAAATGCTCAGTTATACAAAAAAATCCCAAATTAACGAAAAGAGATAAAAGCGTATACTTTTATGGTACATAATAATCTTTTGCGGGAAATTTTAAACAAGTATCTTTAGATATATCCACAACACACTTACCCCACAGTTGCCGAATTTTGATTAGCTGGTTCCGTTTCTGAAGCTGCAAATGTTTTGAAACACCTACTTTTCCGAGATCGAAAGCAGTAATTTGAAATTGTAATAATTGCTAGTAGTATTGTAATTCCAATTATCCAGTACAACCAGGGTGATCCGGAATTAAGCTGAGTGCATGAAATAGTCATCATATTTTTGTATTTATTTTTTAAATTTCTCACTTACTGTTATAGGTTTGTGGATTACTGTAACAATAGAAGAAGTTAGACTTAATTATCTCTCAATTTAAGTGCTTTACATAAAAATTTTTAGTTGTAAATTATCATTTGAATTAATCACGTTCAAAGATAAGAAGATTGTTTTCTATCCAAGAAATTAAAACTAGAATTACCAGTTAAATTAAATTTATAAGAAAATCTCAACTTTTCAAAGAGTATCAACCAACGTGAAATACATTCAGCGCTCAAAATGAAGAATGGTGCGACAACAGAGATATTGCTTTCTTTCTTAAAGAAGAAAAAAAAACATTAACGGTGATCGGGGGGTGTGATTTTCTTTAAATAGGTCGGGGGGCGTCATTTTCTTTAAAAATATCATATTACTGACTGTAATATGTCATAGGAGTTCGTTATCTAACTGACGTTAGGGAGTTCCGGTAGCCGTCCAATGTGGACATTCCTATCGGGCTTGTTGATTTGCTATCGAGTGATATTTAATTTGCGAATTCATTGTAAAAACACATTTATTCTGTACATGCTTGTAGGAAAATTTTGAATTTTGAATTGAAAACGAACATTTACGACGTATAGAAAATGGAGCAATTATTTAGCTATTCCTTTGAAATTCTCATTGGTTCGAGATAGACTTATTTAATAAAACGCCAGAAACAAGAAGATGGGACCGGAGTCTATATACATAAATCGCTGGGCAAACCAAAAGGGAAGTCCGAACGGCATTGAGAGCGGAATTTGGCTGAATAACAATTCATATGGCGCTATAACAGCGACTTATCGTGACATAATCTTTAATACAACAATACATATGTACACGGCCATCAAGTTGTGATTTCGTAAATCTCACACTTCTCATTTATTCTAAGCATGTTTCCAATACGACGTGAGCGAGAGGTCCGCGGGATTACCGATATCAGAAACGAGGATTACATTAATTATACCTACCTTGCAAATATGTGAACGTATCAGTATAAGTACAAAGGAAACTGTTGTTGAAGCTTACGCTTAAACAGGCCCCGTCCTTCAGATCCTCTTTATTTAAAATAGCGAAATTTTTACTCAGTTGAGCAGGTTTCACTTTGGTTTTCTTTCCACTGCTATTACAATCCCCATTATCGAACAAACTAAAAGACAATAAATATAATAGCGCTTATACTAAATAGGTACGTATAAGAAATGTAACACTAACAAGAATCCATAAGCTGTAATGTTGTTCACCTCGTTTTCTGGAAAAAACCAAGTTACGTTGAAGATAAAATCACCGGATTCAATCTGTGGAATATTTTCTGGTTGGGGACTTAAAATTTCGCAGTTACAAAGTGGTCCAACACACGCTACAACATAAAAAGTAACAACAATTGAGAATGTATAACATTAATACATAATTGCTTTTTGCAAGTGTTAATTGGTAAAACTGATAAACGTCAAAAGTATCTAAAACTAGAATTTATAATTTAAGGGACGTTGTTACTAACAAAGGAACATTCTGAGGTTCACTCTGGAGAACTATCTCCACACTTGCATCAACCTTTCTAACTTGAATTCTCGTTTTAAAGGACGGAATTTCTCTCGAAACTTTTTCACACATTTTCGAACCGTTATATGAGTACAGTGAAGAACTGTACTGACATAATGAAAAGTTTGACCGTCTTCCTCAAGAGCTTTTGCCGAATCCTCGGCGTTTAGGGGCATGGCAGAAACAAAACTAGAGCGCGATAGTATTCACAACAACAAAAATGTAACAAAAGTTTAACATAAAAGTATATAAACACACAATTTAATGTGGGGTGAAATTCATAATAGAGCACTTAGGTTTAGGAGACGCACGAGGTGTACTTAATAAATATTTTGTAAGCATACCTGGAATATCAGATAAAATCTTCGTTATTTCTTCATCATATTTAAGCTCTACGATGTATTCGCATTGGCCTTTCAGTGAAAAGTCGTAGCTTTTTGTTGGTGGAATATAAACTTCAGTATGACTCTGAAATGCATAGAAAACATTATTTATAATGACGAAGTGTTATCGTCTTTAAATAAAAAGTCGCTATTATTCAATAATACGCAAGTTTACAACAATCTGCCGCATACAACGAGGTCCATATTACATTTTGGACGACAAAAGCGGATGTTTTTAGAAAAAATAGGTTAACTCCTATCTTTTGGCGTTATCGATAGTTCGATTACATTTCAGGTACCACCGGAAGAGACGCCAAATTTTATACTTTAAGGAGAAACCCCCGTATATTTTTATGTTTTTGGAAAGGTAATCAAAAGGAAAATCCAACGATATCATATATGTTGTACTTTCGCTTAAGGAATTTTACGATATGCACCGATTAACATTTAGGCAATCATTTTTTACACACATTAGATGTTGGCCATCCAACACTGAATGGGAGCTCCTTCAAAATGACAAGGATATTTGGTAATTTGTATGTATTTTTCTTAACAAAGCAGGAAGGAAGGAATTAAAGTTGTATTGGGGGCTTTATTGTAATCGGCTCCACCTTGAATGCTCTCAATAGTTTCTAATAATCTGAATCATGCGATTTGATTGTTTTCGTAACAGCTGTTAACGTGGTTCCATGATTCCCGTAATACACAGTCTTTGTACGCTATACCCCTGCTTTATTGCCTCCACTCGCAGAGTCTTTGTGCAGTATACCACAGAGCCATAGACGAACTTGTATATATAGCTGTACATTATGGCATACCGTAGTGCTCACGTCCCTACATAAATATTGAAAAGAAAAATTATAAGTGTGCTGTGCGTTAGACATACTCTCGCCCGTATTCTCCGTTCCATATATTTAAGTAGCGGCTTGACCAGTACAGCATGCACAATACGTGTATTTTATTTTATTTTCATAAGCATAAGTAATGGAAAGTAAGGAAGTCTTACCGAGTTAAAAACTTCTTGAAAGTATTTGTTGCAGTAGGCAATATTAGGGTCTTTACTTATAATATCAATTTTGTATTCGTCCGGTGCTACACCTGAAAAAAAAAGGGAACGCTTGGAAGTATAAATTTTCTAAATCTATATAACAGGTACACCTACCTTTCCACCTTATTACGTATTGAATTTTGTGAATGCTTGCATTGTATATTGTTTCCAGCAACATACGCTCTACTTTGGAATTCCCTAAAACATGTGCTTATATAATTTAAGAGCCATAAAAATTTTCGTTAGACTTCAGTACTAATGATGAAAAAGAAATGAATGTGACTTCAATTCAACAGTATTTTCAACTGTAACATTAAACTTTACGTGAATCTTGCAAATATGGAAAACACATTCGATCCGGTATTGTTGTTGAGATTAGTACGAAAAGAATTTTATATATTTTTTTAATGAATTAATTTTTGGTAAACATCGATTTTTGATAGTGACACATAACTTACCTGAAATAACATTTGTTACATTTATTGATTGGTCGTTAACAGTAACTTCTATTGTGTACTTGCAGCGTTCGTTAAACTCAAAATCAGAATGTGGCTCTGGAATATGAATTTCCGCCGTAGTCTGTAATATTTGGTTTATTAGGCATATCACGTAAACTTCCATGTAACCAGATAGAATAGTAATCTATCGGAAAACTAAGCAAGCAATTAACTATTGTCAAGAATATTAGGACAAATACGTAAATAGACTATATTTCATTGTGTACGATTGTGCAAATTTTAAATGCGCTAGCAGAATGTATTGAATTACAACAAATGGACACAATGCCTGCTTTCTTTCTTAAATAAACGATTGTTCATGATTTTATAAACCAACAAAATAAACTTGGAACACTTACTCCTTCTACATTATAGGGGGTACCATTTCCACAACCACCAACGTCTTCATCTGAATGTATTGTGATGCTATAACTTTCAACAAGATCTGAAATGAGAAAAATCCATTGTATGCCTGATAGGGTTTGAATTTTATATAGAATAATAATAGTTATTTTTTTATACAAGATGATAAAATTGAATTTCATCCACGAGCAGAAATTGTCAGAAGTGGATAAAATATCATCGTGTGTAAAATTTTGTTATTTTAACTGAGAAATATTAGTCAGGATGAAGTGATGTCAGGTTCACGTCACTTAACTAAAGTAAAACGCCAATTCTGAGATTCAACTTTTTATAAATAAGTAAATATTAGAGTGATGATGAAGTTGATGTCAGATTCATGTCAGTTAACGAAAGCACACGCCAATTCTACGATTCACGTTGTATAAATATTAACTGTGAGAATTGTCAATAAAATACGTTGATCTACAAAGTGTTTATTTTATACAAAAATTAATGAGCAACCAGTTTAAAGCGCGAGCCGTTAGGCGAGCACTTTATGGCTGCGAATTCGGGAAATGTTTCGGGCACGAAGTGAAAAAAATAAATATGTAATTATATTAAATTAGTTAGAAAATTGGAAAGTTGGCAGTACTTGTCAATTCAATGTGTGTTGTGGTATATAAGTTGAGTTATTGACTACTTCACTTACTCAAAATGACTGTAGCTACAGCTACATAACACAGAGGTGTTGGATAAAATAATAATTTAAACCGATTACGAAAGAGAATGTTTAAACGAAGTCGGTTTTGATTACAGAATGGTACACACCGACACAAAATTTACGAATTTACTGTGAACCTAAAAAGAAACGGGTGTAGGTAGTCAACTTCAAATAAACATACAAACTGCGAGCGTATACGCTAGTCACAGGAGGAAATAATTGCTTATTGCAGCTAGTATCACAGCTGCCAATTGCTTCCAGTTGAGGTATTTATTCATTTGTACCGACTTTTCCTTTGGAGTACGTAATTTATAGGTTTCAGGATAACACTGCTCTAATAATATAGAGCTTCTTTCTGAATGCCTAACCAATATTCCCGAGGAGAGATTTTTGATGGATTGGTTTTGTCCATTTGAATTAGAATAAAATTTTCAAATTCCTCTTTAAAAGTTCCTTTAAGTTAACAAAGATTTTACACTATTTCCATTAAACATTGCGACTGGGTAATGTAATGGAAGGTCAATGACAAGGTTCCGATTCCCTCGTGTACTTCCGTTGCATATTGTGTACACTCTACTTTACAAAAAAAATACACAAGGAAATCGTGTGTGTCTGCAACTTTGTAGCTTCGCACCAGCCGCCCCTGCTTTTTCCGTTTCGAATACTTGCGATCAAGATAATTGCGACTATAAAACCCACTCTGTATATCGTATACTGAAGAAAATATACGTACCTATCCATTTGAACACATACTGCGTTTTACCGACGGTATTATTGTATATGTGCCACAAGTATAATGTCCAACTTTGAACGGTTGCGTTGAACGTGTCAACAGAAGAGATATCTGAAATAAATACATTGAACATACATAGAAACATTTCTTAAGACATTATTGAAGAACATAAAATTTCACGGCCTGTGAAACAATTACACATATTGTTTTCGTGATTTGAATACAAAGATGGTCCAGAATATACTTTTGGCGAGTATTTGCTGAGACCTAGAAAAGGGGTCGGCCATAACGTTGGCCACAGGTTTTTACATGTTTATGTTTCAAAAGGCTCTAGATTTGCAAATTAGTTTCTAAAATATAAAGAAAGAGGAAAGAAAATTGTTTGCGATAAGATTCGAGTCTCGCTCTTTTTTCGTGCGTTGCTATGGAAAGAAAATGTCTTTGTATTACCAATATTAATTGGATGGTTCTCTTGAATTTTATAGAATCGTTCAAGAACGAGTCGAAATGGTTTTGGCATACATAAGAGGTTCATCAAATCGTGAACTTTTACCTACACTTGCAGCTTTATAGCCTAGTCGTCCGATACCAAGTAAATCAATTAATTGTGAAACCGGCTGTTTAATTAATACACACACCAGGCGTGCAAGAGCTAACTGACGATTAGGATTAAAATGGATATTTGTTCCACTGTTGAAAACACTCTTGTTTCGATATTTCGATCTCTGTCAGATGAATTTGGAGTGGTCAAGATCGAGGCTATTATAATCGAATGGAATTTTGTGAATAAGACAGATGCATTTGAGCCATGTTACTCTTAAGGCTCACACGCAGTGGCCAGAAAAAGATAAACATCTGGATAGCCAAGTTCAGATAAATGGTGATATTAGTTTTCAGTACGATGGCCTGAGGTACTAAAGAAGCAACCAATTATCTCTCCAAATATGTGGATTATGATCCTTATAAATGGCACGCCAGAAGTCCAGATCTCTCAATACAGGATTTTTTTTATGGGGTTATCTAACATAACAAGAACACTCCCCGACAAAAACTTAGACGCGGTAAGATGTTTTATGGGTTTTAAGGGTTACAACATTTCTTTGCGAAACTAGCAAGATATCTAATTAAGTTTTTATTCATAAAAGTGCAATAAACTTAAAGATATCTCCTCCAGTAATATATGAACTAAACAATAAATTATTACTCCAATGTTTAAACAATTTCTGCGACAAAAAATTAGCCGCTCTGGTGCAAATGTAAAACAAAAATAAACAAACGAGTGATCAGTAATGCGTGGATCCTCCATTGTTCTTAATCACTTCCAATAGTCTGTTATTAATAGATTTATATAAATTTAACACATAATTTTGAGGGATATTCTGCCATTCAGTCACTATTGAAGTTTTCAGTTCCTGTACCGTGAAATATTGACGGCTTCTGCCATAAACGCGACGTGCCAATTCACCCCACATGTTTGCAATAATGTTTAAGTCTGGTGACCGTGCCGGCCACTGTAAACTATTAATCTTTTTCCCTTTAAACCATTCAGTAATGGTTTTTGCTTTATGAATTGGCGCGTTATCTTGCTGAAAAACAAAATTGCGCCCGGCCCATTGGTTTCCAAAACGTAGAAGATTGTCTCGCAATAAGTCTTTATACGTCACAGATGTCATTTGGTTTGTGCAAAACACTATCCCACTTTTCTCGCGAAATCCAATCGCTGTCCATATCATCACAGATCCACCCCCTAATTGTCTGGTCATTTTCACTTTTGGTTCCTTTCTCAGATCATGATAATAATGCGAGTACCCATTCGGTCCGTCCAAATTAAAACGTTTCTCATCGGAAAATATAACATTTTCCCATTGTTTCTCCCAGGATACGTGTTCTTCAGCAAATCTCAACCACGCTTCTTTGTGTTTCGCCGAAAGTGGCGGTTTTCTCAACATTTTCTTCCGTGATATTACCGGTGACGCCTTTAAAATCCTTTGAACGTTACGTACGTGCGTTTGTACCCCCGCCTATTCTGCAATAACTCTCGCAGACGTGGAAGAAATAGATGCACACCGCAATATCATGCGTTTATCCCGCTCACTTACAGCTTTCGGTCGCCCCTGACCCTTTGGTTTGCCGTAATTTTCCGGATCTTTTAGGAAATTTCTAACGAAATGATCGCTTCTTCGTAACCGACGAGCAATTTCCTTCTTACCAACACGGCTAGCAGCAGGCTAGAACTTTACCCCTTTCTGTCAAGGATAATTGTTTTTTTCTACCCATATTGCATACACTTTATAAAATATAATTTCACGCGGTGAAATGTGTACACTTTATTAGCACAACCACTGCATATAAAGAGAAGCATCAAATTAAAACATTTTTGCTTATATTAATGTAATAAATGTACAGGGTCTAAATTTTTGTCACATTTAAAATTCCTATTTTGATCTGGGAAAATCTCGATTACCCCTCATAAAGCAATAAATCCGCAGAAATATCTATAAATGGACTATTTACATAACAAGTATTAATAACCCTCATTTACATTTTATATAATGTCTATATACTTTGTTTCGTAAATAAAAACGATGCCGCGTCTATGTTTTTGTCGGGTAGTGTATTACAATTAGAGAGACCAGCTGATGTTGAAGACTTGAAAAATAGAATACGTGAACCTTGACGAAGTATCACACATAGACAATTGCAAGATGTAAGAATGCATTTTCCAACAGCTTGAGTTACTGTTTAGCTGTCTACGGAAATTAAAATGGGGTTGAAATATTAACATGCACAAACCTATGGCCACCCTAAAAAAACACTACATGTGTTATACTCTTGAGTACAATGTTACTGACAAGAAGATACTGTTATTGACAACCGTAGAAGCCTACGTAACAGAAGCTACGACAACGGCGTGGTTCGAATCCGGAAACCAAGACTAGTATTAACGGCCGCGGAAGCTTGCCTAACAATCTGCATATGCTGATGTAATGTCACGTCAATACCATATCATAGCGGAATTATTCTAATTAGGATAGTTCTGGTTATTAAAGACATAAGTGTATATGTTACTTGACAGTAAGTAATAGGAACCAAATAAAAAATTGTCAATCTAAATCGATCATTTAAAGCAAACAAAGATAGTACTATCAGAATACGTTCTTGGAAAAAAGAAAACGTATTGTTATTTCAAAAAGAAATATCATTTTATTTATCGCTCTACACATTAATTAAACAAGATCTACAATTAAGATAAGGACCCTGTTCGACAGGTTCTGCAAATCAAGTAGCTTATCTTTGAAGGACATTTTATTAGCAGGTCCTTTGGTATAAATTGATTTACTCCACGTTATTTTAAGATTCAAAACACACCTATGTGTGATTATTAGAGAAGTAGATGTTCAAACAAAGAATAGCTAACAAACCAGAGAGACGTTATCAGCGGTTGTTGGAGAGGCTCAGATGATAAGCTACTTAAATTTTGTATCTTACATAAGTATCGTACCAACGGCATAGCTTATTTAAAATCATTTTTCCCTTTTGGTTTCTTTTTAACTACGCTTCGTTGCACGTATTGTTGACCTCTTCAAACGTTATTTCAGTTCCTCTCTGCTTCTTTATGTAGGCACGATAATTTTTCCTCTTTCTCTCCCAATCTTCTCCATTTTTATTTGAAAGGTTGTTTCTTATTTCTCTACGTTCGCGTTTTCTTTCCTCATATTATATAAGACCTTAAAATGCAAACTAAGCTCGCAAAATTCGTAAATTAAATATGAAGGTATGGAGATGAGATTTAACTTAAAAACATGTTGGAATAGCATGAATAGGACCTAGAACGGTTTCGATGGCCATCTTGTAGACGCTAGTTAACATCTTTCGACGTATTATCGTAAACTTCAAGAAACACACAGCTGAATAAAATTTGAATCACCGCTCTAGCGTGTAAAGTTTTTAAGATATTGACCAGCGACATTTCATAAAAATATTAAATTATCTCAAAAACTAAGACAGGTATGTATAGAAAACGCTTTGTATACTTGAATGTAATTTTATGTTGAGCAGCATCTGTCTCCGAATATCTTTTGTTAGAAATTTTTCTTATAAATTATAAATAAATATTTGATATTTCTACAGCTAATAGAATCAAACCTTACCTGGTACGTAGTTGATTATATCTATTGTGTGCCTATTCATTTTCATTTCGATGTGGTAGCTACAATTTTCGTACAAAGTAACGTTATGACCAAGGGATGGAATGTATAATTCTCCGAAGCTCTGTAATTATATTTGTACTTCAATCTATTTATGTGCTCGCGCGTCATAAAATACACTATCTACACTAAATTAAACAAAGCTAATGAGATTCGTCGCAAACAACTACGGCCTACAAACGAACAAATAGTTTAGAAATCGCCAAACTCTGATTTGAGTTCAAAATTAAGTGACTCTTGTTTTATTTGATTTTTACGCAAGCACGTAACCGACTGTTTCGATAGAATTATGCAAACTAGAGTGCAAAATACTCCAATGCAAGTAATTTTTTAAATTAATATAATAAAAAATAAATATCTTACCACATCTGAGATTACGAAAGTATAGGGTCTGCACGGGAATAGCGATTTCAGGATTATGTCAGCATCGGAAATCTCTTCTGCAAATATTTCATGTGTAAATATACAAAGCATTCCATAAAATTGTAATTATTATTATATTAACAATAAGTGAAAGAATTAATATTATTATAATAAATCTATTACAACAGTATCATCGTATATTAGAATACCTACAGACTTTTGATGAACATTCATGGCCATAGCATCAGATTTTGATAGAAGCTGTATAAATGACATAGTTGATCTTCAATTTTTACTAGTTTATATAAATGATATTTTAGGGCTACATAACCTGCCACTATTCTGAAATCCGGTTTGGTGAAAAATATCATCTTTACCGTCTTTGGTGAGCTTAATATGAATTTTTTTTATCTTGGTATGTTTTGCCAATACGACACCCTTCGATTTTTCTATAATTTCCTGTCTTACGCGACTTTTATAGATCAAGCGTTTAGATCAATGAAAAGTATGTTCCCTTGGACAGCTTATCGAGCTTTTCATTTCATCGATATATTGGCGGTTTGGATCCACCGTAAAGTAATAAGGCTTTGTCTTAGATTTTATAAAGATTCATGTGAAAATTTATATAAAGTGGCAGTTACTGCAGCACAATATCCTGAACAGTGAGGCAGGATTAATTATTGCTGTATATCATCAAAATATCATTGACCGTCCTACGGCAAATTAGTGACGGCCTTTTTTTCTACGTTGAAGATATGAGAATTCTAGGTCCGCTGATTGTTTTCCTTTCCGTTCCGTATAAGGGATAACTTCAGACCAATTTCTTTTCTCCAAGTAGGAGAAAGGTTATTAACTTTTGAGGATGTGCAAATTGGAATTTTCGCGCTACTTATTTAGTTATTTACATGGCATCTCACGATGAGCGTCGGTTAAATGTGTATGAGGAAGTGAGTAAAATAGAAATTTGAATCTAATCAATTATTTGGAGAATCATCTACGACAGGTAATCAGAGTAAAGCTGAGGAGGCCTCACCTTGGGAGCAGCGTATGCTATCTTTGGTTGTTGTTTCGGATGCCAAGTGTTTGAAACACGGTAAATGAATGAATTAGGCGGTATTTAATGCTTAAAATCCATTAAAATGAAAGCACAATTTAGGAGCGCCCATCAATACTCATGTTTGTTTATTACTGCGAGTTTTACAGTTGGTCAGTCCTATAGCATAATATAATATGTAGGTACCTACATACCTGTTGACAACCAAATCTGATTTAATAGCTATGTATTTAACAGAGGAAAAATTAATGTGGTGGGGATGTTGCCGTCCACCATCCGATCTAAATCTATGAAATGAAGATTTATCTCAATTACATACTTTTGTAGTTATTAAATCAAGTTTGGTTGTTAACCGGCATACACGTATATAGATGCACTTACCTTCTGCTCTTAGTATATATTGGGTAGTTCCAAGACTAGTGTTGTAAATTCTGAAGATCTCAATATTATTCATTTCTCCTTTATAAGATAAATCCACACTACCTAAAATGATATTGCATTTAAGGAATGTAAAAAAAGATAACGCATGCACTGATTAGAGATATTTTGAGGAGTATAAAGTACAAAATGAGTTACATGACAAAACAAAAGATAAACGTAGCATTTTATTTAGATATTGTGCATAATAAGGTAGTTTATCGTTTCAATTTATGTAATCAGAAATTATCTGTTGGAATCGTTTTAATAAAATCACTAAAATTTTCTGATTCACCAAAATTTGTAAAGTGTTTCATAGAGTATAGAGTATACTGTCAGGTTCAGAATGTAGTGTGTGAGCATAGAATTAAGAAATAATGATAAAAGGAAAACAATTAATTACTAGTTACAAAGTCAATACTGCCAATAGTTTGCCGTCAAAAATATAATTATGCATAAGTTAGAAGATGCTTCTGCAAATTTCAGTTATGTTGGACCACCAGCTGTTTGTACCAGTCTTTGTTTTTGTAAAAATTGAAAAAATCGAGCCGTCATTAAATTCGTGAATTTCAAAGGCAATACGCCTACTCAAATTAAAGCCGCTGTAAACACTGTTTACGGGGGGACTCATCATTTACCACAGTTAAAATTTGGGCAGCTGAATTTAACTGACAAGGTTGACGATGAACGTTCGGTACGCCCAAAAACTGCAACCACTACCGATAACATCGGGAAAGTTCACCAAATGGTGCTAGACGACCGTCGAATTTAGATTAGAGAGACACCAGAGACTGTGGGTATCTCTAAATAATGTGTTTGTCACATGTTAATTGATGTTTAAGCGAAATAAGTCGGAGTTTTGGCATCAATTAATAAATTAGATGAAGCTTGGGTGCACCGATACATCTTGAGGCTAAGATACAGTCAAAATAGTGGATTGCGAAGGGTGAATTGGCTTGAGAAAGACTGTTCCATTGACTGGGAATATGGTATCAACTATCTTGAAAATGGAAAATACTTGTTAAATAAAAAAAGTTTCAGATACAAGTTACCTATTAAAAAATATAGGTTTCCATTTGAAAAGACCGACCCAACATTCGAAAGACATTGATGGTACTTCTAAAATTAATGTGGACCTTATTTCTCCCTTCATATAATAAAATATTTATCTACATTTTTTTTTGATTAGATGAGATTTTTGAGTTATTCAGTCGTCTTCTGATAAATGAATCACCCGGTATTTACTAACGATTAGGAATTTATTCAGTAATTTGTTAGAAGGGTACCAAATGGGGAACTTGGGGGAAGTATATCCTTTGAAATTAATTTTTAAAGTAAGTTTTTTATGAGTATATCTAGAATTGGTTTTGTTCATTATCTTCAACATGGTATCATTCTTTATCAAATACAACTGTTTATATCAAATACAAACAGTTGTATTTGATAAAGAATGAGTAACTCGCTTGAGTACACTTTCACTGTGTGAACGAAATGATCATCGCAATGCTGTTTTTCCTTCAGCATTAATTTTAATTCACCGAAGATTCGTTTTGAATTAAAACAAAAAGGATGTAACCAGGCAGCGAAATTCCGCTTACTATGTGCATATGCGTAATAATCATATCTTGATATATAAACAGAAATGCATGCATTAGTTTGGGTAACTCTGTGCATTACGAAGCCAGTTTCAGCTTACTAACTTACCGTTGCTGCCAATTTCGTAAACCTGAAACAGAAAAGTAAAATTAAAATTTTCCCTGTAATAGTAACACAAGCAGTTTTACGATATAGAACTAAACTTTTACATATTAAATCCATAAAGTTTGTTTCGATGGCCCTAATTAATACATTTTTTAAAAACTTGAGTGAGTTTAAAACAAATTATAGGATTATCGAAATATCATCCTGTTTTCAATTTTGTTCTTGTTTATTGGCTCAAATACGTTTTAAGATGTTCTAAATTTAAGTGTTTTGTGTAACAGTTTATGGTTTCTCACGGACAAGGAATATATGAATAAAAAAAAAATTCAAATAAATATTCTTCTAAAACAACAGTGTACTATCCGTTTATTACGAATAATCACTCAATTATAATATTCTATATCTTTAATTAAATACCAAAACAGACATCTTTAAACATTAGAACTCAATTCATCTCAATCAATCGATTTTCCTTGTTCCTTGTTTCTCTTTAAATCAAAGAATTTTTTACATGATCTACATGATCCTTAATTGCATTATCTTATCTGCTTATGCCTGTGTACAGTAGTTATTTTTTATGCCAGTATTTTTATCACAAGGTCGAATGTCTACATTTTTTGATATTAAAATGATAAATTTGTAATCGTTTTCAGATCGCTTTAATGATTCTATCTGCAAATCTATGTCTTCTCGTTAGTGGTTTGTGATATGGGACAAGTTTGAATTCTAATTCCGTTAAATATAAATAAACTTTTTCCACAGCTACACGCTAATGCAAATTTTTCTTTTCTGTTTCAATTCTTCTTCGCATAAATAGATTTGAAAGAGTACTACTAATTGCATCACCTATCTTCGAAGTGCTTATAATGTTTCTCTTTCCACTCAAAGTATGACTCCCTTTTAGTTAATTGATGAAGAAATCGTGCTGTCAAGCTTGGAACAAGGATAAATTTCTTACAATGTTACCATTCCAAGGAAGCTTCCAATATCTACTTTACTAGAATTGTCTTCACTTTAATTCCGTCAACATTTATGCAATTTGGAGACAATTCATGTGCTAAGAGATTCAATTCTTGCACTTCTGTAATACATTACGTTACTGACCCTAGACGCTTTTACCAATTTTTTTCTGATGTTCCAATTCTCATGATAAATATGAAGCTGAAAATATTTTTAGGAAATATACAACTATCCATAATATCGTCCATCAAAATTTCAAAAAGATACTTGAATCATTTTCAGATATACTTTTAATAGGTCATCGTTGTGAATAACCCTGTATAAGGTATATCCGCGGTACCCCACGACCACAGAAATTATGATGATATTATCATTATTAAATACGTGGAATTAAATTAACCTTAACAACATTACAGTACTGCTCAAAAATTGAATTACGTGCTTATGTGATTGCCGAATATTATGAAAGAAACTTGACTTATTCCATTTTAATGTACAGATAATTGAAGTGTTTACCAAAAATGAACGGTTATCAAATTCCTTTAAGGTACCCGCTACTGTCCGCCAATTTGGATGAGTGATGTAGTACATAGCATATCGTAAATTTCAATCTTGCGTTAACATTTATTTAAATTCTGAACAAGTTCGAAAATGACTGACAGCTTCCGCTCATATTATAAATACTGTTATAGGTCCAAGAGGTATCTTCTAAGTTCGTAACTACTCAAACTTGTATTTATTTTTAATGGAACATGCCGTATATCGTTGCAATCTTAGAGAAGAAGAAAGAGAAGTACTAGTCAGAGTTATTAGTTCTTCTCCGAAAGTGTTGTTAGACAGATGTGATATTTGGTATACACTGCCGTTCAGTGAAGTTCGGTCATACAATAAAAATCTATTATATCACATTGTATACAATTATTAATACATAAAATTAGAAAAATATTAAACATACACTCTTTGCTAAGGGATTAAAGCCATAAATTATTATGTAAAGTAGAAATATTGCGACAACCACAATAAAGTCCCTTTTATTATCATTCCAAGAATTTCTCGGAAGTACCGATCTTTTGAACCGGGTCGTTCGGGGATTATTAACGAACAATACATTTAGGAAATATACCGCAGTATCACTCTTGTTTATTTATCACACGCGTAAAGATATAAATTTGCTTCATTTTACTGTTAAACGTGTGTTGGTGTGCATCTGTCGTTTTTGCGCGAAAGTTTTAAGAAAATTTACTTCAAAATGGCACGTGGCAAGCCTACCAGTGTAGAAAAACGTTCACGCATTATTACGCTGTTTGAAGAAGGATATTCGGGGCGACAAATTGCTGAAAAATATGAAAAAGAATGAACATCATAAAGCGATATCGGACAACTGGGACCATAGAAAATCGTGTTCGTCCTGGAGCATCTAGGAAAACAACAAAAGCTGAAGATTTGAGAATTGTATTATTAAGCAAACGCAATAGAAAATTAGCAGCGCCACAAATAGCAGCCGAAGTCAATCGCGGCCGCGAAGAACAAGTTTCGGCGAGTACGGTAAAACGTCGACTTCAACAAGCGCACCTTCGTGGACGCATTACCATTCGAAAACCCTTATTACGTCGGGGCAACAGAGCAAAACGGCTACAGTGGACCCGTTCTCATCTAGATTGGTCGTTAGATGATTGGAAACACGTGCTTTGGAGTGACGAGTCAAAGTTTGAGGTTTTTGGGCAAAATCGACGAGTTTATGTCCAAAGATCTAAAACCGAAAAGTGATCCCGAACTGCATTGTGCCTACAGTGAAGCAAGGGCGTAGTTTTGTGTTAGTGTGGGGATGTTTCTCCTTTGCTGGAACGGGAGATTTATGCAGAGTGCAGGGTGTAATGAGGAAGGAAAATTATTTTGCAATACTCCAGAATCATGCAGTGCCATCAGGATTGCGTATAATAGGCCGTAACTTTACATTCATGCAGGACAACGACCCAAAACACACTGCGTTAGTGTGTAAGAATTATCTAAAGGAGCAAGAAGAACAGCACACCCTGAAAGTAATGACATGGCCCCCACAAAGTCCAGATTTGAACCCTATAGAGTTGTTGTGGGATGAACTGGACAGGAGGATCCGAAAAATATGCCCAACTTCACAAGAACATTTACGGGATATTCTGCAACATGAATGGATTAATATTCCACAATTCGTTTTAACAAAACTTATCAAAAGAATGCCTAGAATAGTTCGAGCGGTGAATAACAGAAAAGGAGGTTTTTTCGATGAAAAAGAAGTATAATGTTCAGTATGTTATATTAGGCCAGAATAAGTTTTTATTTATTTATTTTTGTCTTTTTTACCTGTACATACAATAAGATTGCATTTTGTTTTTAGTTTCGTCTGTTTCTGTAACCTTTTCATGTTTTTTAGTATCCGACCGAACTTCTCTGAACGGTAGTGTACATAGATTATGTAGGAGAAGACCCAATCACACACACTTATGGGGTTCTGAATTGCGCGTAGTATTCCGTTAAGTTGGTATAACATATTTTTATAATTTTTTAACGGAATATCCATTATTTTAGTTTTTAATTTTTGGTAGAATTCTAGACAAAAAACTGTCAACATATTAGTGACCTAAAATCAACCATTCTCTTGTTATAGCGATTTTTGAAATTTGCTATTTATTTTTATAAGTGTTCCATAACAAAAACAACATTGAATACAATGACATTCAATTAAGCAAAAATTATTTAATTATAATTAAACTAATCTATCGAAATTTGTTATACCGCGATGAACTAGTTTATTAGTGGCCTAAAATTAAAAATTAATCAAATTGGCGTAATTTAATAGAAAAACACACAATTTTACTTCATAATAATTTTCGCAACAGAAACTTGGTTCATACAACGAAATTGCACTTCTTGGTCGTATTAGCAAATAATAATAAGCTATATACCATATAAAACATAAATTGTGAACTAAAAAGCTTTACAGAAAAAACTCATTTTAAGAGATCACCATTATTCAATAATTGTTCCAATGTTCCACCATGGCACACAATAACTATTAACAGTTGTTGAATTCTGTGTAACGTTAGCGTGTCAGTGTCATCTGCAAAGCTCCTAGAATGTTATTTGTTGGTGGTAGGTCAGTTATGTAGACTAGGTAAAGCAGCGGCCCCATGATACTATACTCCAGAATTAATTTTGAACTAAAGTGTTTGCCCATCAGGGTATTTAACAAACGAATAACGGTTTTCTAGGTAGGAATTAAGTATCAAATAATAACAAAGGTTTTCTGATTTCGGGTATATGCCTTACGTGATGTTCAAGAACACTGCAGAACATTATCTTTTATTTTCAAAATCTCGATTATTTTTGTGAACTTATTCAATATAATATGCCTATCTCAAATCTCCTTAGCGTAACATTGTAGAGCACAGTTAAGTACTTTAAAGCTTTGTGTTTTGTTTCTACTATCTATGTATCTTTGGTATGAAGTGGATGACAATTTTTTTTGAGATTTCAAAGAGATTGATCTGTAGTTTCTACGGATTCCTCAAGTTCTTAGAATTCCGTTCCTTTTATTTTTATTTAATAAAATGTCAGTTTGTGATTGGGGTAGATTTACATACATTTTCTAAAATTGTCCTCATGGAGATACATGTATACATGGTTCGATGCAGGCTTTCACGACCATAGTCTAAAGTAAAAGAAATTGTGCTGAACGAAGCTGGCAATGATTGATCGAGGGCATAAGTCGAAACTTTGCGGTACCCGTACCTCACTATTTTTGAACCAGCGCATTATTCGTCGATAATTATGGGAGCTAGTAGGACAACGCCCCTTGTTTTACTAACTCGAATATTTCATTTAACGTGGTAATATATTCATCACTGTTTATATGATCAAATTGTTTGAACACCAAAATGTATGCAAAGGTGTGAAAAAATTAATTGATAATCCAATTTTTATTTTTTCAAAAATCCTATCCGCAGATTAACTTGTTTACAGATAGGCATCACTTTATACCATACATACCTCACCGTTGGATTCGTCTGACCACCTAACTTTAATCAAATCGTCGGTAATTTTAGCCCATAAAAAGGGTTTCTTTTTGAGCTCCCCTGTTAAATACGGTTTGTATCGCGCTTTGTGCAGAAATTGCAATTGAATACTTGTGACCACATTCTGTTCTATTAACAAACGATTTAGTTTCTTGGTAACGTCTAATAGTAGTATCCGAAGTACACACCGAGAACATTTTATTTTCCTTGTTATTACAGTTAGTGATAATTTTTGCGAATGCAATAACACTATTTATGAACGTTAATTCGCAATGATTACATAAGATATAAAAATACCACACACAAACATTTATTCTAAGAAATTCACCATAAAACTCTCTTTCTAGAGCGGTCGAAAAGAGGCTGAAGCGAAAACTCCGAAGTAATATTTATTACCTGTAATTTACAAAAATAGTATGTATTATGCAATAAAGTCGCGCTTATTTACCGAAACCTATATATGCTAAGCGTTTATTTTTTTTGATGTTTGATTTTAATGTAAATATTAGGTTTTCTTTCGGGAGTATTGAGAAGATTGTATGGCCAAACGTAACCGAATGGAACCAAACACAATCGAATATATACGAACGAACCATATAAAACCGACAATTATAGCTATACGCAGTCTAACGGAATCGAATATGGCCAACAGCATTAAATAACTGAACCGAAAGGTATCTACCACGGTTATAAAAGCCAACATTCAAGTACACTTACAACAATTTCAAAGAAAATGTTTAATTACTATCTAAAATTAAAACTTTAACTAATACTATTTGGCTTTGACTAGTGTTAAATTTGATAAAACCAGTTGAACACAAAAATATTGACACGTAACTGTATTCGAAGAACTACATAGACATTTTAACATTAGGATGTTAGAGAGTACAATGATATTCATTGTGATCGCTTTTTATAAAGAGCTTAATTTCTATCATTGGCGAATTTTATTTTTCACTCACGAGCGACATTTTCCATACCCTAATATTTATTATTCATCCGCGGAAGATATATGTATTTTTTGATTATTTGTTCACGAGCGATAAATATCCCATCGAAGAACTGAAAATAAAATTCTTGAATTTTCAAGTTATTTCAATTCCTTTGACTAAATTAGTTCATGAATATTGTAAAATATCATATTTTTCGAAATAGAATTAAAAAAAAAGTTATATTACTTTTGCACACGAGCGATATCTCGCTTATTAACGACAAAAGATCAAAAGAATTAATAATTTTTCAATCGTGAATGATTTGCTTTGAAGCAACATTAAATCCATATTAATTTTATGTACCGTAAATTTGCATTATGTGCAATGCACTAAAACGCAGCATTATGTAGCTCAGACATTCTATTTGTTTGATGGTAGTCCCAGCTTTCCACTAAGCAGTGCTTTCGTCTGTTTTTATCCTGGAACACTTTCCTAGTATGAGGCCTTTTGATTAGCCTCCCATGTCTTAATTGCTTGTTTTAAGCAGCTCTTTTGGAGACCACAAAAGAAGTTAGGACCAACGAAAGCTTGTTTGCTGATTTTTAACCAGGTTATCTGCATATTCATTTCTTTCGATCCCTAGATTGCTTGGGGCCCATCGCAAAGTAACGTGATTATTACATCCCAATTGCCTTAGATTATATATCAGACCAAATTCGTATGTGTTGGCCGTAATATCCTTTAGAATTGGCTGACTGTCGATAAATATATTTATAATTACGCCTAGAAGCCCTTTCTCGAGGTTATAGCAGATATCTCTGTGTTAAGTCCTATAATAATTTTTTGATGGTAATTGGACCAACTAAATTCTATGCCAACTCCTTCCATTCGTTTCTCTTTCGCATTGAGGCTCACTATCCTTTCCAATGTACATTAAATAGTAATAGCAGGACTTCCAGCGCTACTGTGGAACAGGTACTAATCACACCTATGATGCTGAGACATGTTTCTGAATACGTTAAACCTGCTGTTGCATAGTCCTCTGAGTTGTTCCTGGCCATCAAACCAAAGCGGTGTAGGCGATCGTGGGTCTGATTATTGCTGTATATGGCCAGATCGTCATTTGAAGATTAAGATTCCAGTTTTTATGAAACAACCTTCGGTATACTTCGGGTTTGGGACTTCGTTCCCTAGGTACCGGCCTAGTATGTTTTCCATTACTGGAGAGACTGATAGATCTATACGCTTTGGCTCTGCGGATGATAGCCTTCCTCTTTTAGGAATCAGAAATTGCTCTCTCAATGCTTTCAAAGAAGGTGTCTTCAAAATCATAATAGTAGTAATAATAATAATATTGCTCCCCCTCGAACCGGAAGTGACATTGAATTGGTATAAGTAAGAAAAAACAAACCAACCGACCAGCATATAGATTTATAATAATCGACATGCTCAAGCAGGTTTGTTAAGAAAATTTATTCCATCCTGAACACAGTGACGTCTGTATATCTTGATAATGCAACGTATTGCCTATGGGCAAAAATGTTGCTGAGTGATATTGTTATTGTGTTATAGATTTGCACGAACACATACAGTAGGACACAAAATTAGAATAACGCGTTGCCAATAAACAACATAAAAATTTGGAAAAGTTTTTTCCTTGTTTAGCTAATATTATTAGATGGTAACAAACTTACCTGTGTTGCTGCGGAGCATTCTAAATGTATTAAACATATACCACACCAGAGGAAATATATACTGCACATATATCCATATTTTACTAAAAAAGGTGTACCATCCATTCTTTTACCAACTCAACAATATTTACTAGCACTAAGCACAATTTACCACCTTCACTTACGGAAAGTAGCTTTCATCAAGTTATTTGATTATTAACATTGACTATATTCAGGGTTCTGAAAGCATATTTAAGCAATAAAATTGTATCTTATATGCTATCATTGAGAATTCGGCTACAACTACTTTATCGATAATATTAGTTTGGCTCATTGAACTAAAATTGAAATGTTTACAACGTCAGCTTGCCGTCATTGGTTTATAATTTTTTGTGTATTACATGCATCAAATATATTACTTTAGTAGCACAAAGGAAGTGCCGTAATATACAAGCGTTACAAAAATAATTCTAAGCTGTCGCAATATTTTATCTAGAAAAACATATGGTAGGTACAGAAGCAGTCTTCGCTAAATTACAGATATACATATCTCTCCAATCTCTTGTTAAAATCGATCTCTTAAATGCGAATCCAAACAACACTTTCAAGTAATTCTATTAAAATTTGCGTGTATGTTCGAAACTCTGCCACGGCATTACTTCAAAAATAATTACTCTGCGAAATATACTAAATAACATAACACTGACAAATTACTGTTTAATTAATCTTAATAGTACCTGAAGAATGGTTAATAGCATAAACATCCTCCTTTTATCGCATCTCACAGGTTTCATAGGAAAATTGTTTAATATACGGAATGATCCAAATTCATGGTCCATTATCTTCGTTATTACTAGTCATAGGAAATAGTTTGTTGAAAAAGTTGGCAAGCTAGTAGTGTTGTTTTTACTGGTTAATAAACAATAAAATTGCACCACATTTTCACACAAAAAATCAAAACTTACTGTTTTTTTTTTTTACTGAGTGCTATGTTCTTTCAATACTTGAGATAATTCAATTCCTTATAGACTATTGTTATGAACTTAATAACAATGGTTTCTAGTTTCTATTAAAGATACACGTAGCAGTGTAGTCTAAAATTTACAGTAGGCTATTGCCAACTATTCCTGCTCACGCATTGACTTTAGAAGAGTATTGAGTATGTGCTTCAGTAATCTAGTAACAATTCTATTTGCTCCAGTATCTGCAATTTCCTCGATTTACTGTTCCATCTTTTTTCCAAATTTTGTTATGTGTGGTATTAACATTTGGACAATTAAATGATCTATCAAAATACAAACAAATCCAGAGTTGTCATTTAAAAAAATTGTCGATGATGTGACTACTGGAAAACCAGAACTGAGGGAAATTTAAAATTGATGCAAAAATATCATTTTATCATTTTACATTTTTTAAAATAAAATTGACCTATCCGAACATTTTTTCGAAAAACAAATTGCTTCATATTTAATTAAATTATTCCATAGTTTTGCCTCGCACAGTATATTATTGCAAGACAACCATTGTTACACATAGCTGTATGATCTTTGCTCGGCAGATTAGGTATAAAAGGACAGAGTACACGTTTATATGCTTCTAAATTGCTAATGCGACCCGCTTCATATTGGGTTAAATTGGTAGAAAATATTTCTGTTCAAAGGTGATTTTTTTAATGAACACATTTATTGTTATTTTTGCAGAACGACTGCAATCTTCTAGAAGCTGCCAGCTTAAGATTTATTCATGGATAGCATTGGCAGATTGGCGGTAAACTCGACTAATGAATAAACAATTCTCGAATTCTTGTTACATTTATCAGCTCTTTCGATAACTTCATTGCGCTACTATTGACATAATGTAGAAAATAGTACGTAGTTGATTCTATGATGGCAAAGCGACAAAATACATATTAACAGTAGTTGTTTCAATTTATTGCCTAAAATTTTGGCAAAAATTCAGAACCAAAATATTTTTTTAACCGAAATATATAATCTCAACTTATTACGCATATCTCGGTAGCAATTTAGAAGCCCTTTTATGCCTGATCTAAATACCAAATATCTGTAAATGCCGACAGAGTTTTTACCTTAGAATTTAAGGAACTAAAAAAAAAACAGAATTTTGCACAGCTACGAACTTATCTGACACCTTGTATGTTACAATTTAATTTTAAACCGCGTCTCCACTCGTACCTGAAAGACACTCTGCGGAGACGACTCATCCTGTATAACAAGTAAATTTTGCATTGTATAATAATATTTACATACATAAGACGTAGCCAAAAGATCTGTTTCATTTTAATTGGCTTGATTCATATTTATAAAAATGTTATCTGCGTCGTGTTATATTGTTACGTAACACATTTCGTTCAGTATTCGTACAAACAGTTTTTGTATACACACTGACAAATTACGACGAAAGCAATTTACATTTACTGAATAAAGACGGTTAAAAACCTATAAAAAGTTTGATTCAAATCATGGCCGGACAAAGGTCGGACGAAAGAGATCCTGGGCGAAATTTAAACGGGGCAACCGTTATAAATGAGCAACCCCACATTTCTCTGAGCGGTCCTGAATCAAGTTAAAAGAAGTTTAAAAGTTTGGCAAAGCTCTCGTCTGGTTGAACGTAGATATCAGATGAGTTTAAACTTGAAAACAAAACCCTTTCTAAAGAACTAAAATACAACAAATAAAAACAAAAGAAGGTAAAAGAGATACCAAAACAATGCAGGCTAAATTAAAAAAAAATACATATATTTGTAGTTAAGATTTTAGTCCGTAACAGAAACATGTCTAAACCAATTAATTCTGTCAAGTTTCTCTATAAGAATGTTTTACGTTAGATTAGAAGAATTAAATGTTTGCAAAATATGTGGATTTATACACTATAACTTACAATTACTTTAAATATTAATGTTATTAACTTCCAGATAGACAAAGTTCACAAAGATTTCCAATCCAAGGAAATCTATACCACTATAAAGGTGTTTTGAAGGTCCGATGTAGCTGCTGATGCCGAATTTAGAAAATATGGAAGAAATTCGTGTAACCTTTGCGAGATAATCTTAACAAAACTCGATTTTTAGTTCTGCTCATTTAAAATCGGTAAATATTTCCCCAGCTTTCTTCTTTAAAACGAAGAAAGCATCTATCGTGTTAACCATTTCAATGGAATAGTAATACCAACCGAATAACATATTTGTCAAAGTAACAGCATACATTGAACCGCAGTAAATAAATGGCAAAGAAAAATATATTTGCTACAAATGGAGGAAGTTCTGTAAAAGAAGAGCTATATTACAGAATCGAACATATTACGTATATTAAATCAAAAAAATATATTTTCAAATCAAAGTATTGGCATTTTTTGTTTTAAGGGGTTATATTTTTGAATTAAATAAATTTGTAAAAAAATTATTTCTGTAACATTTAAAATTACGCTTTGATTGACCGAATGTATATATTTGTTTGTGCCAAGACCTTGTTTCGTCTACGTAACTTTTACATAACAAAAAATTCGTACCGCAAGCAGGTTACTGATCTGTATTTGCTAATCGGGATGATGAAGGCCTTTTGTACAATAATAAGATAAGTAAACCTAGCGGTAAGATAACATAATTCCCAGAAAACGTCTTCATCGCGAAAGAAAATTCCTTTCATTACATTAGAAGATATCACAAATTTAATCTTATCCATACATTTTTATCTGTCGCGATTAGAATTTTATTGAATCCTATGCGTGCTCACGATATTGATATTGTATTTTATACATATTAAGGTCAACAAATAATGATAATTTCAGAATTATATTCGTATGTGATGATTCGGTTTCACAAAGAGGCTTATCAGTTTTCTACAAAAACGAATGCATGTATCAGGTGGCAGCAGATCAAGTGAATGATATGGGTACTTAAAGTCCGTTGCACAAGAAATTATTCCAAAATGTTCATTAAGTAAGGTTGTGCTGCGTGGCTTCTTGCATCATCCTATTGTCATTGCTTATTCACCTGCCAATTTCGAGCGCAGTGAAAAATTCGTAAATCTCTCACGAAAAGGGTAATTATGTTCTGTCTGTAAAGCTCTTGGTTTTTTAACAAAAATCAATATGGCTATATTTCCGAGAAAACTACTAAAACGGCATTATTTAAATATACAGAGTGGATACTATCTCAATTAGGAAATAATCAAGTATATGATATTTTTCTAAACGTATTAAAAGCGTTTGACACAATATCTTCATTCTGCTTGTGAAGTTGGAACGCTATGGTATCATAGGCGAGCTGGTGATTGCTCAGATCATGTCTCACTGATGGTAAACAAACGGTAAATCTATACGCTATTAGTGATTCAGAGAAGAGAAATATTGGCGGACCACAAGGTAGTATCCTGTGTCCTCTATTATTTCTAAATGTTATTAGTGATGTGTTTGAAAATATTTCCAACAACATTGTGTATTATCCAGATGATATAAACTTGAGTTTAACTCGAAATGGCTCAATATTGTGAATTGTACGAAACAATCATTTCAGCTAAATCTTTTACAGATTAATAAAAATCAAACGCGTTGCATTTTTTTTTTTTTTCAAATATAGTGAAGGTCTGAAACTCGGGTAATAGGCAGATATATGACAGATTCGACAGTGTTCCCTTCGCATTAAAAATGTCTAAAGAAAATATCGAATTTTACAACTATGGAAACAATGTATCGTGTCAATCATTAGATACGGAATCACATCATGGGGATGTTCGTCGAATGCGGAACGTGTGTTTATTTTACGAAAACGAGCTGCGCGGTCTGTTCTCTTCGATCGCTATTCAAAGCGAATAGTTTACTCATATTATTCGGAATTTATGTATAGAACCGTGCTATTTTTAATTTTGAAAACAAAATAAACTTTAAAGAGTATAAAAAAATGAGGACGGCACTAGGTTCAAAGCTAATTATAATCCTCAAAAGTACAGATTGACGAAATTTACAGAAGGTATACAATGCAAAAGCATAACTCTCTTTAACAATTTGTCCCAGAAATATAAAGTCAGAGAAATATTAGAGAATTTAAAAGGATATATATGTGATGTTGAATCATAATCGTTGAAAGCATACATTAATTATTGAATTTAACATTAAATTATTTTAAACAGAAGCAAAACATCCTGTTCCTCAAATAAAATCATTATTTTCCAACCTATATTAGATGTTTTGCGTTAAAGGGAGCTCAAAATATTTTGATATTATCGAACTTTACAACATAATTAAAGGAAGCTGATTTATTTTATCAAACCAAAGATATATAAAATGTGTTCCGGGCGGAATATCATACTCTTGTAAACACTTATTTTTTTGACAACTTTAAATGGTTCTTGATTAGTGATTTTGTTTATTTTCACTTGTGAAACTTGTGAAAAAAATTTAAAAAATACGGAATTCTTCTTAAGTAAGCTACCATATTACTAATTCGTACTTGTAATGTTATTAAATAGGCTTATTCCTAATCTGATGAAGTTAAAAAAAAAAAATTGAAGAAAATAATTCCTCAATAGAGATAAATTAAAATGTACACTCGATAAACTGGAGATAATTTCATAATGATTATGTATACAATTAAATCTTGTATATCAACCATTTTTTTTTAATTTGAGAATAAAAATCATGTTAAATTTCATTTACAAGTGAAATATAATGATACCCTACTAAGCATTTTTTAATTTTTGTAACGCCCTGTACGTTTTTTCGTAAGTTTGACCACTGTATTCAATCGATCCAAATAAGAATAATAGTTGAGCAGAAATAATTTTTTTTTAATAAAAAAATATACTTTACAAGAGTGTGGTACTCCCTCCAGGGACACTTTATATGTACCAAAGCATGTTTTATAAGAAATCATGTCTGTCTGCATAAAGGAGAGAACTACATGAAATGAAATATTTACGAACAATTATTAACAATTATTAAAATTTGAAAACACATACAGAATATGCTATAAAAAAAAAAGACATCAACGATTCAGATTTCAAGTAATATTTTAAATGTAATCTTTACACTCCTATTAAAATTATAAATAGTAGACCCAGTAAATTCAATGAGCTACAGAAAGAGTGGTATATAAAGGTCATGTACTTATTCTTTTTTAGTTGAAGCTGAAGGGCATGCAAAAGTCTACCAACTACAGAATTACAAGGAAAATATAAATCATTTTTATATGTTCAGGTATTCAGAAATATTTTTGCAGGTAGCCAAATATATAACTTAATTTTTAAATCGATGAAAATAATATTACCTCTGCTAAGAACACTTTTATTTTAAGCTTGAGGTACATATTGTAGTGTGGCTTCTAAAGTATGCTCATCTCACATACGGATAGAAGCTAGCGTTTTTAGAAAATATAGACCATTGCAGTTCAAATCGATTTCCGGTGTTATCGGAAGTATCGCGAACCTTTTTGTTTTAAAAAGAACACCCTACCTATATATTTTTACGTTTTTGGAAAGACAATCGAAAGTCGAATCCAACAATGTATCTTATACTTTAGCTTAAAAAATATTTGATTAAGATATGTAGCAATAAAGACTTTGGTAATCTCTCTTCGTTGTTACGCAAACTTGGCTAGGAAAATGCACTAAATTTTCTTCTGGAGCGCATTTTTCATATTTTCCTTCTTTGTTCTTAGTGTCATTTTTACTTATTTCAATCCATTACAATCATTGTCATTTCTCCATTTTATCGAACTTTGTTAATTAGTTATGATAGGTTATTTTAAATTTATCGGATTTTGTCCCAGGCTTTTTATATTGTTTTTTTTTTTTTGAGAAAGATTACTGGGTCAACTTCAATATTATTAAATCTGGCAGTAATTATCAAATTATTTGCCGGAATTACACAACAATTGCCCTTTAAATCTTATTTTCATTTGTCAAACCAGTTCATTCAGCAGATTTTATCCTACTTATCCTGTCTTACTTAGCGCAAAGTTCAAATATTTCCGGCTGTACAAGATCAGCATTCATTCATGATACTTTTTATCAAATTCACCGAATATTAAAATCGCTTAAACCCAGGAGTAGGTCATTGTAAAATCAACAATTTAAAAAACAAATATGAGCTCATTGTGTATCAAAAACTAACAAACTTAAACAAATCTATCGTAATTAATTAATTGCAATAAATGTCGATAAAGTAAAGAAATAATAACAATTAGCGAAACAAGTAAAAATAAGTGGAAATAATAAGGATAATTATACTTATAAGGATACTTACGTTTTTAGAATTGAAATTTGTCAATTTGGCAATTATTATGATCACGTAGGAAGAAATTTTGGGCTTTTTTCTAGCCAACTTTGCGTAACAACAGGACTAAATTCCCAAAATATTTATTCTTGCATACTGCACTATTTCGCAAGCTAGAGTGTTACTTTTGCGGTATATCATTGGATTCGTCTTTCATTTGCTTTTCCAAAGACGAACAAATTTATATCGTCTTCTCCTTATAATAAGAAAATTGGCATCAATCTGGAAGATACTGGAAATGTAATGGAATTGCTAATAACGACAATAGTTGACTTATAAAAAATAGAAATCGACCAATTTTTTTCTAAAAATGTTAGCTTCTGTCGTTCAAGAATTAATACATCACCATATACACGACTAGTTTATTTACTCAAATTGTTTTTCTTTTTTATTATATACGCACTTTTCAATTTAATTACGAAATTATGGCTTTTAATGTTTATAATAAACGGGAATAAAAACTAATATAACGCAGCTGACATGACGCGCGACTTGAGCTTGAGCAAATTGTTACAAATTGTTAGCAAATGTTACAAATCATCGCTTCTTTAAACGCGTTGCTGACCATTTTTCTAACATATAGCAATCTGATCGAATAAAATAAAATTTGCTACACTACGCACATAAAAGAATTTTTCTGTGTGCAAAAAAACAACAATTTTCTTTCTCTTGAAATATAAGCGTGTTAAGCTAAATCTGATATTAGAAGCGGAATATATTATTTATTAAGATGCAATATGCAAAGCATTTCAATTAGTTCAATGAGTTCTGCAGTTATACATAATAGTTTAGAAAGGATACACATTTTATATAAGAGCACGCCAACGTCAATATACTCACATTTTTGCAGTTATCCGGATTATTATGTTTACATTCATAACTTTGTGTAACCTAATTATATATATATATATAATGAACGATTGCAATTGCAACAGGTATGATTGCTTTCAGAAACCTAAACCATCTAGCTGAAGGTGATCAAATTGAAACGTACACTTATTAGTTAGTTATGAAATTAATTAGCAAAGCACGGTAAATATCATCACGCGCACGCACTCGACATGTCGATAGCCGGCAAGTATTAAACTAAATTTGATTAGTAAAGCTATCCATATAGACCGCAGACTTATCTAATGATAAGTGAAAAATTGATTCAAATTAACTGACTACTAGGTAAACAAGGGTAGGTGAAGTAGCGTTTATTTAATATATATATACATACACGTATGTACATATACATAAATTCTATCCTGTTGCAAATAAATTATCGTTGGGCGGATCTCATTCTTATAATGTAATGTTTGGATATCGCGTTTCAAATAACAATTTCGTCAAATACTCTTGAGGGTAGATTCACGCACAGAAAAAAGAAGTTCTCAGCTCAAAACAAATGTACATTCAGTCAACCGAATTGTAATTTTAAATGTCGGCAAAGTTATATATTTTCTTTAATTAAAAAAATAATTTTTTTGACAAATTTATTTGATTCAAACATATAATCCCTCGAAACAAATAATCTTAACGCTTTGATTTTAAAATATATCCATTTGATTTAATATACATAATATGTTTGATTCGACAACATAGTTCCTTCTTTTTATATATGTATTATTTTGTTAGTTGTTACCACGAGAGGTGTTTTCTTCTTTTTAGAGGATAAAGCATCTATTTATGAGCACATAGGGTAACAATGTAGTAAAAATAAACAATCTTTGGAAAAACACGTTTATTAACATCGTGGACAAAAAAAATCTTCAATTCACCTCAGCCCATAGACAACAGGAAGCCCTTCTCATGAAACGAATGAGCACGAGTGTATTTAGTCGCTGCAAAAATTGAATCGTTTCCTCTATCTTGTCCAATACTGATCTTGGTTAAGTCAAAACTATAACCTTACTTGAACAATATTAACCCTCGAACAGCAAGGTTATTTTTCTGAAACAAGGCGTGTTACTCGTGACCCGAGCGTTTCTCTCTCTATCTTAAAAGATGCCATTTTAATTGTTGATCAATAAAATAATAATACAATTTTTCGAAATATCGAAATATATTTTAATAAAAATATTAACATACTTAGAGATAAATAATGAAGTTTAAATCTAAATCACCATCGGGTCGCTGGCGTTACGTTTTCCCCCTAATCATGTAAATATATCCTATCCAAAAAAATCGTCAAAGCCTTTGTTTAATATCCCAAACGGTAAAAGGTTTCGTTTTACTTTATCCCTAAGGAGTCTAATGGTGTTAAGGTTGCAAAGAATATAATTTTGTATCTATAAAGGTTAATATGTTGTTACTAATATGTTAACATTATTTCGTAATTAGGAATTCTTCTAAACAGAGTTAAAATAATACCAAGGATTTGGCATCTTTTTTTCTTGGCAGTACTTTGCACGCAGTAAGAGTTTAATAGTACGGGAATGGTAGGAATATTATTTAGTTTCCATTCGACACTAGAAACTAGTGCGACGAAATGCATGAACATGTTGTGAGAGTGGAATATCAAAATAGGTAGAATTGAGTTAAGATAGCCCCCATCCGCTTTGTATTATTTTGCAACAAATTCCTGCAACAGTAGCCGGTATCCTCCTCCTAAAACTCCTTTAATCATCTACAGATTTTACCTCGCGAAGGTATCCGAAATGGTGAGTTTTTCTACTGCAGCGAAAAAAATTTAGCATCAAACTGGAAAATTTGTTTGTAAATTCTATCTAAGTATTAAGTATATGAGTGAAATATTTTAACATCGAAGCGGATAAGATTTAGTCCGCAGGGGAGATAATAACACCGAAGGACGAAGATTTTTCATTATTTTTAAGAAATTCAATCAGCACTGGTACGAAGAACTTAACACCGAAACGGAAAAATTCTTCACCATTGGGGGAAATGGTCTAACTCCAAAATGGAGGAATTTTTCGTCGTGCGAAATGAAGGATTTTTTCACCGCGAAGAAAACATTGTATTACCTGTCACCGAGGCGGGGTAATTTTATATCGCGAATTTACATTACGTTACGTTATACATACACAGTCAAAAATCGATTGTCAAAATTAACACTCAAAAGTGGTACATATACGTCCACACTCGCGAGTTGTTTTACCGAGCATTTTTGCGTGCAAAAAATAGTAAAAAGTGTTAAATTTTCTTAAAAAGTGAATGTTATATTTAACCTTCACTAGTGTTAACAGACAATTAACACTCAATAGTGTTAATTGTCTGAACTTTCGTATTAAAAATAATGTACTGGGTGAAAAATGTGTATTTTACAGTCTTTATACATACTTATTGTTAGGGTGAATATGATAGTTTGGGGTTCAAACATGTAAGAGTTAAGGGTGTTTTCAGCTAGAAAAATAGAAATGAATTTAGCTGTTAGCTATATATTTTTATTGAAATATATTTTATCCATAAACGATATTGCAAATGGAAAAACATCATCGTACATACCATTCCTCATCGGAAATTAAAAAAGAGCATTTTGATTGAGTGTTATATCTAGTCATTCCATCTTTCATTTTACAAAAAAGCACATCCGCTTAATGATTTAATCGCCATTTTAATCATCACTTTAAAACGCGCTATTGAAACTGAATTTAAACTGAAAATGAGGGACTATTGCTACTGCAGCGTACACCAAACAATGATGGCCTATCATCATACACCAATCACCAATCAGTAACAGGTAAACCCAGTCACAAAATTGAAGCTGCACTAAACGTAAATTGTTACGTTCTAGTTCCGGTAGTTGTCTGCTTCGATTGGAAGAGGGAGGACCATCTGCTTTTGCTTAGACATGTAACATATTTCCTTATTCACTTGCTTACTAAGTCGCTTTCGAAATTAAACACAGTGCGTATGGATAAAAAATAAATTTATTAAATACACAAATTCTCTTGTGAGTCAAAAGTTTCGAAAATTTATAAAAATCGAAATATCTTTGGAACAACAAATGATATTAATTTGCGATTTCGACAAGTTAATAGGTCATTGTATTCATATTCTTATGGACAGATTATAATTACACCATCCTATTAAAATTAAAAGAAAACCACATAAATAAATAGGACAAAGTGACACACAACGCTTTCTTTTCATTTAGCCCATTAATCCCCACCTTATAATAGACGCAATTACAGTCAAGTGTCGCCTTTCTTAAAAATAGAAGATTATTAAAAATATTATAATTAAGGATTTAATAACAAATTATGCCACCTTGCGGTAACTTTAGAATCTCGAAAATATTTTTATGATCACAATTACTAGTATATTTTTTTCTCCGAGTTCTTCGACAAACGGTTACTAAGATATGGCTGTTCGCCACCCCTAATGAACCACCCGGTACATATTTGTTTTTCGAACCTTATACGTTCGCATACGTACGATGATAAAATTACGGAATCTTATACAAAACTGAATAGCGTGACGTGTAATAACGAGATATTAAGATTAAGAGATTTGTCCGCCTACGATTCACACTAAAAGATTACCAGATTTATTGGACCCAACGGAAATAGCTCCTTTAATCTTATAAATTCCGTTAAATTAATAAATTCATAGTTAATATAAACGCCTAAGTGACAGCATTGTTTATCAGATAATATTAGACTGTTGAAATATCCTGTTGTTTTAAATAAAAGCTGTTCAATTTAAAAACAGTTTTGCCAGTTTCCTGCAATTGTTCCTATTTCTAGTGGATTTTGTTAAATAAAGGAAAATAAATCAGCGGAATCAACATGCACGATCTTCCAGATAAACTTCGCTCCTGCAACATCCCGGTGGTGTTTGTATGGCTGCAACAGCGAATCGTAATCTGTACTACACATCATCGACTTTGAAAGACAGACATTTCCAGCAGCCCCGTTCTACCTTTTCGATCGATTTCGATTGTTAAAGATATACATAATACAGTTTCTCACAGTGTTAGCCCTTTTAAAATACCGATTAGGTCAAATCTTCTGGTGTAAGAGACGAACAAACACTTAACGTTTAATTTTAGCCTAAAGAATGAACACCACTTTAGTAATTACATTCAGGTTATATTGTAAATATACCACATCCTTCCAAGATGTATATTTTTATGTCGTCGGCAGAAGCTAATACAGGAAAAGATAGAGATATTTCAATATGATCTAGTACAGGCTGTAAGCAGAAATGTAATATTAACGAAAATATTTTATTCAGATAGATCGTGCAAAGTATACGCCAATAGAGCGAGATTATTTAATATCACCGTTAAAAAATTCATAGATATGCCCTAGTATCACAATCTAACATTATTTTAACATATACACGGTGATTATCTTTTATTAATGAAACGCCCTGCATATTAGTACATATTTGATTTCTATTAAAGAATCTACTGTCATTTCGAATATAAAGAGTGGTCAAAATGTCTGAAAATGGCTTAACATCTCAAGAAAATAAGCGAAATTCCTGGAAATTTTACGTAAAGTTTGAAAAATTTAAATTATGTTAATTGTAATTTTCTCAACATCCTGTATCTTCATTTACTTTGTAGAATAGAAAGGGGATCAGTTTTAAGATTTTTTAATGCTGCTTGAATGCTTGTGTTGTGTTTAATAAAAATGTGATAAAAACCATCCGTAAATATAAGATTTTTTTAGTGTGCTGACGCCCCACCGGTCCCACTAAGAAAATTTGATCCTAGTTGGACTCGAACACATAACGCCTAACTCTGGCCACTCGGACGCAGGGCTTCTTTCCACTGGATCACAGAGCAATAAATTAAAACAAATTAAGTCGTTAAACCAGCATGTGTTGCGTAAGCGAAACTAAGAGGATTAGTTAATTAATACGTTAGGAGACCAAACAACGTCTTGGCTGTTGGTACTACATGACTAAATTCGCACAAAAAATACTAAAATTATAAGACTGAACTCCCTTCCTATTAAAAAAAAATAAAGTAATGGTGTTAAAGTACAAAGTTCGGAAAATTAATCTAATTTAAATTCTTCTAACTATACCAAATTCCAAAGCTTTTCGCTTATTAAATCTTAAGATATTTAGTCGTTTCCAGACTGTTTGGCCTCTCTATATAGGATTAGCTACACCTAAATCCGATTATTTTAAAACACTGCTTCTTTACCCAGTGCTCTGCAGGCAGGAATAATTTTAGGTTGCAGCATATTTGACCGCCGCAATATTTAAAGATGTGATCCCTGGGTCGCCTTTGTGTTCTACGATTTCACATCTATTTCATACGCCTAAATAGATATTTCTCCAAAATGTTTCATCTTCATCAGATTGAGAATTATAACATTTTGCTAATGATTGCATAATATTGAAAAAATGATGAAGTAGAAAAAAACTATTCAATTTTAAATAGAGGTATGTGTGTAAGCATGATGTTCTAGAAATATTATTAATTAATTCTTGTTCACATTTCATACACTGACAATTATATCTGATATAAATAAATATTCTTGAAATAATATCTGGAGAGGAAAAATTCACAATGAATATAATTAAGCTGGTTACATACGATACGGCAGATCCGGTAGCCGAAAAAAATACCGAGAAAAGCTATAATATATCCTGCACACGCAGAGCAATTTCCCCGTATGCAAAGCGTCATGGACTTACGTGTATTTCAGTTCTTATCGGCATTTTTTCGTTCTGCTAATATTAAACTTAAAGCCTATTGCTGAAATAGTCAACAACTCAACATGATGTTTTTAGAGATAACAGATAAACGGAAACGGAAATGTGATAAAACTGATACCTATAAATTATCAGAAATCAGTACAAAAAATCGAAATATCTCAGAAGCAACTACAGGAAACGTTTTACATAATTATCGCAAATGACAGCATCAAATCAGCAAGAAAAAATATACCCACTGTCCTATTTAAAGTAATGACGAAAACGTTACACTGGAAAAACAAATCTTTTTTCGTAAATATTTAGAAAACAGCTGGCTTCAGGTATGGGTAATCCAAAAAAAATAGCACTGGTTTCTTCGGCAGAAACCGAGTATGTGCTAATATACAAGCTGTTTCGCTAAATACAGATTGAACCTTGAATATACCAAAATAATTTTAGATTGTAGCACTAACGCATTTTTATGATTTTTGTCAGTATTTTTTTTTATTACTTAAATCCATTATAGGGAGCTATGGTTAAACCTCAAACTTTCAGAAATAAATTATTACTCGATATTGATACATTTTCATTGGGCCAATTCTATGAATCAGCGTAGTAATAATTCATAAATATCACGAAAACAAAAAAATATTTCGTAGATGTCTAAGCGAAAGCCTTTGTGGTTATCACTTCTCTTTAAAAATACTTATATAAATTAAAATTTATTGTAGCCACCGCAATATTTAAAAACTTCCGGTATTGCGTCCTTTATGCTCACAATTAGAATCTCTAAGGTAGTGGCGCCAAGCGTTCTTTGTCACATTTCTGTATTTCAAAACGCCTCCAATTTCATAAAATTTTGTATACAGAAGCTTCTAAAGCTACTCGCACATGACGAACGATTTCGCCGATGACACGCAAGGAGTTCTCAGTATTCTTTTGTCGCAACAATTGCTTCACTAATTTGGACATCCGCATGAAAAATTCCTTCCCCCCAAAATTAATTTTTAAACAGCTTGTGATTTTGTTGGACAAATCGTTATTTATAAGTACATAGTGGTACATGTTTTTTTTTTCTGCTAGGTGCAGTAAAAAACTCATCATAACATTATATACTATATATGCTTTCTTTATTTTTTATATATTTTAAATACTTTTCGTATTAACATAAACACTAGATTGTATTTCAAATATTATGATTACATTTCATTGGCACATATACATATGCATATTCAATACTTACAACGTCAAAGCTGCGATGGTGACAGGGAGTAACAGGTTCAGATAATCTTTTTCTCGAAACAGATAATCATGTGTGTTATCTTGCCGTCTTTACCTATGCAAGGCAGAAAAGCTCAAACGTCTGCCCAAATGCATATTCAATACTTACAACAACGTGAAATCTGCGACGGTGACAGGAAGCAACAGGTTCAGATAATCTTTTTCCCGAAACAGATAATCATGTGTGTTATCTTGCCGTCTTTACCTATGCAAGGCAGAAAAGATGAAACGACTGCCCAATTAAAATTGGAGCCTCGATATAGTTTAACGAAATAAAAAATATTTAAATGTAAAGATGAACCTACACTACGTAAACCCTCTATTAGTGTATACGAGGATACTGCGAAAAGTTTCCAGAAAGAAGTAAGTGCATTTTTGGCGAATCCATTCTGAGCGCAAATCTATACACTTTTCTCAGCCACGCTGCCATCTCTTTAATCCGTCCGAATATCGACTTATTTCACTTAAACTGCTTCAGCGGAGATTTGGAAATATTTATTCAAATGTGTTTTTGGTCCTTCACCCAATGCACAGTTAGCTTTTCCATGCACAAATCTTCAGTCAACATGTGACAAACATGTTCTTTCGAAATACCTCCCGCCTCTACTATCTCTCTAGTTTCCGCTAACTATCTATGCTAGTGTTTGAGATGATTTGAGACTTTTGCGAAACGTCACGACGGACGCCTTACACGCTAAAACGGTGATTCGACTGAGTATTTCTTGGAGTTTTCGGAAATACATCAAAGAATTTTTATATCAACCAAGTCCTACAAGATGGTCATTGATATTGTTACCAAGTGTGATTTATTTTTTTTTTAATCAAGCACCCTGTATATTTTTCTAAAATATAACAAATATAACTTAAAATGCGCCCTCCTTTAGTAAATTATAAACGAAACTATGCAGATAAGTTTTTCATATAAAAACATGCTATCTTTTTTTATATCTACTGGAAGTAACCATCGTTTTCATACATGCGTTGGCTAGTATAAGTTATTTAGCACGTATATATTCACAATTTAGTTAAGTAGAAGTGTTTATAAAAAAACCTTCTGGATGAATTTCTTAAAGCAATGTGTAACTCAAATATTTATGAAAAAATTAACACCTATTAGGCAATATATGCGCATATATGTATTTTGAATAGACTGTAGACATTCTTACTATTGACAATAGTGTATATAAAGCTTTTATATCTAAAATTAAACTATCTTTCAAAATTGTGAAAAATACGCAGGATGATCCATTTTAAAAAATAAAAAAATTTTCATTTTTATGAAAATGCCGTTACTCAATCATTTTTTCTATTAACTGCACATTAACCAGCACCAAAAATACTATTAGTTTACTCATTTAACCGACTTCGAAGGACCAAAAGTAAGGGAAATATCAATAATTTCGTTAATTTGGATCACTCTACATGCCTAGATTTTTCGTATTGATAATAGTAGAGGACACAAATGTATGTCAATATTTTCATAAGGTATTATAAGTGTCAGGATCTATATATATGATTTATAATACAGCAGATAATGTTAAGTGTATGTATGTATATGAGATTATGCTTTTATGAACAGAAATTTTTAAAAACAGTTTTTTTTTCTCGTTACAAGGAAAGAGATTACTGAAACAAATCAGGAGCAGACTTTCTAACTCCATGTTGTTGATTTTTTTTTATTTTATTTTTAGAAACAAATAAAAACTGTTCGTGGAAAAAAATGAGAAAATAATTTTGACAGACAGTGTAACTAAAATCACATAATCATTGTGTCTATAATGCCAAAAATCTATTTTTCAAAATAAACTCAAAAATGTGCTGGGCAAACTGTACTTTGTTGAGCTACTAAATAAACTTGAGTGACTTGGTGCGATGGAAGTGTTACAATAAATAAAAATAATAAATTTATTTTTATGGACAAAATAGAACCTATAATATTTGTTTCGTTTTCGACAGCCACGACCAGCATCCCCAACCACATGCTTTCCGTTTTTCCAACTTACTTTCAGAAAACTTAGTAACGACAATACAAAACTATCTTTATCCTGACACGAATTGCTGTTTATCTTTATTCATTGCACAAAATACTGTTTGTCTTTCAACGTTGGACATGCTGCTTCACACAGTAAAAATGCATTTTACTGCACAAGATTATAGCCCTTCATTATCGTACCAGCTTTGCTTGAAAATTTTCAATTTTAACCAAAATAAACTTAGAGCATCTGCTCCTCAATCGCCGAGCATGAATTACGAAACTAGACTACTTTTTATGTCGAAGGAATGCTATTACGACAAAAAAAAGCGATGAGCCAACAAATTCGAACATGAATGAAAGATTTTCAACCAGAACTCCCGAGTCAAGTTGTTACTCTATAAACAAATTGAGATATAAATGGTCGTACATCCGCACATCTTTTAATAACTGCTTTTTTTCTGTTTATCGATGTATCTGTCGAAAAAAGCTATCTACTAGGTCATTTGTAATTTAAATGGGTGTCATGGTATGGTTATTTTAAAAACCGTTTATTTTGCATGCTTTCGGTCTATGTTGAGATTGGTATAATTTATTAGGGGCAGACTGCTGGAATGCAGAGAATTTTTATACAGCAGAAGCGCGTAGAAGCATGGGGGAACTTTCATTGCTGACGGATTCGTGCAGGCGAGCTTTTACCAATTTATACATTCGTTCAGTTCCGCCAATATACATCACATATGAAATCTTGTGTTTCTCAAAGAGAACCCGAAGAACATGTAATTGCATTATATCAAACGGCGGTGCGATGTAATGTATCTAAATTATATAATAGCTTGCCACGGGAGTGTAAGACGAGTTCTTCTCATGAAGCTTTTAAAAAGTACGGATAAGTATATTTTAAAAATAAATTCAATAAATCGTGTTTGTTGACTCGTTTTGTTAAAGCAACAAAAAATATTATATTAACTAATAAATTTATTAGAACAATGAACTATATTTATCAAATTCTAATCTGTAATATTTTTCAATGTAATAAACACCCGTTTGTTGACTTATTTTGTGAGAAACTAAGCAAACCTCAAGGATTTTTCATTATATCAATACATCCATTTATTGTATATAGTGTATATATGAAAGTTTATGTTTATCGGTATAATAAACAGCCGTTTATTAAAATGATAAACATGCTCCTGTAATTTTTAGATTTTGCCTTAGAACTTAAAGACTATGAACTCAACTTTGTTTAATAACTTGAGAGAAACCGTTTTGAAGAATCTTTATTCAGAAAGGCACAATCTTCCCGATCGCCGGGAATTAATCCAATTAGAGCTGAAATTTTGGAGACTTTTGTATGACCAGCAATAAGAAACGAAAATGAAATTATTTCAGAAATTTTGATTGAGTGGGGGGGCATGACACCTCCCTACTCCTCTCTGGGTACATTCATGAGCACTAATCAATTTTGCTACGTAAGACTCAAACATTTTTAATGTCTTTCGTCTCGAAGTATTTTGGAAATTCTATTCTCCATTTTGATGTAAGCCAATTTCTTTTTTTTCCCTGTAAGTTTCTAGTACCAAAAGTCGCTTTCCTGAGCTTCCATTTTCAAACACTACTTTACTTACTATTTCCAAGATTTAAACGGTTGGTCTATTCTTCTTCCAGCCACTGATCCACGAAGTAATCCCAGCTTGCTGTTTCTAGGATAACATTTTTGTATTCGTCTATATCTTCGACCGGATGATAAACAGGATTTGTAGTCTTATTTCGTCGTTGTTTCTGTACTGCGTAGTTAAGCCCAATTCTTGAAGTTTCCTTCAAATACCCGAAAAGTGTACAGTTCATTTCAAACAAACATACTTTATATAACAAATTTCATGGTTTCACGGAAAAAAAATGAGTTAGTAATGGTGATACTGGAAATACTGGAATTACGAGACGTACACAACCTCTACGTAAATGTCGCAATCGCAGACAGGAAGAGGTAGGCCGCTTTATGTAGCGGTTATTTTTTGTGTAATGCATAGATAAACATATTTCGGTACACTGTACACAAGTTGCTATTGAAAATTTTAACATTTCAGAATGACTTGTTAAAGATTATAGTTCGATTGTGATTTAGTAAAAAAGAACAAAGAATTCAGAATTATTCAAAAAATTTGGTCAAGAAGACCATAACACAATGAGAAACGAAAGTGAAATTATGTCCACAGATTTAGTGGAGAGTCATGGCCCCTCCCTGTCTGCCTCTGGCTACGTCCAGGGTATTTTTAGTTCTAATTGGTTCGATTAAAACAGATAGTACAAAACGGCGGATAACTATGACGTCGTATAGGTACCAGCAGTCGCACACGTTCAAATTTATATTAGTTTATTGGTGACAGCCAGAAAGTCCATTTATTAAAGACGAAGAAAGTGTAATAAGTTATATAAAAAAAAATTATTTACAATAAGGGTACAATATAATCATATTTATATATAATATTTTGCCTATATCATACTATGAAAGAAAAATACGAGTGCTTTATTCATTTTGAATCATTACGTCTCTGTCACAAGTTAAATTTTGCTTATTACGTCCCTGCACTACATTAAAAATAGTGGCTGCCATGCGATCCGAAATTCTATATATTATATATATAGTATTTTCCTTTGTTTACGTTGAACTATACAAGAGGAAATAGTCGTGCGCGGCCCTCTGTTATGTCATTGCCCGCTGCCGCTGGTAGGAATTCAAAAGTATAGATGTATTTAGCGTTTTATGTGAAACAACATTGGTAGCTGCTTCCGGTATAACCGGATGTCTTAGATAATTGAAAATGTTTTAGAAAGTAGGTGCTGAAAATATGAGTTCTTTTTTGTTTGTAAATTAACATGAAAATTTAATTTATTATGTAAAATATGGGGATTAGGGATATGTTAATAAAAAAGTATTTATTTATTACATATTTTTAATGTATTGAAAATATACAATGAATGCAGAAATAATATATTCTAATAAGCTAATTCTTCGCACCCTCAGTTTAAGAAACTTGAGCAAGGTTATTATACCTAGATTTAGATCTGTATATTAACATATACATTTATCTTAGTTTGCCGCTTAGAATAATTATTTAGTAAAATATATTTAATATACGTCCATACAATAATAGATATTGGTGACACAAGAAAAAGCTGTAACATTTTTCATTCATTCAAAATGCTTCATTAAGAATTAGAGATTTTCTTGTGCCACCAATATATTATAAGCAATTCCTAAATAGTTTTATATATAAATAATATCAATGTCTACACAGCCGTACCTCTTTCTAAATTCTGCTTTATTTCAGCAGTATGTTCACCATAAAATCTATCTAACTTTTTATTAAATTTGGCATTTCTTTCATTAATATAGTCAATGTCTGCATCATCGTTATGTGTTCTTCTTCTACTATACTTATCACGTTTAAGAATTTGATCTTCTAAGTCTTTAACCATATTGTCGATGGCATCAGACCTATCCTCATGCAAATCATGAATAATTACATTTTTGCCACCATAAAATAAATCACCGTATTTATCCTTCTGTTCTTGATATTGCTCCATATCTTTAGGAGGCATGTTTCTTATTAATCGTTTATATTGTCTCTCTGTTGCTGCTTCAAAGTCTGAGAAACCCATATCGGGGTTTTTCTTCTTTTTCATTTTTTCCTTCATCTCAGCTTCAATAGCTGAAATATTTAATAGTTTTATACGATCATAGTCTAAACCTTTCTCTTCTGCTTCGGCTCTAGCTTTCTGATCATTCAATAACCATTCGGCTCGCCTTTTCCTGTTTTCGTAATTAGCGGGTAGTTTCTTACGAGCATCTTCCGCAACAACTTCTTGGTGATTGTGACTACGTGCTTCATTACGAAGATTGTGCAAATTTTTTAACCTTGCCAACCTTTCTGCATGTTTTTGAGCGAATGTTTTTCCCGTTTCTATCTTTGTAGAATCCATTATACGAAGTGAATTTAATATACGAGAAATACAAAGATATGTTTCAATAAAGTTGCACGGGTTTGGGTTAGTCAACACAAAACACAAGACACGAGAAATTACCTCAATAGTATCAAGCACACAACGTATGACACCCAAAGGTTATATATTTAGTTTAGTAACTTTATTATATACAGTAGGTACCAACTTTATTCACGCACTTGTGCTTAAAATAAAATTTCACGCACTGATTTGAATGCGTGAAGTTTCCGATTACATAGTTCTGTATTAGTTTTTACATTAGAATATTCAAATTCAAAAGAATTATAAAAAAACACTAAACAGTAATTAATAGAGCTGGCATTTTTCAAATTCCGCGGATAATTTATGTTGGTAGTTGCGTCAATAACTGACATATTCGCCAATTTTTTAAGATAAACAGTCGAATATGTCTTTTATCGCAGGAAATACCAACTTAAATTATCCGCGAAATTTAAAAAGTATCAACTCTAGTAATTAAGCTTTGTTTTAAGTATATTTCCTTTGTACGAAAAAGTAGATAACGTTATTTTTCCTAAACAATGGTTTAAAAGCTAAGCCGCTTTTAAGTTGGTTTACGTGTTCTTTTCCCATTTCATTTTATAGATTTTTATTATTCTTGAAGAAGTTATATTTACATTGGATTTAGTAAATTAAATATAGTTCAGTCAGTCTCAATGAAACACCGAAATTAAATGGGAGCATTTAAATTTAGTAAATCAAACGCACAGTTGCAATCTGCAATATGACAACACTGGCAATGATTTCTGCATTGTCGGTTCGTAATGTTGCATCAAAACAAGCCACTTCCTTATTTTTAAAAACACAGCGAGTATTACATGCAAAAATGGGTGACTGGAAAACAGAAAAAGAAAACTATTTAAGAATGAGCCTAGAAGATAAAAGAAAAGTATACTTTAAACAACGTTATTACGCTGTTAATGATATACCGACTTGGAAAGAATACGTTATGATACGCCAAAAACTGCCAGAACCAATACCAGCTTTGCCATCAAATACAATAGAACCGTCATTAAACAGTAAATTAGCCGATAAAATCTCATTTTTTACAGGTGATATTTCTACCCTCGAGGTATGTAACCTTAATGACATCCAAGTACTTACTATCTAATATATGATTAATTACAGATCGATGTCATAGTTAATGCTGCAAATAAAGGTCTACGAGGAGGTGCCGGAGTTGATGGTGCAATTCATCGTGCAGCAGGTTGGGATCTTTTACAAAGTGAATGTCAAACACTTAATGGATGTCCCGAAGGAGAAGCAAAATTAACCGGTGGATATAAATTACCTGCAAAGTACGTAATTCATACAGCTGGACCACAAGGTGAAAAACCAGGATTATTACAACTATGCTATAGAAATAGTATGGGACTTATGCTGTCACATAAATTCCGTACAATTGCATTTCCATGTATATCAACAGGAGTGTATGGGTATCCCCCACATTCAGCAGCACATGTTGCGGTCATGGAAGTCCGTAAGCAATTAGAAAAGCATCACAATGAAATAGATAGGGTTATATTTTGTTTGTTCGGTGAACTCGATGAACAAATCTACATAGGAATATTGCAGTCCTACTTTCCCATTAAGTAAATATCAGTACACTGAATACTTTAATGTATTTTTAAATTGGAAATGTGATGCTAATCTTGATAATAATGTAATCACTATATACATGAAACTTGGTTCTATAGATTATTAAAGAAAAATGTTAGTTTTGATCGTGTGTGAGATAGTGTATTAGTTTTTATCAAATCCTACAAAATGGTTTAAATTACCAAACTAGTAATGTTCTTGTCGTTGGTTAATTTAGTTGATAGAAAAACAATTGAGCTTTTTTATAAAAGAACTAAGTAAACTATTCACTTTATTTTTAAATGGAACAACCTGTAGTTACAGGTTGTTCCATTTCAACAGGACAGTAACAGGTTGTTCTTTTCATTTTTAAGGATAAATAGTGCATGTCCTTTATGTGCCATAAAAGTAGGTAATATACATTTCTCTCGTATTTAATTGTTTAATATACCTTAGATGTAAACAATAGAGTTGCAAGGGGATACTATAAATATTTATTACAAACGTGTATCTTTATAAACTAAAAACTACTGTAGCTTTCTAATTATTTATTTCAAGACAATACCCAATAAATCTTTTATGTTAGAAATTAAAGTATCTCATAATTTTGAAAAATATACAAGATGTTCCATTAAAAAAAATACCAATTTTGTTGTAAAAAGCGTTATTCAGTTGTTTTTCTACTAACTGCTTATTAATCAGCATCAAATACACTAGTTTAATTTGCCCAATTTAGCAGATTTCGTAGAACTAATAACGGCGCTAGCGATGGTGATACATTAATCTGGATCACTGTTTATATAAACAAGGACATTTATTGTTTTTTTGTGATGTGTACTTTTAAATATTTAAAATGGGTAATTTAGTTCAAAAATTCAGTTCTTCACTACTTTAAGACAGTATTTTAAAAATTATTACATTTGTTGCGCGAATCTGCAAAACAATTAGTCGTTACAGAACAAAAAGCATTCTTTTTAATCATAGTAGAAAAAAATGTAATACTTTGTTGCATACAGTTTGGTTTATATAGCAGCAAATGTATAAAGATCAGTACTTGTTCATTCTCCTGTTAGAGTTGACCTAACTGTGAAAGAGTAATAAGTATTTCTAAACAAGAAATGACGTATTTAGAGTTACAATCTTGTTGATATTGAAATACATCTACTGATCAAATGTTGTACAGATTTATGGATTTGTTGTTGAGAAGTAAAGTTCAAGCGCGTTTTTTGTTCATATTCGTTTTTTTTCTGATGTATATTCTACATCGCGCCTCACTTTTCCAGTCCTGCGAGACGCATTTTTTAATTTATGCTTTATCGTCTGGGAACAATACGTATTTCCAGAAATTGTTAGTTCCTTTTTTATGTACAAATTGCTAAAAATGCTAAAATTTATATGCAATTTTCGCATTAAACTACATTGTACGCAACAGAATCTCGTAACTATAAATTCCTATTTGTCGCTTTCTGTTATATTAGCGGCACATTTTTATTTGTCTTTATTTGTACGTTGTATTTATAAGTTTTGGAAATAAAAATATTATAAATGGTATAAAAAAATAAATCTTTTATATTTGAACATCTAAACCAGTGATGGGCGAATCGAATGAAAAAATCATTTGGTAAGAAGAAACGAATACTCGCTCGCTTACGGAATACCAAATTCGTTTCCTCGACCTCCAGTATTTTTACTGATTGATCATTTATTAACATAAAACTATTAGTTAAGAACGCAATATTCGAAACGAAAAGAACTCGAATATTTGATGGACCTCCAGTGAGTAATGGAGATACAAGTCGCGCTGTGTACAAGGCTGAGTTTGTTTACGTATCGAAGCGATAGGTTTTTGCTGAATTGGATGTCTCTATTTCTATTTATGAAGTGGTGTTCTTCTAAGATTCGCGAATATAACCTAAACAAGGGTTAACTTAACGCATATTAATGCAAAGATATATTTATTAATTCTTCCCTAATTCGGTTAAATATGATCACTTCCTTAAATAAATACGTAAAGTGCACAGTACTAGAGTAAACAATGATAAATGACAACATAAATCTCTATTTCGTATGTTACTATTTATAATTTGCCTCCTCACTTTCGTCTTCACTATATGTTGTATTATACAGGGTGTAAACCACAAACACGAAACTTGGACAATATACTATGTTTTTTGTGCAAGCACGCAATAATTTTTGGAAATTTAGTCCCTAAGTACGTAAAATAGGGGGAATTCATTTGGGAGTATCGTAATTTTTTAATTTAGAAAGATGAAGTTTGGTACTTAGACTTCTGGTTAGAAACAAAGAAATACTATCGAATTTCGGAACCTGCTCCTGCAAAATTGCCCGCTCCCAATTTCCTCTCTTCCAAAAATGATGAAATATGTTTTTTTCTAACTGGCAGCTTATATGTTTTGCCAATCCAGGTTTGAATTTTTTAAAAACTCCAATACGTGGTGAAAGATAGTGTGAAGTTTCAGGGCAACAATGATATTCATATTTCTGAAATCGTTATTAAATATATTAAATTGTTGTAATAATTATCTAAAGTGTCACCAAAACACACCATGTAGTATATACGTACTTACTACAACGAATCCAGTCCTGTCGCGTCGCGCGGAATACCAGCTAGTAATCAGATCTTTATTTCTTCCTGTTAGCAATGGAAAATTACATCTTAAATTTGAATTTCATTATCTATAAAAAAACTATGAATGGCGTATCCCATCCTTATCTTGTTTAAAGGAATGTAATACCAAGAAATATTTTATTCGAGACAGTTAAATATCAATGTTTATACAACAATATTTATAAAACATTAACCGATCTACATATATATATATATATATATATATATATATACATAGTATGTACGTCGGTAAGGAATTTATCACTAAATTTCTAAAGCAAAAATCATTCTATGTACGACATTTTTGGACACAACATAGAAACTGATCACTTTAAGATGAAAAAGAAACTATTTATATCTAAAAACATTGTTTTGGAAAATTTAATGGTAGAGGGAGGAATTTTAGTGGATAGTGATGGGAAAATTGCAAGTTTAGTGAATTGGACTAATGCGCTTAATATAGCCGAAAATAAAAAAGATATAGACGTAAGTAGCGACCTTGCTTTATTTACGAGAATATTCGGAAATTTAGTTGCTTGTATATAGTTATATAAAATGTATAGGACCCCATAAATATATATTTTTCTTTATAGGATTAAATGTAATTAATTTGAGCTTGCCATCAAACAGTTCGTAATTTATACGTATTTACAAGATAAAAATTCCAACCATTAGCTAATTCCAAACATAAAGTTAAAAACTATAAAGATATAAGTCTACAAATACTAAGCTTTCTAATAAGATGTTTCGTGTTTCTATTGCTCGTTTTACTTTATATCTATTTATTTAGTATCTGTTGTACAATTTTCAGCAGTTTTCACTCGAACCGGCATCATTGACGAGTGACATGGACCATTCTAATTCTAACACTAAACATTACGTGAACGAACACAAAAATATTATTATTATTTTTGAATATTTAATGTTCAATGATATTCGTGCATACGTATCCAAACAATCTCAATCATTTTCTGTATTCTGTTATTAAGACTTTGTTTAGAGACGGGTCTCAGTATAATATTGCAAACTATCTTGCGAGATATTAATAATCGAATTTTAGGTAATCAATGCCGAAGAATATGTTATAATGCCTGGAATTATAGATTCGCATGTGCACGTCAATGAACCAGGGCGAACCCATTGGGAAGGTTTTGAATCAGCAACAAAAGCCGCTGCCGCAGGTGGCGTAACTACGATAGTTGATATGCCTCTGTAGAAAAAAAGATCAATTTTTTAAATTAATTAAATTACCACTATTATTGCAGTAATTCCATACCGCCCACAACTACTGTAGATAATTTAAAAACAAAAATAACCCATGCTAAAAATATGATATACGTGGATGTTGCATTTTGGGGCGGCCTAGTTCCTGAAAATCACGTAAGTTTTGCACAATTTACAATAAAATAATAAGTTAAAGCTAAAGTGGTTATATTAAATACCTAATTAAAAATCAAGAAAAGAAGTTTTTCTCTGTGAAAGCCTATACTCAACTATTGTATGGCTCTATGGAGAGGAGACCTATTTATAAACTAGGAAATTAGATAAGCTCAGTAAAATGAAGAGCCTCTCTGGCATTTTTACGACACTGCCGAAACCGGAATTTGACACCTACTTTCGTCAAGCAACGGCACCACTTGAAGACTACAACAACTAAGAGGATAATTCATCGTGGTGAAAACGTCTTAAGCAAGGGAAAGAACCATCAATTAAAGTAGGTATCCAGAGAGGTCTACCATTTACAACCGGGGCTGAACAAATTGCTTACTGAAGATCTATGGAACACCATCAACCAGAGTTGCGAATACGCAGAACATCACTCTCAACCAAAAAAGAAAAGACATGTGAAGAAGTTCGATAAGATATACACCAAGAAAATAAGCAAACAAACACAATTAAATACATAGAAAATAGTAATCAGCCTTTCCAAACAACAACTTTCCGAGAAACAAACATTAATACTTTCCAGAGGATTAATCGTAATTGCTCTAAGCAAGATATCTAAGGAAGATATTACCTAAGTGGAATGCGCAATTTGGAAACTACCTACGGATGAAGCGGAACGAGCCGCTAAACTACCACCAAGGACGAAGAAAGAGTACTAAGTACCGTATCCGTCCCTATTCTATCGACAATCTTGATAATCTACTATGCAATTGTTCAATTATTACAAAAATGTATGTAGAAATCGCCTTGTTCCAGAACGATTTGACTGCATTGATAGAGGCTGGAGTTGTTGGATTTAAGTGCTTTTTATGCCCATCTGGTGTGGAGGAATTTAACGCAGTTGATTTGCAAGATGTAGAACGCGCTATGCAAATTTTGGAAAATACCAATGCGGTATTAGCCGTAAGTATAATCGCATTGCTTCAACTAACTATAAAATTAAACTTGCTCGTATAACATGCATACTTATTGTTAAGTCTACAAGGGATGGAGAGTGGGTAGGGCAGCCAAAAATTAAACAAGCAATTGTTCAGATTCTGAGCTTTCTCAATTAGTATATTTTTTCATCGGGGAAAACCAAAAAGTATGTCGTTTTATTTTTGGCTGCCCTATCTAATATCCATCCCTTGCGGACCTAACGAGTACAGCCGTACTTTTTTTTTCATGTTTATGGTTAGTTTCATGCGGAACTTGAAGAAAGCGTTGCTATCTCGGGTAAGTTGTACATTTAACAATTTTAAAAAGAGCTGCAACAGCTTATTTGTAGGAGATCATAATTGTTATCAAACATTTCTCAATTCAAGACCGGATTCAATGGAAATAAATGCAATCAAAAATGTTATAGAATTATCAGAAAAATACAAGTAAGTATTGCAAAAGTAGGTGGATATATTTTATAATATAATGCGTAATAAATTCTGTATAGCAAATTTGAATTTACAGAGTTCGTACACATATCGTCCATTTATCCTCCGCTGCGGCGCTAGCCCTACTGAAAGAAGCAAAACTTTCAAATGTAAATTTGACCGTTGAAACTTGTTACCATTATCTAACAATTTCTTCGGAAAATATTCCTATTAACGGTACTCAATATAAATGCTGCCCTCCTATAAGAGATTCTACGAACAGAGTAATATTGTTACAACAACATTTTTAAAGTTATTTTTCAATTTTCATTTTAGGAGAAGTTATGGAACGGATTAAAAGAAAATATTATAGATATGGTTGTTTCGGATCATTCTCCCTGCACTCCTGAATTAAAGTTACTTAACGAAGGAGACTTCATAAAAGCTTGGGGTGGCATATCATCACTTCAATTTGGTAGGTCTTTAATCTTTATAAATTAGTACCTACACTTAACAAATAAGCAATAAAAGTGAGTTAATAACCTTTATCACCACATTAGTAAGCTTCACTACAATTGTAATAAGCTTTATTAGAATTATGTTAGCTTTTAATGCCTCATACGTGCTTTTTAATATATATTATTGAACCTTTTAAAAAAAAAATCTGTCTATCCTCAGATAATGAAAGGTATGATAAATTATATTAAAAGGTATTATATTTCTCATACCTGGTATTATCTATTCTTTTGAGTGTAGATAAAATACAAGAAGTAACTCTTACTGACGAACTTCATAAGTATGAAAATATAATAATATTTTTAATACCTCTACTGTTAATAGAGAGACTAGACAGACTCGTGTTTTGTCAACTCTCGGGGAAACCAGTAGGCAACACGAGCCCATTCTCATGAGACGAAGATATAAACAGAAGTGGACAGTCTCCTGTCTTTGCTAATTTCGTGAAGCGCACGGAAAGTGGCGAACCTTATTAATAAGTCAATTATTCGTTTCATTTCTACAATGAAGTGTCAAAAAAGTATTCTTCTCCACACTTTTCCCCTCCGCAACTTTTGTACGCGAGAAGCTATCGTTTTTAGAAAAAGAATACAAATCAATTTCTATTTTTTTGTTAACTAACTTTTGGTGTTGATGCATTTCTGGTATCACCAGAAGTGATACCAACTTTCTTATCTTAAATAGAACAGCCTGTATATTGGAAAGTTTTTGCCAAGCTATCTAACTGCTTGTTTCTCAGCTTTCTTTTATGTTGTTGGTTTTACGATAGCCATGCAAAATAAAGTTGGATCAAGCTTAACATTCAGTAAATCTAGCAACAACTTTTCGATGGTTACACAATAAATTGTCCAAATTGAATACTATTACCTTCCGTCAAGGCAACATTGAAATTTTAAGCAAATTATATAACAGAGTTTGCAAAATATTATCGGTAAATGTGAATTCCGCTTATGTAAAATAACAATACACGTACTTTTCTGAAAAGGAATTTCAAGTACAAATTGAAGCTTAAATAGATTTTTATTCTTTAAATACGTAGGATTATTGATATTTTGGACAGAAGGCGTATCTCGTGGATTATCCATTTTTGATATCAAGAAATATTTGTGTGAAATGCCTGCTAAGCTTAGTGGGTTGCATACACGAAAGGGGAAGATTGCGGAGAATTACGACGCAGATTTCGTCATCTGGGATCCGAATGGAGAAACTATTATTGAGCAATCTACAATCCAACATAAAAATAAGGTAATATTTGCTTTAAACAAATATTTTGTTCTAACCGAGACGCATAATTGCAGGTTACGCCATATGTTGGAAAGCATTTGAGGGGAAACATTATAAAAACTATAGTTAGAGGTGAAATTGTTTATGAACAAAATAGACCATTTTCTGTTCCAACGGGAATGTTACTGGTCAACGAGGAGTTATTGTAATTGTGGATGCATCATATAGGTTCCATAAAATAGAGGAAATCGTTTAATGGACCTTACCTTCATTCAATGTAATTTAAAAACAATATATTTGTCGAAACGTAGAATGTTATTTAATTTTTGCCCGATCCAACAAATCCATTATATTGATAAACAGGTTACAATTTGATAAACGTAGTTTATTGTTATCATAATTTTACTAGTTAATGTAACATTTTTTTTGTTACTTTAATAAAACGAAGTCAACAAAGACGAACTATTTTGATTCAATTTTTTCAGGGCACCGAGTTCGTCTGATTTGAATCATGGGAACTTTTTGACCTAGCTTTGAGTATCACGCAAACAGAAAACGAGCATCAATCGGTTAGAATCTTTCAAAATGCGATGTTTCTTTTTATGAAGATGTGCTTGAAAATTAAGGAAATTATTACATATTCTTCTTAGGTTTTTATTATTTTTTTTAACCGCTAGTGCATAGCTTCCTATTAAAACATTTAATTACGTAATAGACACCTATATTTACTCATAATGTAATAATATATTCAAGCGCCTGTATTTTTAAAAAGGGGGGTTTCCAAACCTATGTTTATAAAAGGTTTTTTGTGTTAATGCAAATTGAAAATTGCTACATTTTAATATATCGCGTACTATTTTTGTAAATAAATAGCACGTGGTTGATAGATAAATTCTTTCCTGACTAATTTACCAAAAAAAAATGTATACTAGTTATACGAGGTGTTCGTTTAGATTCCGCGGGACTGAAATATTTCAAATTCGGGTCAGCCTGGGGTTTTTTCGAATACTGCAACATAAATTAAATATATTTTCTTGATTCTTGATAGTTTGTCCGTGATTGGGACAATAAACTTAAACAATTTGGTAAGAAAACGTTGTTAACTGTGGATAACTGTTCCGCTCATCCAGGAATACACCAAGGTGTTTAAGGCACATTGCAGTAAATTGCAAATTACAGATATTATTAAAAATATAGAACTCGGAGAACTAGAAGAAATGAGGTATTACTCCCTTGGATGCTATACTTGGCTTATTTATTCACGGAGAAACCAAACACATAATATTATACAGACTGTTTCAAAATGACAAGGTAGTTGTCTGATTCGCCACTTATAGATCAGTCTGTATAATGTTAAGATATTTCCTATGTTCCAGAAAATTTTAACTTCCTCTTGTTTGCAGAATAGGCGCGATTTTAAAATTCCAGGAGATTGGGACACCTATGTACTAAGTACCTACATAAAAAAATATGCGCAATACTTGCTAATCTTATCTACAGCGGCTAAAAATATTTTTGTGAAACATATTTGTATGTTAACAATTATAGACGCGTATATATCTTTGTAAAATATTAACAAACAAAAGAGAGCATATATGTAGCGCATATGACAACCAGTACTTTCCGTTTTGCCTCTTGTTAACGCTGTATTACATAAAGCGAATAGCTGTCAACAAAGATATGAGTCACGATGACGTCATGCGGACACGAATGACGCAGAGCAGTCGGCATGTGTAAGTTAAACTTACGTCACCAAAGTATCCTGTGACCTTTTGCGAGTAGGAAAAGCCATTGAAACACTAGGAAAAGTAATCGCAAATACTTATAATTGTTTGAATTTAGAGCCGCTTTTAAAACGTTAAGGTATATAAAATACAAGCATGCATGCAAGCTATAGAAGTTAACGATTGATATAGCGCGATATTACACATTTATACATGTGTATACCGTGCATACATTTTATACATCAGACATCAGCCTACCACAATCGGACCAAGGACATCGCTTACGCACACCCATTTTTAAATTAATATTTCTATGTATATCTTATATCATCTATCAGCGCTTTATTATCTAGATCTAAACTTATAGCATAGCATGAAATGAAATTAAAATGTTAAAACTAATATACCTTTAAATGCAACGTAGCGAATTGTATTTGGCCATTTCCACATTCTGATTACTAGATTAAAGTTTAATTAAAATATATAAGCAATATTTCTGCTAGTAGTTAAATTAATCGTACGAGAGATTATTCAACAACAAACCTTACGGATTTTAGTCGTTTTACACGATATCAACTCGTTCAATTAATTGGCTAATAAATAGCGGTGTGTAAAACAGGCTTTACGCTTTATTGTCGGGAATACCAATGCGAAATTTTAAAATGTAAAACAAAATGGTGCCGATATTATTTAAAATTATTTCCAAAATTACAAAAGAAACCTAAACAATTACTTTTACTCATTACGTATTTTGCAAATTTACATTGTTATAAATTTATGTTTATGCTCCCCTCATATAAAGCACACGGAACATGCAAACTTTCTTCAATATTCACAATAACGTCATAAACATCATAAACGACTGGGGAATGATCCAAAGCGCAAGAACATTTTAAAAGAGTCCTAATCATCTCTTTAATCTGCCCAAATAGTCGCCGGCATCTTGTTCGGTAAACTAGGCATTTATGAATGAGATGGTTCCTTCATTTGACGAGAATCTCTGTCCTCCAAGCGAAATCTTCAATCTAGGAAAAAGCTTGCTGTGGGTCAAATTTGGCGGCCGTTTCTCCGCAGGTTGCTTTTCCTATTTCAAGATAATTGATCAATAGAACTCCATCCCAAAAAGCAGTCGCCATCTCATTCCTGACCAACGGAACAATTTTTGTCTTTTTCGAAGCCAATTCACCTTTCGCAGTCCACTGTTTCGATTGTGCCTTAACTTCCGTATATTGGCGTATCTAAATTTCAAATACAGTTACAAATCGACGACAAAAATCCAACTTATTCTGCTTAAATTGCTTCAACAAGGCTGGAAGTGTTCATTCGAACGTGTGTTTGGTCTTGAGTAAGTAATCGCGGCACCTAATGCGCGGTTAGCTTTTATCATATGGCAAACACGTTCTTTCGGAGTACCCACCGCCTCTGCTCTCTCTCTAACCCTAATTCGACAGTCGTCTAGTACCATTTTGTGGACTTTTCCGATGTTGTCAGTAGTCCAGTTTTTGGCCATCTCGAACGTTCATCGTCAACCAAACTTATATTGCTTTTCAAATGCAAGGATTTCATGATGGTTCGATATATGATTAACATATCAATTAACACAAACGACTGTTAAGCAACAGCTGAGCGTCCAACAAGGTTGAAATTTTCAAAAATATGTTTCAACACAGCCGCAATTATATTGCCAGAATGTTATTGATGAGTAACGCCTGCTTGCACGCGACCAACGGTTTCTTCGTTGAGAAAAAGTTGTAATACGTGCAAGTCTATGGTGCTTTGCATATCGAAAGCGATTTTCTCGTGTGCAAGGCATCATAAACTTGCATGCAGCACGCAGGCTTAGTCTGCATAGAAAGGTGAAGATGAAGATATTGTAGCTGTTGCTATTCAGAAAAAGCAAATTGGAAAGCAAAGTATGTAAAAAAATCCTATACGGCTCTGTAGTCGGTTACAACTAATCTATATAAAAATACGATTCAAAGTAAGATTCTTAAAATGAGAAACAGGTACGCAATGAAATATTAAGATCAGAACTGGATCTATCAAATGAAGGAGCAACATGGGACATCTTCAGGACTGTTACTGCACACTAACATTTCAGTAACAGCCCTGAAGTTATTTTAGAAGAGTGTGGATGAAATTGACGCGGCTCCAACACGGAAACCAAGTGTATCGTGTTATTGACAACTGCGGAAGCCTACGTAACAGAGTGTACGTTTCTCAGTTTACTTGGTATACTCCACTGAAATGCTAAATGTACAAGATGGATTCATAAAATGATAGCGTATGCATTAGCCAGAGTTAACACACACTAAGTTGTAGTTTTAAATCAAATACATGTTGTAATATGAGATTATCATTTATCGATAGTGATACATACTGATTTTTGTGTTTTTAAGTTGCAACAATTATGCAAACAAATAGTATTTACCTAATATTTATATATACAGTTCGTATAGGCAGCAGTCCTTGAATTGGAATAGTCGTATTCTGATATTGTATAACATGCTAAACTTTCAGCAAATATTACTGCTCTAAAAACATTTTAATATATGGTTAGGTTTTTATCCATGCGTAGTTAAAAAAATGTAACAAAATTATTAAAGCGTCGTACTGTTATAACACACATTTATCTTCGGGAGCGCTAGTGGCAATGCCATAATTTTTAATTAATATAAGATATCCGGCGTACTACGTCATGGATTTATCAAAAACAATAACTATAATACATTATCATCTTTGAGATTCCATACTAAGTCTAGAGCTCGAGTTTTTTTTTGATTTATTAAAAATCAAGGATAATAAAGAAAAATTATTGTAATAAGTGTGCAAACACGTATCTACTTTGCCACACAAGTGAGCTTTGACGCTATTTAGCATTCCTTGTTGGGAACAATTCAAATACCATGGTTGTAAGTAAAGCACTTGTCGGGATGTTTAAAAGCGGAAGTTGAAAATTCTGTCGAATGCGTAACATTTCTGTTTAACAATTGATAAATCTATTGCTTCTAGAAAAATGACGGGTTGAATATTACGAATGCTTCATCCAGGCGTACGGAACGCAGCAGAGGACATTCTAAATCTTCGGTAATTCACATAGGCATTTCAGTGGCTGTATGAATGCGGTGGTTCTATCGATATTGAGTTGGATATTTCAGGTTCTATTATAATGTTAAGTATTTATGAAATAGAATCATGTCTGCGCTTTTATGGTATTCTATCCAAAGAATATTCAAACAATGAAATGAAGGGAAGCTGTTGAGTTGAAATCAGAGCAACTATGCCCGCTGAGCACATATTCTACATTAAAATCGAGAGCAATTAGCAAAGTTCTTCTTGTATCGGTTTCTTAGGTATGAGATGGAAAGTGTGGTACACAATTCACAGAAAAATCGGGTAATATGGCTATTCTCTTCTACATCTGACTTTTATTTTGGGTTTCAGTAGATTACAAAAGCAGGCTACGTGCTGATCTACATATATGGTTTCTTGGTGTTCTTCGATGTACAAGAATGTCATAATGCAGACGTTCCTGCAATTTATGGTTCTAAATTCGCAACATTCACTTTTCTATTTTACTATTCAGTTCATCTAATCCGCTGCGCTTCAGCATCAATTTAGACGTTATGGAATTAAATTTCTCTTGGTAGTTTGAATATGTCTTTCTGCCTGTCCATTAGTAGCAGGATTGTACGATCTATTATTGAAGACTAGCATATGAGGTAAACCAAAACGAGCAATATTACGCTGATAATATTAATTACCATTAAATTTGCAAGTATAGCTCCGACACGAACCTTCAATCACAACTTTGTATGCTCCATAAAATGGGACAACATGCACACACGTTACCATGTATTTACATGCCCTACTATTTTCCTCGGATTGTTTTTAGTCTTCGACCACGTTGTTTATTATCGGCTAATTCTTTTTGTATCCGTATCCGCTGTCAAGAACCATACGAAATTTGTGGCTAACGTTTTGATTTTCACAATTTCAGTGTAATTCTAATATTCCTTAATTTATTCCTCAATGCTTACAAGTTGTATAACATTGCAGGTATGTTGCAAATAAATTTAACTATCTATAAGTTGTATTTACGGACCGTAGAATTAACGAAATATGCGTTAAAAAAGCGCTTACGAAATTCCAAAGTATACAGCGCTTTAGGGCAGAAATTACTGCAAAACCACTAAAATATAAAAATAATGACGAGAGAAAATAAATAAAATTATAATAAACTTAGGGGATAGTTACTAACACTTATTCTGCTATCTTTTGTCTGGAATAACACCTACTTGACCTATTTAGTTATTAAATCGTTAAAAAAATAGCAGATTCTCAGAAATAGCATTTCTAAAACTTCCCCGGATGATTTAAGATAGTAATTCCGGGAATAAAAGATATATTCGTCGTAATGCACGAAAATATGATCGTATTGCCAAGTATTGCTAAAACTAGCAACTTCAATCATCCGTGAAATTTAAAAATGCTAATTCTGAAAATCTACTATTTTCTTGGGATTAAATAATTAAAGAATCTTTTCTGATGCAATAAATAAATGTGCTTCGACACCGCATCTCATCTTTCCTGCTTAAAGTTTTTTTAGAGCTAATCGTCTTAAATTATACAAATTGAATTAAAACTTTGCGAGCGCGAACCACAGCATTAGAAAACCTAAAACTACGCGCCGATCAATTATTTACATAATGTTTGAAAAAAAAAATCGTTGATTGCGAACGTGCGGATACTATAGTGGGTAATATTATAGTGCGGGCTAGCGAATGCATATTTACTATAATTTTGTTCTTGGCTGTATACAATACATAATTTTGTCTGATTCATTTGCTTTGCAATGTTGCTGCGGCTAGAGGGGCGAGGGGTGTGGAACGTGTCCCGCGTTCTCGGCGCCATTGCTATGACGCGCCACTTGTCTTGTGTTCTCGTTCAGTGACGACCGCCCAGAAATTTGACGTGGCTACTACGTATAGCCCTATTACCCACTCCGATCACAGCAAGCTGGTGACGAGCAATACGTAACTGGTAAGTACTCAGAAGAAGAATAATAACATTCGGACATGATGAAGACCCTTCGAGGGTGGTGTTATTTAGAGAATTGAAAATATACAGTGTACAGTTGAAAATGTATAGCTCATATTTTCCAGCATTTCTTCAAAAGGTATTGAAAATGGCGTCATATGTTGATTCTGTTATAAATTTAGATTTTGAGTGATGTTCCTTGTCCATTAAACGTTTCTAATCAGATCTGTTAAAAAAAAAGTGCGTTCGCAGTTCGAAACATTATGTATACGAAAACACATAATTTGAATTGTCATCTCGATAACAAATTACGTTTGGAGTTTATATTTTGTGGTTAGAATATGTCAAGTTGACAGAAATATTCTTTTTCAAAATCCATTTTACATAAGAGAATTATTGTTTTGGATAAATGTTATGTTGGTTGTAGACGATAATGGCGTATTTATCACATTTATGGCAACTTACTGACTTGATGAGAGAGCAAATTAGAAATGTAAACCTACATACGAAGATTTGAACATTAAAATACAGTTTAATTTGTAGGTATTCCACTGTAAGGTCGATGGAAGGAATAGTGGAAGAAAATGGGTCTGTTGATCCATTAGCACCATCACCTGATCCACCAGTGGCCATCGTATCTGCGGTAGGAGTAACTAACAATCAACCCCATCTGATGACTGCTACTAACATAGTACAACTTACTCTGCCTCAGTCACACGCGCAGGTAGGGGTTTCGACCCCAAAACTGTGCACGTTGCTGCATGATAAATAGCCTTTAACATTAAATATTATCTAGTCTGTTATTCATGTGCACGATTACAGTTGTTAAACAGCGATAGAGTATTAAATCATAATGCATGATAATTTACGTTGATCTTTTGTGATATATAAGATTTTAATAATGAAAAAGATTTGCATCAAGATTTTTTCTCTTATAAAGAATTTTAGTATCGTAGAATAACAAAATTTTTATTTTCAGGTACAGTCAGTAATCCAACCTAACCAGCAATCTGTTATACAAACTGCAACAAACCTTCAACCAGTTCTAAGTAAAGGGAATGTCATACTTGTTAGTAAACCGAATTCAGTTATACAAACGGCGCAGGCAAATTTACAAACACTTCAGGTAAGCACCTATATACCATTTTAACTTCAAAAAACATTAAAATCAATAAATTTGAGGTTATTTTTTCAAATAGGTAGTTGATGCACCTAGTGATGATAGTTTTTCAGAAGAAGAATCTCCTAAGAAGCGTAGAGATTTATTGACAAGGAGACCGTCGTACAGAAAGATATTAAACGATCTTGGGGGAGGTGAAATTGCTGGTATGTAGATCATAGCATGCATATATATTAAAGCTACGTCTTCTTTTTTTTTGTTACAATTTACTTATTACGATGGCATAATTGTTTTACATAATGTGCAAACAAAACAGGACCTAGATTCAAAATATAAATAAACTTCGTAGTTAATAGCAATAATATTTTGTTTTTAAAGAAGTATGATAGATTAATTTAGAATTGGTTTTCTGAAACATTTATTGGAAAACCAGCGGGCTTGCAGCATAACTGCATATAGTTAACTCAATGCCATATTATTTTGTTGTAGTGGTTTTAAACATGAGATAAGAAATATATACGGATATAATCTCTGCGTAAACGGCGGTGTGGCATTTCCTCTCCTACGTTCTGCCACTGTACCTAATGCTGATGTAACTGACTGTACGAGAACCTTACAGTAAGAAAGAATGACTGGAGACGCGCATGCGTATTATAACTGTTTACTTTGCGGAGATTAAGCATATATATATGTTTATTTTTAATTCTGTATTATCTAGAATTCTCTAAAATGTAAACTACCTACCAGGAGTTAGTGAAAAAAAATAAATAAATAAATCACGATACGTCTGACTTGTTTAGCAACATGAAAAAAATGCTCATGTTGTAATGATGTATATTAAAAAGTATATCGGGGCCTGTGAATGTAAAACTTCCTACTCTATTATAATTCTATAATTCTGGTTGTATACCTCTATATAAAATTTCTGCAACTAATATAACTGGAAAGCTAATAATCTCTCAGCCGGTCACTCTACCGGACGTACTGGTCAATTGGTTGCTTATTAAAATTCGCCGCTTTCCGTGCGCTTCACGAAATTAGCAGACTAAACAGACTCGTGTTCTGTCGACTCCCTGGAAAACGAATAGACAACACGAACCCATTTTCATGAGACAAATAAACACGACTCTGTCTAGTCTTTGTTAATTTCCTGAAGCGTACGGAAAGTGGCGAACTTTACTGCTTAGTATTCAAGTAAATGTTACACATCTCGTCAAGATTCGGAAGAGTCGGAAATTTAGTTTAGTTAAAAATATAATTACAACCAGTTACAGTCATGTACATAATATTTCGGTTTGGAGATATGAAAGTTGTTTACAGATTTAACGAAAACATTTTGAATATTTATTGAATCTGTAACATATCTCGGATATTCTAACATGTATTTTAAAGTAATAATCAAATTTACAACATTTGTTTTGTAATTAATAATTATATAAAAAGCAAAAGTTTCAAGGAAAGCAGAAGCTGTTTTTTGTCATCTCAGTCGAGAAGCAACTCTTGGCTGTTGCTTGCTTGTCATAGTCTGCACTACAAATACACCAAAATTTTACGAATTTACATTTATTAATTTACATTAATCTATCTAATGTTATACTTGTTAATTTGACCTCTGGATCGAAGCTGGTATGATTTGTTTTTAAGTTATAGCGTAATTAAAAAACTTTAACTGGCGTTCTTGTAAATCCAAATTATCCAAAAATATCCGTGCTCTGACAGCCCACGTAAAATAAGAAAGTCGGGTACTTTCTACATTTGAAGTTTTTTTTCACTTCTTATCGCACATGACGTACCGACTATCCGAATCAATCCTTTCGAAACTCAAAATCATTTTAATAATTTTGTTGTTCTGATATGTGTCAGTGCCAATGTTTTGTGATGGTGATTTAACGTTTATTTTCGAGTTTGTACATTATTTTGTTTAAAAAATTCCACGAAAGTTTGGTCATTTGTAAATACGCTATAACTTGAAAACGAATGAAAACCGAAATGCGTTAAAATATTATTGCCAAGGTCTATGTGGGCTCATTGGGACCAAGTTTTAAAATTATTTTGATATATGGTGGGCGACTCAAAAGAAAGTTATACGCCGAAGTGTGAAAAAATGGAATATCCTGTATTTTATTGCATATCTATTTTGAGATATTTAATTATCTTGAAGATGTAGACCAATATTTAACAGGCGCCTCTCTCTTACGTTTTTAAGATAGATATTTTCTTCTTCTTTCTCGAGGCCTTGATAGAGGTAGAGGTAGGTTTAGATAGATATTTTAAATTCTATTTATTTTTAGCCGAAGTATAAGATTTGATAGTAAATTAAAAATTATACAGGATGGATTGAAATATACTTTTGATTTTTACTAGCATTAAATAGCTTTCTTACTGTTCAGCTGCTATTTTTTTCGTACTAACTAAGAAGAGTCAACCAGTAGCGGCTAGTGGTGACGTAAATAGAAGTTCAGTTGCAAAGTTTCATTTCTCTCGTGCATTTACGTTGCATATCATAACCTACACGATATGCAACGGAAATACACGAGGAAATGGAAACTTTGTTTCACTTTAATCAAATTATACTACTAAATATCAAAATTGGAAGAGTTCATTAAAAAATGTGGGAGCGTTTGCGACAAAGCAATATTTTTCATTTGGGTTGCACGCGTTACAAAACTCGTTCGCATGTTTAAAACAGATAATGTTATAATAGATTTTTACTAAAGCAATGGCGGCAATTGAACATCAGTGTTCTACATTATTTTGAAATTACGTACAAGCAAATGTAAAATGTTTTTTTTTTTTTTATTTAATATTTCAAACACTTTATGTTCTCCGTGCCATATCTAACTAATTTTAATATGTTCGATTGCAACAATTTTATTCGTTCAGTAAGACGTTTTGTTTGCACATTATTGCATGTATGTTCAAGATTTGTTACGTTCACCTACTTTAATTTTTTTTTTTTTTAATTATATTTATTATATTTTATTTTTGTGTTTAGCAGACATTTCCATTGTACTGAAGTACTGTAATTAAAACTCAGGGTATTGGTTGACATTTTTGAGCTTATTCAATGATCATGCACATCATAAAATGATGAGTTGGTTTGTTATTATCCATACGCCCCTTACAAGTTTCTCCAGAAATAAAAATTTTCGTATTAATGTTGACATAAAAGTGTTTTAGAAAATGTATGATTGATGTACTTTATTTTAATCTGCACCGAGTGTATACATAGAAAAAATGCTAATATTAAAAGTGTAAAACATGTGTGTAGTGTGAATAAGCTCATAAGCAGTAAATGTTGTGGTATGGGATAAGTAATTTTGAACCGCATACGTTAATACATTACCTTGACACCCTACTATGGGTAAATAAGGTTATTGATTATGTACATATATACGTTAATAAATATTACACAAAATTACCGATACTAAATAAAGAATAGTAAACAATGAAAGATTAAAATAGTAATAAAATATGGTGTTCGCAGAGGGCAAGGTTGAGCAGACATCCTCGGAGGCTGACAGTGAGTTATCCTCACACTCAATCCCATACCACACAGGTTAGTTAGAGAAAAGCATACGAGCACTTAACTTCATGTTAGAATAGCCCATGCACCACCACATGTATGTACTAACATTATGAAGGTTTTTTCGAGTATCAATTAGTAACCTATGCATTTATCTCCTACGGCGATAATGATCTAATCCGTATTATAAAATAAAACATTTCTTAATATAGTATACGCTTCATTAAATGTGAAGTTATATAACGCCCGTTAAAAGTATATGGAGAACCACCCAAAATACTAATTTAAAAATTTGAAGATGTGCGTTTGTATGTTGCCCGTTCTATTTAAAATATTTTCTAAATTGTGTCTAAAATATTTTATTTTGGCCACAAACGATTTCCAAGTTCCTTTTTTATACACCTAAATTCTAGTCAATTTTTCTCTTACCTCGTTAGTTTTAACCACATGGTCGTAATATTACTTTGGCCTAAAATGAATAGGCAAATTCAGTTAGTTCAATTAATTCATAACCGAGAGTGTCATAATTATGAAAATACATATATTAAATAAAACGGGCAAGCGTAAATACTACTTAGCAATTTATAAATTAGTATCTTGAGCGGTTTTTCCGATACTTTCAAACAAGATTATTCAGCCGCATCCTATTCATTACTTCATTGCAATAATATCGTCAACTGCTGTAGATACAAAAAACTACAAAGGTTATCAAACAGCGCCTGTAACGTCTACTACATTTTATCGTATGATTTATTGATACAGACCAAATTTCGGATAAAATTTTATAATTTTTATATACCAATTAGTATGGCGGTTGTTAGGTACTAACACTTGGTTGTTGGTATCGGGATGATCACCAAAGTTTAAAAAAACTTAACTCTTAAATTTCAATCCATATTCTCTCAGTTTTAAAGCTTCATCAGGTCATAAACAAGTTCCAATTAGACAGCCATGCTTCTGAAATTGAAAATTCAACGAGGTACATGTTACGAACTTCAACTGATAAAGGATTCATTAATCGCAGCTCCTAACATGCACCTCGTATATTTGGAGGGATAATAAATAAATAGCAACGCGATTGTGTTAAATTTAAATTAATTAAACTTAATTTTGTTACCCAATTGTTTTTGAAAATTTCAAAAGCAACTAACACAACATAATTAACATAAAATATTATCAACCATTCAAAAATCAAAAATATACAATGTGTCCCATTTAACATAAGAACGAAAACGTCACTTAAGAAATTAAATCTTTAATGTATTATCAGAGATGCCCTATTATCAAAAATTCTCTTGTTCTAAGCGTGTTTTTTGTTTCTATGTATCTTGTCCGATCCGTTATCCCGGCTCTCATCGGTATCCTCGTTTAATCACTCTTGTTTATAATTATGTATATCAAAATATGAAATGTGCTCATCAATACGGATACGTATCGTATGAAGTGAAGATACGGATAGTAAAAATGCGCACAGGAAACATGCGAATGTGGTTCCGAAGCGGATATATAAGTGCAGAGTTCTAAAAATATTCTCCCTAGCTCTATAAGTTACTTAATACCCAATGTAGAAAGCAAAATATCAAATATTATGCAAACTACGACTATTTATATCAAGCATTGCAAATAGCAATTTTGGTAAATATTTCAAAAACCTTTCTTAATATTGTTGCTTTTAAATAATATTTCCAATCATTGATTTCGTTACACTCTCATTTCGTTTAATGTTTATAACCGTTTGGTTTGTGACTTGCTTTTCTTTTTTATTTAATACACTTTCATTTGTTAAGTATATAACATTATTTTAAAATTTTGATGCATTTTTTCACTAAATTCGTATTAATAAAATATTAATTTCTTATTTAAAAAAGTTAAAAGCGGATCCGGAATATATTTGTGTACCTGAAGACTTGTGTTTATCAGTTGACTCGCAAATGCATTTCGATCCGAATGGAACTTAGTTGTAATTCGAGTTTACACTAGTTGCTGTCATTTCAAGAGGATAATGAAGGAAGGGAAAGAAAGGAAGAGGGAAAATTACGAATAGTACAGTATGATGGCAGGACGAGATCGGCAGTGCTTGAAAATGCCGACGATGATGGTACGGCGAAACGTAGGATAATGTATTCGTTCAAAAATATCATTTTTTTCTTCAGTTGTGACTTCATCTTTGCTGGTCTTAAATGATTTTGTCATAATTATCCTTTTTTCCACGTACCCAGTTATATACAGTTTTCCAAAATCAATTTTAGAAGATATTTTTATTATATTCTAATCTTATTTTCTATCGATAAATCAGTTTTTAGACGCACTGTGAACATTATATCTAAGCATGTTGACAGTTATTTTATAATTGGCAAATTTGACAAAGTCAGCAAGCATAGGTATGCCTACAACGTAATTTTTCCTTACACGCCGGTGACAGTAGCGCCAAGCGGTAGTCCGGCTTAAGTGGACTTTTAAGGTCAGGTTTTCACAGCTCGCAGCCAATTTAAAAATTGCGTATTCTGATTTCAATATTCATTTTAGCAGTGATCATTATTTGTAACCAATATTTGTTTTAGTCAATTAAATCGCCCCCGGCAGGTTTTTAAGTTTTGCTGAAACAAGCCATCTTGCTAGTTATGTGTAATTGATGCGCGAACACTAGTAAAGATAGGGGTGTTTTACATGCACATGTTCGCAGATAAGAAAATCGGATGATATATCACAATTAAACAGTTGGCTGAATGCTGTAAAAATGTTTAAATGTCATCGGAGATGTCTAAAGATTAATATACACAAAAACCACATTTGAAACCTTGTGATAGAAAGAGATGCGTTAACAGACATGTTCTCTGAATCAAAAAGGAAGAAACTTCCTTTTAAAGTGACAATCAGTCATTAGGTACTTCGATTAAAACCGCGAGAAAAAAAAAATCTAGTGCGGCTAAACTGTTTCATCGTCATGTGTCAATATGGTGTCAATTTTGTTTTGGCATTTGAAGTAATTTTTTTCTGAGATATGATAAAATAACGAGGTATATGAGATATGTATTTGAAAAAAACTGATCCAGATGAAAGTACGATTTTTTCCTATTTGAGCTTTTTCTCTAGTTACGTATTTTTAGTGTGAAATCATACTTAATATTTGGCAGGCGAGTCATTGATTAACCTAATACTTTTTCGTTCAGCGCATTTACATAGGCGGCACTTATATTTTGTAATTATTTTGCTTTGTTTCAGTTATTCCGGCGGGTGCGATACAAATATCAAGCGGGGAAGGTGGACAAGGTATTCATACTCTTACAATGACAAATTCTCCGGCAGGTGGGGCCATTGTACAGTACGCACAAGGCCAAGAATTTTATGTTCCAGGTACACCTCTTTTAATATTATGATAAAAACATTATTTTATTAACGATTGATAATTATAGGTAGTAATGCGTAGTTATCGTGACATGTCAAAAAACATTAAATTTACATAAGAAAATCCAAATAATAACTTTTTTGCCAAAAAAACAAGGATTTCTTTCTCGGTGATGGTGTTATCCATAACTCCTCCCTACGCATACAATTGCTGATTCATTACACAAGTGGCGTCGTAGTTTGTCGTTATTTAACGCAGATCGCTTTATTGCATTATCATTTCTCTAGCACCCTCATTACATTTTTTCCGTTGCTTTATATGCCACAAATGAAAATTTATAACAAAGTGATGTTAAGCTGGAATGCCGATAATGTTCTGATTTTATTATTAAAGTATACGTCGACACCAAAAGATTATTAACAGGCAACGAAACAATAGCACAGCATAACCAGTAAGGACATAACTGTCGGAACTTTTGAATTCAACGCTATAACTAGCGTCTCTAACGAGATGGGCGAGGCATATCCAATGCGAAATTAAAGGTGTGTCCAGATTTCAGTTATCAAACGGTTGTAGTTACTTAATATGCAAATAGTAATAGCTTTGTTCCCAGATTGCGCAATGGAAGTAATAGCGCGCACGAATATTTTTGTTTTATCAAGAGCAAATTACTTCTATTTTATTGTACGGGCATAAGATGCGCAGATTCTAAACTTCGATAATTTCTTAGACGATTCGCTGCAATTTTTTGTAATAGTGTTGATGATGAGATATTTGAATCTCTTTTTTTTTCAGTAAATATTAGGTTAAAATAGAAATCGTAAAACAAAAAATTTACACGGTCAAATTACTTTTTTCTACTTGATACAGTTTTACATAGGTTTCTATGTATGCGCACCTAATACAAGAGTAAAATACATCATAACTTGAAAAAGTTAAGCCAAAGAAACGCATGTGACAGGATGAATGAGTATTTCTTTATGATTTCTAGGTTTATTTCTCATATACAGGTGTACTATATTGATATGGTTCAAAGTAGTATCACTTCTCCCCATGCTTTGTCTATTTAATACGCTACCTGTATGCGCAAAATTCTAGTATGTAATTTATTAGATGTTATTGGTCCTTATAATTATTCGTTAGCCTGGTCTTTCATGTTCTTTTCTTCTAATCGAGAACATATATTATATTCGTTATTGTTAATTTGGTATTTGGAAATACTTGAAAAAACAATATGTTTTCATTAATTACATAATAAAGACTTTACTTATAATAGTAATAATCGTCTCAATATTTAGTTGTAGCCCAAAGTGGGAGCTTAAGCGGTGGTGCGAGTGAAGACCAAGCAAGAAAAAGAGAAATGAGATTGCTGAAGAATAGAGAAGCAGCACGTGAATGTAGGCGAAAGAAAAAAGAATATATAAAATGCCTAGAAAATAGGGTGGCTGTGTTAGAAAACCAAAACAAAGCACTGATAGATGAATTAAAATCGCTAAAAGAACTTTATTGTCAGCAGAAAACTGAATGAGGTTGGTATTCGGTATCTATATTGGTGTTGGACATTACTCCTAGCAATTGGCGGGGACGTTGGAAGGACTATAGAATAATAGCATGTACGTGCTACTTATTTACTGTTGAATTAAGAAAACGTGAAAAAGTGCATTATCGTTATAGCAACAAAATTATAAGTGCAATAGCAAATTGTCTGCTTTCTAAGTTTAAAACTTCATTAATTGACTTAACTTGCTAAATTTAGATGTAAAGTTCATTAATGAATTTTCTGATTAATCAGATCTGTAATTTCATTATAAAATATGTATTATTTATTATATGGTCATGTTCTAAAAGTATTTTTATGAGTACGGCAGAATCCAGATTTTTGATAATTCTGTAAAAGCTCATTGATCCACAACCAAAAAGATGTTGGCATGTTGTCAATTGAGATTTTAACATATGTATTTTTTTTATGTAACAATTGGTGCCTTATTTTAACAATATTTCTTAACATATGTATAGAAGAAATATGTACATATGTACAGTTAAGATTATTGAAAATTTAAACATTGTACTGCATTTCCAGTTCTTGGCAATAGCGAGGATAATTTTCAAAAATTTGGATTGGTTATCCAATGATTATTAAGCTTAAAAAATAAATAATGTCATTAAATCTTATTATAATTTTTCATGATTTTCGTGAATTATCTTTAATTCGTTAAGTACCTATGTCAGTCGAGAACTGATTTTTCGGTAAAAATAGTCTTACATAGTTTTAAATATAATTCGAAGAAACAGTTGTTGTATTGTTGTATGTTTACCATTTAAATGTTAATTGTCTTTGTTAGTATATTATAAAAGGGGCTCAATTCTAATGATATATCTGAGGATAAAAAGAATGTAAGTACATAGTTTTTTTTTGTTTTTGTTATAAAAGTATATTTTGTACATACATCATTCTTTATATCCAACAGAAACTGTAAAAGTGTAGTATAACAATGTATTATAGTATGTAATAATATGGATGAAAAGGCTTGTGAGAATAATTGTAATTAATATTTTAAAAATAAAATCAACAGCCGATGTATATATTGAGCTATAAATATATAAATATTCATATTTTTTGTATAAAAGGATAGGTATTTATTGACAAGTATCCAAACCTGATGGAGTGCCTTGTTAACTAGAGTTAATAGTTTTGTTTTGTGAAGTTTTACAGGATATTTTCGCGTCCCTCTTAAAATTTCATACTTTTTACTACATATATTTATTTCTCACTAAAATTACATTTTGTTTTCAGTGCCATAATTTATAATTATGTTAAAGTTCTATTTTTTATCAAAGATGCTACGAAATATCTTGTAGAAACTGTCTAAGTCAGAGTTGTAGAAATCGATAAAGTAAGTTTGTTTTTATCATGTATATATTGTATGTAACGTATTTTTACATATCAAACAAAAAAGGGAATTATTGTACTAACATGTTTAGAAATGGAATAATAAATAATTTCTTTTTGTATACCTGCCAAGGTTTTTTACATTGTAGTCTTTTTCGTAAACGTCACTTGAAGATCCTAAATTGTAAAATGCCTACATAAAGCTAGTATGTTTTATAAAAAGGAAAACTTGATTGAAGTCATGTGTCTCATATTGGTGACAAGTTTTAGAAATTGCCTTCATGATTCTTTGCGCTCTTCATGTTTCATAGATAGTTAATTTGTACATAAAATTATAGATGTTACAAAAATATTAGTTAAATGATTTATTCTAATAAACTGATCATAATTGATTCACTTTTATTTCCTTTAATGTAAGAAAAATTCATCGCAATTTTTTTTTTTTCTAAATTAGCGTTTAACAGGTAACTTGTAAATAAATAAGATGTACGTTTACTTTGACCGAATTCGGTTCTAAAGATAAAACATGCGAAGACGAAAATTGTTAATATCAAAAACAACAATACTTTTCTGATTTATTGAATTACTAAAATAATTATGATCTCTAAAGTTGTAAAATATATAAAACTGCTTCATATTTCTATAATTCTCTGTCGCAAGTTGTCTGCGATATAAAATTAAGCGATTAGCATCAGTATTCTGTTCCACCAATAGATTTGAATAGTAAGTAGGTAACAAATTGAAAAATTCGCATCATAACATTCAATCCATGAATATTAGAATTGCTCGCACTTTTCCGATAAAGGCTTAGAATCGCTCTTGTTCGCAAGATCGAGTTGGTTGTCGTATCGAGTATATCTATTGTATTGACCAGAGGACAGTAATTTATTAAATAAATAATTCGAAGGATATCAAAAGAATTTTTTATTGGAAAAATACATTTCTCATTCTAATAAGTTATAACATGCTGAAAATGTTCCGCGTTCCTTCAACATATAAGTTAACCCTCCTTTTAATATTTAAACTGTAACTAATGCTTCAGGTGAAATTTCATTAATTACATTTTCGTAATACTATTGAGGAACACAACCATTTGCATTATTAAGCAGTTATACAAACATTCCTTAACAAATGCAAATGTTGCATTAGCTGTATGTGCTGTAACTCCGTCTTGCTGAAAGTATCAATTTTGCAATTCATAATCATTTATATATAAATGGTTCCAAGATTTGTTGTCCAACCTTGATTGGGTGCAATCGAGTTTTTTTTAATTCATGTAGATTCTCGGTGGTCCATATATGACAGTAGAATGTCATGAATTTGGGTTTTCGATATTCAATTCTTGGAATAATGTATTGTCGAAGCAATTCTAAGAATTTTGCAGAATTGAGGTTTAAATCAATGAAGTACAGGGCTACAATAAATTATACCTGTCCCACATTGACTCTTGCATTATAATGTGTTTGTTAAATTTTGGATATAAAAAAAATAAGGTTTAATGGTATAAAGAACATTGATAAACCAACGGGAAATTTTGTGAGATTACGGAGGCATTTAATGAAAATGAAGCTTCATCTGTATTTTGCTTAATATTTTCGTTTTCATTAAACGTATTGAATAAAGTTTCACAAAAATTAACCCATCTAATTTTACCATCCTCAAATAGCTGCCTGTGATTTGAAAATTTGTTTATATTGCTTTAAAACTTTAAAGCCTGATGCTTTAGAATTTTTAAGTTGTTTGTCTAATAGTGTTATGAGGCTGTCTTCAACATAATGTAAAATACGTAATTTGAACTGTTCGGAGAGTATATGGTGAGTTTTCTGGATTCTCTTCTTGTGGCCATTCATTAGACTTTTCAGTAATATTTTGAATTCTTCGAATACATGGTATTGGCCTATGAAGGTAGTTTATCGAAAACAGATCCCGAACATCTCTTAAGCCATTTCCGGCTAGATACCAATTTAGTATTTCTGTTCCTTCATCTTTTGAATAGTGTGCACTTCGGCAGTCGCTTCGTGTAATGTTGGTTGCATACGTAACTGCGCCCTGACCCGTTTTTGTAAAATTATATAGTCCGAATATAGGGGCGATGCCTAGACTATGTATAGAGATACTTGAATATTGACGATTATTGATGGAAACGAAAAAAGCTTTTGAGCTACTTCTTTATTTTGTTTTGCGACATCTCGCAACACATCAACAGACAACGCGCAAACATTAACTTCACCATGGAAATCGAAGAAGACGGCACCTTACCATTCCTAATGTCCTAGTGGAGCGCAATGACAGCAGCAAACTGGGCCACAGTGTATACCGCAAGAAGACCCACACAGACCGGTACCTGCATGCAACATCTCACCACCATCCTCAACAGAAGAGATCCCTCATCAACACTTTATTAAGAAGAGCGGAGAAAATCAGCGACAAACATCACAGGAAGCAAAATACAACACGTCAAAAACGCCCTGCAGAAAAACGGCTACAGTACAAAAGATATAAGGAAGCCACAAGAGCAGAGAAAAGACGAAGACCGACAACAACCAGCAGGATACGCGTCCCTTCCATACATAGCCGGAGTCACCGACAGGCTAAAAAAGACCCTAGGGGAGAAAAACATCACCACACGTTTCAACACGGTGACCAAAATCGACCAGCTACTCCCTCCGAACAAGGACGTGTTACCAAAACTACGAGCAAAAATACGAACTGAAATGCCAATGTGGAAAAAGCTACATCGGTCAAACAGGACGGAGTATTCAGTGCAGAGTGAAAGAACACGAGAGAGACGCACGCCTTAGGCATATTGAAAAATCTGCAGCAGCAGAACACCTGCACCAACAAGGAAACCACCGCATAAGCTACAGCGACGTTAAGGTATTAGCCAGGACCAGCCACTACTACCCGAGGATAATACGCGAATCCATAGAAATAATGAAGAACACCAACAACTTCAATCGCGAAGATGGATACAAGATCAGCAACACGTGGAGGTTAGCACTACGGAGTCGTCATACAACGAACGAGGCGATTCAGCGGAACGGAACGGTTATGGATCAGCAAAGCAGAACGGTTATGGATCAGCAAAGCGGAACAAAATAGGATATATAACGAGCAGCAAAAGACAACAACAGCAGTCTTTAGTCTTCTGAAGAAGCTGACAGGATGGTCAGCGAAACGTCAAGTAAAATATTAACTACACGATATCACCCGAACGACATTTCTACTATGGATTACGGTCGTGAAAGCCTACACTCAACTATCTCGTTGTACGTGATGTCAACTTTTTCAAACAAATGTCTACAAAGACTAGTTAGATACATAATTTTGTCTATATAGACATTTTCTTAAAAAAATTAACACGAACGAAACGTCGCAAAGAAAATAAAGAAGAAGAAGCGCAAAAAAGATTTCGTTTTCCTCCGTTAAGAAACGACCTACATCTCAAAAGAAATAACCATCATCATCAACCGGTACCCGAATGATGTGGTTTTTTTTTCTCCATCATTCGGTCACCGGTTGATGATGAGGACCATTCGTGTCCTCGGAACGGCCGTCCCGGACTAATTATTATATTACTATATAATAAATTAAACTTGTGTGATGCGGAGGTTGCCGATACTTTTGTGTTGTTTACCATACTACGCCACAGTCCTTGCTATCATTATTGAATTCTTATTTTGTTCATTTCAAATATGCAACCAAACATCTTTATTTATCTCCCAATTTAAACATAGAGCTTAATTTATTTAAATTGAAATTATTTTTTGTTAACGTATCAAATAAATAGGTAACTGTTCAGTATTTACTTGCCAAGGTTGGTATCATTTTTTATTTGAATCTATATTAACCGTTTGAAAAAGCTTGAGGATAAAAGTGTTGGGGTGTAATTGGAAAAATGAACAAGACTCAAGAAATCATCGAAAAACATTTAATAAAATCGAATGTGCCATCGGAATCTGTACCGGCGGTGCGAGAAATGATGATAAGTATGATTAACCATCCTTGTTACGCGAATCCAAAGTAAGAGAAGTCTTTAATGGCCGTTTTTCTTTCAATTTTGTTTTTTATTCCTTTCAGCTATAAATGGACCATAGATGATTTTGAATTAGGGCGCCGTTTAGGTCGCGGTAAATTTGGTCGCGTCTATAGCGCCCGCGAAAAGCAAACTGGATTCGTTGTGGCGTTAAAGACTTTGCTCAAAGCTGAAGTAGTAAACGGAGGTGTTGAAAGGCAGATTTTGAGGGAGATCGAAATTCAGTCTCATTTGAAGTACGTGTAATAGTTTCTCAGGTTGGTTGTATATTTAACCATTTATTTGTGAATTTTAGACATCCGAATGTATTAAATCTGTATACTTGGTTCCACGATAGTTTCCGTATATATCTCGTGTTAGAATATGCTAGTGAAGGTGAATTGTATAACCATCTAAAAAGGAGTCCCCAGGGTAGATTTCCCGAGAGCTTGTATGTATTACTACATCAATTATAACATAATTAATTACTTGTTTATAGCTCGGCAAAGTATACCTATCAGGTCGCAGATGCCTTGGACTACTGCCATAGAAATCATGTTATACATCGAGATATAAAACCAGAAAACTTACTTCTTACATCAGACGGAAATGTCAAATTAGCAGATTTCGGTTGGTCTGTTCATGCACCTTCATTACGAAGAAATACCATGTGTGGAACTTTAGACTACTTACCACCAGAGATGATCGAAGGAAGGGAACATGGATCTTGCGTTGATAATTGGTGCCTAGGTGTGCGCATTCTTTAAATGTAATATCCCAATTTTGAAAATTTATTTGTTAAAGGTATCTTATGTTACGAATTTCTGGTTGGACGTCCTCCTTTTGAGAGCCAGACAACAGATGAAACTTACAAACGTATACGCAAGATTGATATGAAGTTTCCGTCACATGTATCGAAAGGAGCTGTAGATCTCATCAATAAGGTAAAATTATTTTGTTTGTGCGGCTTTTAATTAATTGTAACACATTATGCAGTTGGTGGTGTACAATGTTAAACAACGGATAAAATTAGTCGAAGTAATGTCACATCCATGGATTCAAAGCTTTGTTTAATCTGGTAACCTGGACCATTTGTTTCGCAAATTATATTGTTTGTTTTTATTGCTGATTAAGTTATTTATTTTTATTGTTTGGAGGAAAAATTAATTATCTCTCAAAAATGTAAGACTACTTGTTAACATTTTTAGCTTAGGTTTTAGTAATTTGAAAGTCATTGTTATCCAATTCTTTTGTTTTTTTTTAATGTTTCCACATACTGTGCTTTCAAAAAAATTGGATTGAAGTTTTGTACCATATACAGTCTGTCCACCTAGTGCATATTTTTGAGCAATTTAGAACAAAAAAGAGTTTCAAACATAAAGTATTCAGAGACCATTGTAGCATATTATAAAATTATATTGAAGTACACAGGATGTTCAGTTTCCATGGAGCACGATACAAGTTTGATTTCTTAAATGAAACATCCTGTGTATTACGTTTTTGGATGCTTCTCTTCACTTCATGTTAACTTTCTCCCATCTTTATTTTTGAGGTAATTGGCATAATTTAAGATTTGTCCGAAATGCTGCTTTAAGGACCGATATCTTAAACGCCTTGTAAGTTAGAGCGGTAATTGATGTCGTTACCATGTTTGATTCATGTTATTTCCACTTTAAATGGAACGCTCTGCATATTTTTGGAAGATCTGATATAGCACCTTTTTTAAAATCTTTTTCGCAAACGTACACCTAAAATGCGTCCTTATTTAGTAAATCAAATACGAAGTTATGCAAATAAGTTTCTCATGTAAAAACATAGAGTGCCACGACGAAATACTATAAAATTCTGTTTTGGTAAAGATATTCACTAAAATAAATGCATGAACGTAGAACAATAGAGTTGGATGTTTGTAGCGCGTAAGGCGTTTAAGATACCGGCCGTAAACGCGTGGAATTTCGCAAAAATTTCATATTATGTTGATTACCTCAAAAACCAATACGAATATAGAGAACATTGATGAAAGTTGATATGAATTGAAGAGCGGTAACTAAAATCGTAATAATATACAGGTGTTCTATTTAAAAAACCAAACTTGTATTATGCGCTGCGAAAACTAAATAGTGTGTACTCGAGTATAATTTTGTACAGCATTTGTCCACGATTGTTGTCTGTTTGATAACTTTTATTTTAAATTGCTTAGAAAAGGAGTGATAAATTAGTGGTTATCAAGTGTCAAGTCTGTAAATTAAAAGGTGCCATTGCTTTCTAGTATTTCTTACTATTTTATTTATTAGATTTTGAATAAAACGAATTTGTACATAAAAGTAAATATTTATTGTAATAAAGTAATTAACAAAGTAGTTTACATTTTGTTTTAACCCAGATCCGTCCATGATCCAAAGTACTGATAAATTGAAGCGCTTTTCTTTGTTATATAATAAACTAACACATTGTAAACTGCAAACACAACTAATCTAAAATAACCTATTTGAATACAATTATATCTGCGCTTCGGGTTATTTTCGCCCCTTAAACAGATATATGCCAGTTGCAAGTGATATGTATTTTCAAGTAAGCATTGAACCAGAATTGTATAACTTGCAGAAGTGTTGGATAAGTCCGCTTGACGTTAAATGTAGGGTCGACTAGCTTGGAACGTGCATAATATGTTGTCTACCGTATCCAAGGTACGAATTTTGAGGCCGGCCAAGTACCATACAGTTTCATATGCTCTAACGAGTTTCTGTTCAGGGTTGCTCACGCTTAAAACGTTCTGCATTTCTCATACGTACTTAGTTAGGCGAGGGGGAGTCTCAGCCCACCCATCTACTTTGGCTGACTGGGTCTATTGTAGGCTGGCTATGTAATTTTAGGATAGACCGATTATTTTGGGGAATTTCCTCATATTCTCTAGCGTTACAAAAGCCTCACATTGTCATTAAAGCTCTAATAAATTTCCTGGTTATGTCTCTGCTGGGCAACATAAATATCCTCGCTCGAGGTAGACCTGTGAAGTTGCCCCAGGTTGGAATTACTTCTTGTTCAGCTCAATAGTAGCCCAACATGTATTTTAGCAACATGTGGTTAACTCCTCGACAAATTAACTCATCTAATATATTCTCCTAGTTTTGGGACACTCTGTACAATAAATTACGTTGAGAATTACCATACGAAACATTTGCAGAATTCTACCTTTAATTTTTTTTTCTACAGCATCTGAAATCAAATAAAATCGCTAATCTAAAATATACCTACATTTTATTACTCACAAAGTTTCAAATTTTACGTTGGTTCCCTCAAAATCCAAAATGTATGAAGTGCCTCCTTTGCTCCCATGTGGCGTGCCTTCATCCAAAATAACAGAGGGAAAACTGAGTCAACGGATTGTTGGTTCCAGTATTATGTTTGATTTACTCATTTCTTATTTCTAAATCTTCCATTTTCTGAATGTAAACAAACAAGTTTTATAAATCCACTGAATTTGGCATCATCTCAGAGGAATGATGTAAAATAGATGTTTTTGTGCTTGCTCCATAAATAACTGAAAGTAAATCATTCAAGGTTTGGAGAATACAAGATAGTTACGTAAACATGATTATCCAGTAGTTAACTTTGTAGTGATTATATGTTTATGCAAACGGTACAAAATCTGAGAAAAATGCCAGTGTATTATTATACTTTGATACATATGCAAAGTGAATATAGTGTAGAAATGAAATGAAAAAAGATTATTTTTTTAGCTGAACTGAATTTTTAAATATACATAATGATCATAAACCTGCATATGCAAACACTGGTTTTCTGCTAACAGCCATTGAAAAGCTATGACTATTAAGATATCACAACATTATTAGCTTTTAAAGTATGAAGGCTGAAAATTTATCTATTTATAATAAGTAAACTAATAAACTAATTCTTTAGAACCATCTTTCCGAGTTCTCAGCGCAGATGCTCAGAAATAATCAAGAAGGATGTTTCAAGTATGTGCACCAATTTGGTATTATACTATTTTAATTAGTGTAATCGTTGTATTTCCTTTATTTGTGTAAGTGACCCGTATACCAGCGGCGGTGGTACACTTCCTCGTGTATTTTCCTTGCATTGTACTATGCAACGGAAATATACGAGGAAGTCAAATTGTCGTGGGCGGCCCTCCATTACGTAATCAGCTACCGCTACTGCCCTACACGAAATTTTTATATGCTAATTCCTAAACTGAAGCTAAGTTTGTGTTTGAGTGTATGCAATATGTAAAAGGATGAAGTCTGTAATGTAATACTAATAACCTGCTCGCCCTTTTTAAAAAAAATTGATATCACAGTCAACGGTATCAAGTCAACTAAATAAAGACGAGATCAAAATTGGGCATGTCTGACATTGCAAGATGATTATCTAGAGTAGCGCAACAGTTATATGTTTAAAAGAACAACTTAAACAAACAAATTATATGGTTGACAGATAGCATAGGAAATGTGATAGGGAATATTACATCTCAATTCTAAGTACGATAGTTTGTTTGTAAACGAGATGTTCCATGATGAACTGTATATTATATGTAACTGAGGAGTCTGTAATGCTACTCTTGTTAGAAGTGTCTCTCACTCAAACTGTCCAAGTTACAGGTATTGTGCAGAATATCTCGACGAATACACGTTATTTATCTGAATACCCACGAACCGAGTATACACCCAAACGAACCATTTTACAATGTTAACTCGTTTAAGCAACTCACAATCAATTTATTTAGGCAACAGCTTTCAAGCTCTTCTGTACCTAGATGTGATACTTACGTAGGTCACTCGGTACTTCAATTACAAACAGAAAATTGCAGTATTCTGTAGCACGGTTAACACAAAATTGATTGCTTTCTATACGTGCAGCTGTGTGTTCTAACTCTTCCGCCAAATTTGAAATTTAAATCTTAATAATAAATAGAGAAAAGGGAAATTCATTAAACCAGGTAGTAACTGTTAATAATTCTAATATATTTTGAAATAAATAAAAAATGATTTTCAAACTTTTACTGTGTACTTTATCAATACACATTGTATTTACAACGGTAGACATTACCAAAGAAAAAAGTGAACGACTGTATAAAATAAAAGTATAGATACAATTACAATAAACAATAAAATAACGATACATTTCGTTTTTTCCTAGACATGACTTCTTAACTATTCTTATCACAATGTCCGTGGCGCACCACCCACACAAACAGCACAGTATAAATAAGTAACATGTATTTATTTGCGAGTTTTTAGGTTAAGTCTGACGTTTGGCATCCACTCTTATTGCAGCAGTAAACTGGTACGTGATTATATTTACTGACAAGTCTAACTACGTTAATTATATAAAGGGACATTTTAATGGCTTATTATAATAATTTATGGGTATTAACATGTTGTTCAACCAACATACAGTACAAATGTCACCTTATTTTATTAACGAGCTCGACACTAACAAACCTTCAATTTCCTTTTTTCTTGTAACATGTTTTGAGACGTTTTAACAAACAGTTGTAATCATGCGGAGAGAACAACCTCAATTTGATGATCAAATTAATGACTAAGAAATGTTTATGTACAAAATAAAATAACTTACAATCTATTTAGGCATCTCCACAAACTGAGGTTTCTTTTCGTTTCAATTTCCTTTATTTAATTTTATTTGCTTTTATTCTCATTTAATAACAATCGATGGCATATTACAGGTTCTTGATCGCGTTATATTTATAGTACAATTTCTCAGTAAAATTCAAATTTCTAATATAGACTATATATTTACAAATGCTATAAAATTAAAAGGTGTCATAAATAAAAAAAAATAACAATAAAAGCAATACAAGTTATTGTTATATCCGGAGGTGGGTGGTTGGGATCGAGTTTCTTACATGAGAAGATATTTCATTTAAAAAAATTAATTGTATTCAGCGGCTAAATGATCAAAAATGCAAAGGTCCCTGTGAGCTGCACAATGAAAAAATACTTGCATATGACGGTACTTTTTAAACTTTGAGTAATCAACTATTTTCTTTTAATTTAATCTCAATTTAACAATAAAATATTCAATAAGCGTATTTTCTCCGTAAGGGAGACAAAGATGGGCAAATATCTGTACAATTTTATTATATGTTTTTTTTTTTTAATTAATTTCGTAACAGTGATGAAGATGATCATAATAGAGATAAATAAAAGGATAAGGATTTTGTAGCAAACCAAATACACACTATGATACAAAGCAAGGTCACTTCATAAAATAATAACTTATCGATATCTATATATACTATTCGTTATATATATATGTATGTATATACTCATATATATAAAAAAGGAAACATACAAGACTATGATATCAGTTTGCACTTTTGTTGACTGCACAGTTACTTCAGACAAGCTTCATTACCACCACATCCCTCATTTATTTGCTATTATCTCAATTTGTCCCGTGTACACAAACATTCGCCATCACATTTTGAACTAAGATGGAAATTAAACGAATTTTACACTGTCGTCGTGGTTATAATTCATTTTGAATTTTAATATTCTTGAAGAAAAGGAAGCAGAAGCAATAAGAGAGATAGAGAGAAATTTATAGAAGGCAAAGGTTCCCAATATACTGCTCCGCCTATTTGTATTGTTTGTATGTCCATATACTTTTTTTTTTATCAAAAAAAAATGTATTTATAAGAGTTCATTTCATTTAAATATTTTAAAGTCTTCGCACACTATTATCCATATTTTCGCCATATTATCCGAATGTAGTCTTATTAACAAAATTTCTTTTTTATCAACTTGCTCCATATTACACATTATAATTAATTACTTTTATTTATATATATGCGATTCTTAAATAATTTAAACACAGCACTGCACTAAGACGAAGAGGAAGCGTTCATAGCCCCAAACAGTCCCGTTGAAAATGTTCCTGGTTGAGGATTGCTATGTTGACCTTGTTGCTGTTGCTGTTGTTGCTGCTGCTGTTGGGCGCTGGAAGTCACTCTCGAATGTTTAGGCATAGGAGGTTGAAGGTATTCATGTTTAGCCAGTGATAGCACATCTATTCGGTCTTCTTTACGGTACGCTAGACAGCTACGAATAAAACTCTGGAAAAGAAAAGTTCATCGTTTCATTAAATGAAGTAATTAACTGCGTGTTAATGCTATTCCGATTTTAAAAATCAGCTGGTAGTGCATGTTAACGAATAATCAAGAAATATTCATAATAATATATATCATCATTTTTAACAAAATAAATGAACGTCAAATTATTTACATACTATAGCTGTAATTAATAGTTCATTTAAAGAAGACACATTTCTTATGTGTACTTTATGCAAGAAAACAATATATAAAACACTATCACATTTGCGGGTCATATAATTTCTTTAGGTAGTTTCAGTCATAAGTATGCGGTATATACTTCCTAGCAAAGTCGCCTATATTAGAATTAGATGCATTAATTATTATTAAACATATTTGAAGGCGGTGATATAGCGTCATTACTATGCAATCAAATAACCGCCAAAATAAGCTGGTTGCTACAACTAACGAATAATTCGGTCACTAAAAAATCGAAACGCTATCAAACGTAAGTACGAGACAGGATCCAATAATGCGAGTTATAACGTTAATCAATAATGATGAAGTGTAAATGAGGCCAACTAGTCCTTAGTTATGTATAGTTATCTGAATGAGCAACATGGCTAGTTGCAAAACGCAAACGATTTTATTTTGTACGGAATATGTTGTATCGATGAAAATTGTGAAAAGATCGTGTTTGGGAATGGCAAACTATTGACATCAAAAGCATGCCGATAACATAAACAGTTTTCAAAGAATGGGAAGAATATGCGGCGACTAGCCACTCGAACCAAACTCGTTTTGCCCCAAATTGAAGATTCATTTGCGATTCATAAGTCGGTCAATCCCACTAGTGCACTAGATGCTATATACTTTATTTTAAAAAGACATGGGGTGATGCTATTAAAAATGGCTTCCAAAAGTTTAAATGCTAAATAAATGAAAAAAAATGAATATCACGGATTCTGATTACTTTGCACCGGGGTGGATGCCTGATGTTACTCCATCGTACAGGCTATAAGTGGATTAGACGAATTCCCCGCTTTCTCCAATGTGCTCCTAGAGAACTGACGGAGGTGGTTTGGCAACGATGATTGAGACGCCCTCACCAAGTTGGACATTTCGAATAAACTAAGCAATGCTTCTCAGGATCTCGTTTCGTAGTACCCCCAATTTTAAGTTACTTGCCGCGGCTGTCGTCCATGCACGGTATGGTACGGACTTTAGACAGGATTTGTAAATGAGCATTTTGGTTTTTAGATCAAGCGGGGAATTTTTGGCGAGAAAAGAGTTCAAGGTATTTCCAATATGTTCCTAGCTGATTTTTATATATTTTTTCTTTCAGTTAACAGCTTAGAAGTTTTATTTTATTTTGTTGCCTTGTCACCAGCAATCTTGGCTATGATAGTAACACTTTTTCTAATGGTTTAGTGTGTAATTCTATGCTTTGTCCTCCATCAAATCAACATGATTACATACAACGTTGTTTGATTGCAAAAAAAATCATTCAGTTATACCTTGGTAGGATGATTAACTAGATATCGAGCAGGGCATCTACTTTTCATTAACACAATTAAATAAAGTAAAAGAAACGTACTTTGGCTTCATTAGTTACAGCAGGTTTATTGGCGAATTGAACTTCTGTTGCTTTCAAGATCGTATTTTCTTCCAGTATTGTCGCTTGCGACTGATTATGTCCAAATGGCTTCTTTCCGTAGAGACATTGATAAAATATTACTCCAACGCTCCAAACATCCACCTTTGACGATATCTTAGGAGGATTTTTGCCGACCACAAAACACTCTGGAGGCAAGTACCTAATAAAAGTCAGAATACACTTATAAAAATTCATAAAGAACTCACTGCAAACTTATATTTAACATGTTTGGTATTCCATTACTATAACCATGTAGTTTTCGTTTGTTTTGAATCAGCAATCATTACAAATGTCACAATTTTGCATTCAACATGCACATTTACTAAATGTCTATGTTGAATGAAACACTACTAGTTTGTCAATTTAATCGATTCCATAGGACCAATAATAATGGAGACAGCAAAGTGGGCAGGTAATTTGAAACACCATGTATACCCAAATCACATAAAAAACAATTTTGATATTTGCTTTAAAATTAACATTTTCCACGTCGTATTTAATCTGATTGATTATTAAATTAAAATAGTACCTACTTGTGTATTTATATAGCTTTTATTGGAAAACTATTTATTAATACTAACCAATAAGTTCCAGCCCCTTGCGACGTTAGGTCCATCCCATGATCAGGATTGTAATTCTCTTCATCCATTACTTTACTCAAACCGAAATCTGTGATCTTAATTTCTCCGCAGACATTCCCTTCTGTTAACAGAATGTTACCAGGCTTCAGATCGTAATGAATTACTGGCGGTTTGATTTCATTCAGGTACTTCAACGCCGATACTACTTGCATAACTATAGACCTAGCTTCTCTTTCTGGTATTGTCTTGTGCTACAAAATTTATTGACTGTAAAACGTTGATGACTAGTAAAACATATAAACTAATTAAATTAAAATTCAGTCCCGTCTTGAAACAATTTGTTCACCTTCATCTATATCAAGGAACAGGTTTTATCATCATTACATTAGTTAAAGCATAAATAGTATAATGTATTTGATATAGGTTAACAATAACGCCGTAGAATTTTGACAACAAAGCTTTTTGTTATCATGTGGAAATAGATGCATAATATTTCTATGTTGTTGTTTTGTAGTTAATCAGCCGCACTCGAAAGAACAAGAAACAAGATTATCACTAATTACGATTGCTAGGTTTGATAAAAAAGTAATTTCCTTTTATTTAAAATAAATTTGCGTAGACTAAAAAATCAATAAAAAGTGTGATAAGTTAGCTTAAATTTTCATTTTTGAAAATGTTCATGCTGACTGTAGTAGTCTCGTAATGCAACATATAACTATAGCTTTCGGACCGTTTTTATAGGCATTTGTTTACATAAATACAAACCTGCTTATTTGCACGCTGTTAAATTAAATTCTATACAATATCGTAGCATACGTACCTGTTTTAAATAAAAATCCAGATCATGACCATCACAGTACTCCAAAACTGTACAGAACGAATTGGCGTCTATTTCGAAAACGTCATATAATTTAACTACCCTAGGATGATCTAATGCTTTATGTATATTATATTCTCTTAAAGCATGCCTGAAAAAAAAAAACACATGTCAGGTACATATTTTTCACAATATTTAAAAGTAAAAAAATACTCCGTCTACCCTTACTATACTAACAACATTTATTGTACTCTTTTTTTTTCATTATGCCAATAAATATCTATTATTATTATTCGCATCTTAAATAACCTGTTTGATCTTTTATTTTGTCACATCGCTTTTATCAATTTTTTCAAGCACTTTTAATTCAACAGCAAACATTTTCCGTTTCATTTAATTACCATAACTATAATGATACAATAGACGTTGGAATCATTTCGGAACCGCGCAGAGTAGGCGCGTGCAAAGGAAATTGCGGTTCTAACAACTGTAGAACTAATTCCGAATCAACTCCAGGATCGTTCCAACAGACACTGAATTATTTCTGAACCGATTCAAGAACGGTGAAATCAGTTCCCGGTTCTGTGTAAGAACTTAAAGAGCTAGCATATTCTTAACGCATACGCTTAAAATAATTTACTACTGATTCAAGAACAAAGCTATATATTACTGATCTGGGATATATCAAATGAGTATAATCCCTTGTACTAAGTTGAACTGTCATGTAAACGTCAAATTATTCATATCAAAGATACAAAAACGTTGTATGTATACTTTAGGTTAAATTAGTTCTTCTGGTTGTCACAAATGACAACGCAAACATATTTCTACCAACGTCAAATAATGAAGTGGTCGATTGTTATGAGTGAAGTTTCGGCTAGGAGATAAAAAAAAATGGCCGACCGAAAAGGCGAGCGTTTCACCTACGTTTGAAATTACAGATTTGTTTTTCAATCTTTCTGATGGAAGTAGGAAGTTAATATGTATATGAAGTTAATATCAAAACCCTTAATCTTTCATGTATTTTATTATGATCATAACAATGAAAAACGCGTAAGGTCCCCGTAATACCGCGTAATATTTTAATCAATTAAATACCACAATAAAACCTTTAAAAAGCTGATTAAAAATGCGCAAAAACTTTTAAACTCTCCTACAACATTTCACATTTTTTTTCTCATACCTGCACGGGTACACATGAAGAGATGTAAAATGACATTACTTTTCTGCTATGTTCGATACCAAGTACTCGTTCGTAGTATAATTAAAGAGGATGCTTTAGACAAATCTAGGTAGTAGTTACAAGAGAAACTCGCATTGAAAGAATGTTATTGTATTCACAGATATATCGCAGTGTTCATTTAATTGCATCCGGCGCGATTATTAGCAGGGTTCTATGATTGTGGAGACAAACAATAAAGTATAAATATGTAATGTCCGGTCCCTTGCTTTTTTATAGTCTTAAAAATGCACAAACCTGCTTTTTATGATTTTGTTTAGTTTTAATAAATGATGTGCCGTGATATTCATAATTAAAAGAATAATACAGACGATATAATTTGAATTATACCTACTTATGAACAAACAAATGTTAAGGAAACCTTCTTATTTGGATTTAATGACGATTTCTATGAAACAATAAACCGCAATACTATTTTCAATGTAGGGAAACGAAAGTTCAATGCGTTTAATGTTTAATACGGGAATCTTGAAAACTAGCGGTGTTAAGATCAATTTAAAACACTATTGCTTTTTTTCCTACAAAGTGTATATAGGTGGTGTCCTATAAAAAAAAAAAGAAATAACATTAATCAAATATGGCAATGATTTTGATGGTCATCTTGTAGCCACTAGGTATTACAAAAAATTTGCGTACGTATTACTGAAAACTCCCAGAAGCATGCAATCAAATAAAATTTCAATCACCGGGAGGACATTTGAGATACCGGCCCAAGAAACAGCGACATTTCGCAATAATTTAAAATTATGTCAATTATCTAAAAAAATTAAGGTACTGATAGATGCATCGAAAAAAGGCATCAAAAAATTATGCAATACGCAGAATGTTCCATTTCAAAAACCAAACTTGTATCGTTTGTAGCGGAAACTGGATACTCTGTAGCAGTAATTGCGCGAAACACTCCAATCTGGCAACATGTAATTACTTGAAAATTGTTTTCAATCCACAAACATATTACTATTTTCATTTGTCTGGATTCCGTTTTCATGAATATTTAAGAATGATAAATAGATTCACACTTACTTAATATAATTGGCCTTTTTATCTTCCTTCCAGTCCTTATTTAACTGATGAACTTTGCATGCCACGTAACGTTGTTCCTTGAGATCGAACGCTTTGTGGACCTCGCTAAAGCCGCCTTTTCCTAGCAACATCAGCAGCAGATACCTATCGTTGAGTACCGGATGATTGTTAAACCTTGATTGGTCTTCATTATGGATACGTTTCAATTCTCTTATGTGTAGGTTTCGCTCTCTTTCTAATTTTTCCATTTCCAGCTGTAAGTCTGCGTCTTCTTTCTTGAGCGCACTTTGTCTTAACTACAATATTTACAAAAATATACTATTTAAAACAAGCAAGAAGTGATAAAAACAAAAAGAAAAGAATCATAATACGGTATCACCTATATACTCTTTCGGCAGTTTAAGAGAGATAATTGCAAATAATAACGTAAGGAACCCCACGTTCTTTCAAATAACGGAATATGAATTAACCTTGGACTTCAAATAAATTTTGTATGCCACCAAAACTTAAGTTATATTTAAAATGAACAAGTTAGCGAAATACGTTTTTTCTCAAAGACGATTCGAACTAAAAAGGCAGATTCTTTTGGCTGCTTTGTTACAGATATCTTTTGTTAAGGTTATACAAGAATTGTATTTTCAACATGACAGTATAGATATTTATTATAGGTATTGAAGTGAACGATTTGTAGCTTTCGCTGATTAAAATGGTCTTTTCAACTAATTACAACTAAAGTACCATCAATTCACTAGTTTTTCATTGTGATAGGAATGAAAATCAAGGATAATATTTGACTAAAAGCCATTTCAACATCGCAGTGCTTGGCACTGTTTTTGCGTTTAAAGGCTGTTCCACACGATATTTACATGACATCTGTCTTGTGTGAAATGCAGTACGTATGCTTCGCACAATTTTGTCATACCTTTAATATTTCATCAGCCTCATAATACTCCTGTAAGGAGAAGGAACCTGGTACAGCATCTGGTTTGAGGAACGTTGAATCAGTGCCATTATGAAGTGACGATGCAGACGAATTTCGTTTCCGTCCACCCTCACTCGTGGGTCTTCTTTTAAGTAATAATTTTTTCTGTCTATCTATTTCTTCTCTTTCTGCCGTAATTTCTTCTTGCCGCCTAAGAAAGGATAATTTTGTATGAGTTCCGATTCATCAGTACGATAAAATGTAGCTGTTGATGTAATATTTCTCAGTTGGTAGTGCATGTTAATGAAATCATTAAAATCATACAACGTTATTTCATCATAGATATACGAAAGAAATTAGTTCTACAACATGTGCATTTAATATGAATGCAATGTAGACTACTAGATTTTAAATTTTTATTATTATTTCTTCAGTGTAATATGAATTCAAAATTTAAGTGCTAATGTAATTCGTCTTACTATTTATTATTGCAAAAACTGTTATGAAAGAAAACAATCTCTATGGATACATTTCTTCTGTTTTCTTTTCAAACATTACATAAAAAAAAAGGAAGAAACATAATTATGGGAAAATGCAGATTTTCTTATCCTCGTGACAACGTTTCCAAATACCAATGATGTTGCTTGCGTACAATTTTCATACATAATTGAGGACGATTGGTGTAAAATACAGTTTTTGACTTCAGTATTAATTAAACCGACACAAATGTATTTACTTTACAAACTTGGTCTGGATAACATGGATTGTATTTGCCTTTCTTGATCTTAATACAAATTTAACATATTCCAGGGTCAACAAGCAAGAATAATTTTTACTGATTGTTGTTGAGAATGCGAGGGTAACAGTACGAGTAAAAAAAATTACCTTGCCAATTCTTGAAAAGCATGTCCATCAGTCCAATTCTCTTGGAAGGTGGCACCCACCCTCTGCGTTACAAACTGCCCTAACCTAAGCCTATTTTGCATGCATTTTTGACGAGCCTCCTTCTTCTCAATCGAACTTTTTTCTTTGAGCAATTTCTTTACTACTTCAATGCATTTATTTATATGTTGTTTGTGCTGGTCTATTGTTTTTTGTTGCGCTGACATTTGATGCCTCAATTCTTCATTTTGTCTTGTAAGTTCTTCTATTTTATTATTACGGGCCTCTAAATCCGAAGATGCTTGAGTTTCAAACTCTTGTATCCTCTGGCATGTTAATTCAGTCTGAAAATAAAAATCTGTTTTATTTTTAAAACACTAATTAAACAGAAAATGATAGTTGATGTATTTATATCACCTGAAAACCAAACGAGCACTGCAACATCGTCGTACGGAAGCATTTATTAAAGTCAGAACTACATTCTTTTCAGTTTGCACAAATACTTAAAGCACGTGTTCTGGAATACACAGAACATAACCTCAACAAAATGTTTACGTATAATAAAACCTTTTTAATCGAAACAGTATTTTCGTTCTAAAATTGTGAACAAATACTAAAGAAAAACTATTAAATCTTTTCTGCAGCTGCTTTTCTTGTGCAAGAAAGTGTACGTCTGAGGAACGCATTTTCAACTGTTGTAGAAACATGGCGACTGGCGGAAACATGGCCGCCAACGGAAACACGTTTTGAATAATCACGTGACCTAGCGTTCGACCTTCTTTAAACTCTACTTTTATTTTAGTCAGTGATTTTTTTTTTACCTGTACTTGTTTGCTAACCATGGCAGGGTGAGGCAATCTGGGGGGTTGCGTCTTGTAAAAGTCGAAAGGAACCGTGTTGACTGGAACTTGGGGGGAAGTCATTCCCACCTGTTGCGGAGAAGGCGGGTACTGCAAATTGCAAACTCTTAATAACAGAAAAAGACTTAATTAAAATAACATTACTTCACAATAAAATGATAGATATATCGGGAAATTAAGTAGTAATATTTATATGTCATTAAAACTAAATTTAATTCCATTTCAAGTTATTGATATCAATTTTATAAAAGTAAAAGATGAATCAATAATGCGGGTAGTACATCACATGGCGCATATGAATATTTGCATTAACTGTAATAGACCAAAAAATCAGAGAAGAAAATGAGGTAACATATTAAATGTACAAGCACTTCGCAATTTACGAAATTACACATATTGGCGTAATCGTTTCGTATCAAATCGGAAGTATTGTAACTTACTGAATAAAGAGAGCTCATTAAGTTTATACTGTCCTTCTGAAATTCTATTAAACATTCAGAAGCTCCTTTATATGCTGACGATGAAAATGCAAGAAAAAAGTTCTATTGTGACAACGAAGTGTTGCAGCAAAAAATATTTACCTTATACCTGTTTCTGAACCACAGTTCAAATTATCCATTTATGTGGTAGTTAGGTAGGTAGGTAGAGTTTTACATCAGATCTAAATTTTAATATTTCACTGAGGTATGGTAAATAGAGAGACATTTGACTTAGAAGATTGCACAGGACCATAAAAAATCCTCAAGTAAGAAGTATTAGCAGTGGGGAAAGACAAATGGCATGTAGTTTAGATATGCAACTAAATATAACTCGACAGCTGCTGCTAAATTAACTTCTAAGCAGCCATAGAACTTGAGGAAAGAACTGGGGTGGATATCGTAAAGGAAGTAGAAACCATAGGATTCGTTGTTTCAGATCTACGATGGCTTAGATGAAGTCATCGTAGATCAATGATTCGAAGAAGAACGAATTACCAATATTGCGAACAAAATAGAGAGCGTCAATTTAAAATACGATCATAGAGTTGGTCTGGAAATGTGATCCTAATAACTAATACAGACTTTAAATTGGAACAAGTCAGGTTGTTATTAGTTGATGGATTTCATTGTGTACATGTTAAAGCATGGCACAATTGTCTAAATGTTATGGCAAAAGAAGATAAAATATTAGAGTTACATAATATAGGGGAAGATATGAATTTAGCTTGGCTTCAAATCAGAAATTCAATAGACTCACTGTAATTGAATTTTAACACGATTGTTTCTTTTTTCATGGTAGTTATGTGTGTACTTTACCCACAAATGTTAAAATGTGCTTAATTGAAGTAATTTAGTAGAATATAATGGAGTGGTTTGTAAATTTAGTAACAACCTACTTCATTTGTTAAAACAAATAAACTTCAATACTAAGCCTATGTATTTATTTAAATTTCCTTGTATTTCATTTAACAGTATCAAATTTGCAGAAATTAGACTTTGTTGCGGGATGTAATACTTGTAATGCTATTTTGGAAAATCCGGAAAATTTTAGGGTATACAGCTAGTGAATGGACTACAGGCGCACTACTATCACGTAATATTTAATTATTACAATAACAAACATTAAAAATGTTAAAGAACTTTATGGAGAGTTGAGTTATGTAGTGTAGAAAGCATAAAATAACGAAAAATTATCGTGTATTGCTCAGTTATTAAATGTTTTATTTTATAAAAATATAAAGGCAGATGTTATGATAAACAACATGTGCAAAAATTGAAAATTCTGTATTTTATGCTCACAAATAGGGTACTTTCTATTCGGTTCCTACATTTTCTAATTTGTCAAGATCGCAAAAAAATACATATTCAGTGAGATCAAAAATCCGGAAGCAGATATTCTTGACTTGTTAACTTTACAACATCTACTGTCAAAATTTCCTGTAATTTTAGAGATGCAATTGTCATTGACGTGTAGATATTTAGAGTGAGATCTATCGTGTCTGGTCACTTATTATTCTCATTTTGTTGCTGTTGCAACATTGCTACCTCTGTATTATGTAGTACTAAAGGACGATAATAGTATTTTTTGTGACACAAGCACATTTATTGTAATAGCGTATTTTTGCAATGGAATGCAAAAAGAGTTCTTGGATATACCCCACGGAATTTTGCTATGTATTGGGAGGATGGTACCATTGCGTAAACAGTTGCAGCAACGCTGCAATTTCTGGAAGAACACTTTCCTTAGAGAGCAATTCGTAAATATGGCTACCAAGATCAACCACCCTGTCTCCTTCAGATTTTTATAGAATAGGATTTAGCGTACTCGTCTTATTGACGAACTACAGACAGCTATTGAAAACGAAATTCGAAATATTGAAACGTTACAAAATGTTTTTGAAAACCTAAAACGAAGATTTTAGTCCATTAAGATAATAAAGGCGAACATTTTAAGCATTTTTTTTTAAGGAACGTTTGTCGCACGTACTGAAATAAAGTTTTGTATTCATAAATTAATCGATAGGATTCAATTGTGAATATAATTACATGGAAGTTATGTACGTATCATTTGTTCGAAACAATTTTCTTATTGTAATAAATACTTGCAAACATTTGCGTTACTTATAGAAATGCGATATGTAGAACGTTGTTTTTGATTTTAGTATAGGATTTCATTTTCCACATCTTAGTAGTAGGAAACATGGGCTGCAACAATGTAATAGCAGAAAAACACTGATTTGGAGGAATCAGGAATACAAAATCAAAACAAAAAGTAAGCACTGTGCGAATAAGTTTCGTTGTCATTCTGTTTGATAATAGATCTGCACTTCATCAGATAAAATCATACCAAAACTAATTTGCTTTATATTCAATCAATTACCACAGTTATTTCAAATTTAATTTTTTCGGATTTATGACACTGTGACAGACAATGTGCGATGTGTCTATATCTCATTAATTAATTTGAAGAATTATTACAAATTAGATTTAAATGTCAATAATTACTCATCATGAACATAACTTCCCATCTTCGACGTTACTGAAATTTTCATAATAACTGTGAATTTGTTTCGTGTTATTACTATTTTTTCAATTGCTTCAATACAATCAGACATTTCTGATCTCTCTATATAAAATGCCCAGGCCTCTAGATTAATTTGGAAAATTATGAATATATAAACTCTAAAACTGTTTGTTAGGAAACATGTATCTTGAAACACTTCAGTCACATTTCACTAATGCTGGACTGGTTTTGCTGCTGAAGATCACAGTTTAGCTTTCGAAACCTGTATTCAGTGTGAGTGAAACGTTGTAGTAGGTGCCACAGTGAAGTATTTCAGGGTCTCAGTACCGCCTTAAGTACCCGATTCTTATATTAGATGCTTCACCCTACTATTACTATATTTCTGTACTTGCTACCAGAATAATGGAAAGCGGTAGGTGTATATTAAAAGATGGTTGCCGTATTGCGTGTTTCTCTTTTCGAAATATGGCTATTTAGCTTTGCATGGAATTTACGGCACAATTAGAAGTGCTACACATAACGTTTGAATCCAGTTTTGATAACTGGAGATTCGGAGGAGACATTTTACATATTTACGTAATAATTGATTCAAAAATAGCGACGAGTGTCTTAAAACTAATCTATTATAATGCCTTATAATAAAAAAATGCCCACTCCATAAAATAAAACAATAGTTTAATTTATGATATATTTAAACTTAATTACAAAATTTCAAGAGCGTTTTCCAATTGGGTCGGTCTTTTTTTTTTTAAGTTGCTATTTATTTCTCCTATATAACCCGAAGCAACGAGACATGCTAAAATATTTTAGGTAAGTTGCTCCTACTATTTATTAGTAATCTCCCAAATTCTCAAGTTTCCCCGATTCATATTTTTCGGAACTAGTATATCAGCAAAATTAAGTTGCTTGTGTAAACATTACCTTGTGGGCATGTTGCACTCACTTTAATTATCAACATAGTGAATCAAAGGGAGATTGACATAATTAATCACAAATTCGTTTCTACCGGTTAATTGGCTCCAACCGACCTTTAAGCTATTTTTAGTTGTTATAATTGCTTTCATTATTAAATGGATATGGATAATGTTAATCACTCCAACATTTTTAACCAGAAAATAACTTTCCTATTGGGATTTTTACAGATTGCCACATTTTTTATGCCTCATTAATAAAGTTCTCGGGATTAATCAATTTGCGTTTGAAATAAAATGAATATAGTTACAATACTTGTAAGAATGTCACATTCATAAAGAGGAATGTTGACCAATAAAGATTTGTAATGTTTACTTGTTACAAACAGAAAACTGAAAAAATATTAAATTAAAAAGGAATTCAGGAATAGGGCCGCAATACTTATGCGTATCCTTGAAAATACTTTGTTTTTCTTTTTCTTGACCTTGCATTAATTATTCGAATATTAATTGATGCTTTTTTTTTTGGTTTTAGGTCTTTGTTAGAAAAAAAAACTGTTTCTTTTTCTTATATTTAGTTTACTGCAACATTTCATTGATTATGGTGTCACCTTTTTCAAGCTTATCATCCCGTCTTTGTTTTTTCTTCAATAATAAGCTTTCCTTTTTTCCAAAACTCATAATAAAGACATAATAGTCATGTCCACAAAATCATGTTACATACATATTTTAGCATTTTTATTTAATTAAATACACAACGAAAATGATTTCGTTTCAAATAAAGGATCTTATCATCTTCCTTGAAAAAATTGACAAAATGATTAGTGGAACGTTGCAATAAACTAAAATATAAGAAACAGAAACAAAAAAGTTTCTTTTCTTCTAATTAAAAGGCCTAACCCTACTGTCCCACAAAAAGAAAAAAATAGAACACCATTATAGTGCAGGTATTAAAAAACAAGCATCGTAACATTTATAGGAACCATAAGACACCATATTTGGTCTTAAGTTTTGGATTTGCACAACAAACGAACTTATGACACTAGTTTGTGTACCACTTATCCATTGTGCGTTTTTATGAGTTCTAAATAATAAATATAAACAAACACTAATTGCTAAATAGCCCGAACCTTTATATCTTATGTAAAGAAAGATGTAAATACGACATAAAACGGAAAGTATCTCAATTCCAGTTGACACAACTTGACTTTGACTGCACAAAATAATAGCAGTGTTGAAAAGATTGTTGTATTGATATATATTAATTCAAAATTTATTACTGTAATACATTTTGATAAGTAACAGTTATTTTCACTAATTTTGAATTTATTCCACGCGTAAATTAGACTGCAATAGGCATAATACGGTAGGGCAACGAAATATGATTAAGGAAATTGTATAGCAAAGGAAAATGCCATAAATTGATACAAAATTCTCTTAGTTGCTTCGCCAAAATGATTGCAGAAATATAACAAAAACTACAGTAATAAGTTAGAGGCTTCTTATTGGAACACAATAACGCCTTAGTTATTAAAAGAAGATTGCTAGAAACCAATTTGTGGAATAGAGAAGAACAAAGAAAAGACAAAGGAATCATTAGAATTTCGTAAAGAAAGATTAAGATGGCGAGTCACGAGAATGGCGCAATAGTTTACGAACGACGATAAGAATTATTTTGTATAATAAAATCGACAACCTGAAAAAACAGAATTTATTTCAAAATACACCCAAAATATTGTCAAAAATTGTAGCGGCTGTTCATGAATGATATAAGGAGGACGCCTTTCCTGATCTGATGTAAATTGCTCCCCTTCTTTAATGTTACTATTATTTTACACACGACTATATCAATTTTTAATGAATGCATAATAATATCTTTACGGTTGGTGGTACTAATGGTTGCGTAGCAACCATAAACTTGTCGATAAAGCACGTCGTGCCAAATTCAATTAAAATACACCAATTTTCAAATTTGGCATATTTCTATAACTTGCAATCTAGAGTTACATAAATGACAGCGAAACAACCCGTAATTGAACTCTATACCTAAATTGGAGAAAATTACCGGGAATCAAGTTCAATGCCAATTTGCCAATTCTGTATCAATGTCAATGTTTAGTATTATTAACGACAAAATAAAACGACTTCAGACTTCATTATGAACATAAAATAGGAAAAAACTATTTCATATTTTGAATGAAGACACTGCAATATTACGTTTTACGTACGTTTTAAAATAAATATTCAATCGAGTAGGCAGTGGAGCTTGGGCTGATAAAGGTATAAATGATATAGCATCCAGGAAGATGCAAACAGTAAACTTGCTCTGGTAGGTTGAAAAATAAATATTATTGATGAAAAGCCCCCAAAGGTGTCCGTGAAATACTTTCAAATTAATAAATAAATTATAAAAGTAACGTTCACATAGGGTAGCACAAAATTGGTGCAATGTGAAACTAAACTCATCAAACTTTAACATTATTTTCTGCGTTTGTTTTTGAATTTGTATGTTATGATTATTGCAAAAATTGGCAATAAACATACCGTGTAACATTTCTGTGAAATTCCGTGCATTACAAAAGAATTAAGAGTGTCCATAATCAGATTTAACCGCAACGCATAACAGAGAAGAGAATATTGTGATGGGGAGACTTGTAGTACCGCTTCCTATCATATATGCATGAAATATGCAACTTTTTGTTAAATGCGTATGTAGTTATTAAATCAGATTTGGTTGGCAACCTGTATAGTGAAAATAACTGATATCTTATTTAAGAGGAGTTCTTTTTTTAATGATAAAAACATGAATCTCTTTTCTAGTTCATATTCAATGTTAGCATGTATATCAATCAGATGGAAAACGAGGATATTTATTATAAAGGTGTGCAATTTTTTCCTTACATTGTATATAATGTAGTATTAGCAGATACTCACCATTTGGTGAAAAGGTTGTTGCGGCGATGGACTTTTTGCTCCCCCGTGCCTGATAGGGCTATTTCCTGCGTGTTTATTACTAAAATATTCGTTAATTTTTTTGTCAGTCGATGTTGTCCGAACACCTTTGCCGGTTACCCCTCCACTATCGTCCACTTTTCGTTTCCGTTTCCTTTCTGATGGAGTTCTAGGTATTTTCTCTGGAGTATTAGGGTCCACCTCTTTATCACTGTGAGACGAACCTGTAATGAAGTACATTTTGTTTTGTAAATGATGTAGAAATTGATGTTAGATTAAATCATAACAACAGTGATATGGCTGTAATATATTTTAAACGTGTTACCTAAGGATAACCGCCGTGATTCAATTAACATATTGATTCTAATTTGACAGTTAACTGACAACCGAATCTGTTGTTTCTCATGTACATATTTCCTCAGATAAACGTATATAACGGTCGCTCTAGTCTGCGATGACCAGGGTTGTTGCTTAAGATAATTACAAAGATATTAGGAATAGGTAGGGTTATTTTTTTCGCTAAGAGTAATTGCTGATAATATAATTTTGGGGAAAATAATTTAATCAGTAAACAGATATCAGTGTATCACGGTTGATAATGGTATAATTTTTTAAGTGAAAAAGTGAATATAACAAATATAAAGCTTTCGCCAAATAAATTAAAGTAATTTGATAAATAATCGCGTATTGTTCCTGGATTTTTCTACAAAAACTTACATGTATATGTGGTGAGCGGCACAAGGGGGTTTACGTATTGAGCTTGTTATAACTGCAAGAACTATTTAGTGTTTAGTGTGTAGATGGTATACTCATTATTATTGTGTAACGTGCTTCATGATGATTTTATGATAACCCCCTCGCCGTAAAGAATAAAATACAGTTAATTACTTTTTACTATGCGATATGTAACTCTGGTAGAGATAGAGTAAATGCGTTTTGATTGAATGATAAAGTATAAGCCACAGTTTTAATTGTTTTTCTTAGCTGTTTCTCATGCTTTCACAGAGTTGCACATTATCACCATTATCTACACTGAATAACACACAGGTGGTTTGTGTGGTTTAATGCGTTTGCCATCGGATTATTTTAAAAAAATGTCAAAATGTGACCTAGCTATAAAAATAGCAAGGAAAACAAGCTGAAAAATGTATAAAACCTTGTACAGAAGTACCTAATGAATGAATGTTTACTGGTTTCTGTTTTTTCTGGGATCCTAAATTATTATACGTGTTTCTGTATACGAGCATCAGGGATAGAGAAAGCTTGTTGTAAAAATACTTTATCACTCGAGAGGGTCGGAATTTCATTAACGATGAACATTTAAAAAGTGTTTAATGTTTAAAAGAAATGAAAATAGGCGTTTGAGTATTTTCATGCTTTATTTTAATATATCTGCTGCTAATTCACGAAAGTATTTTTATATCCTTGATTAGTAAATAATTGCCTAAAGTTTAAATGGAATATTAATTTGAGACGAGCGAGGACAAAGCTTTACATGACATCCGATTATTCCATATTAAATGTGTAAATACTAAATGTAAATGAACATTATTTCAACGACGTTTATGTGTTTATAGGAGATAGCATTAAATGTAACACGTAAGTTTGAAAATATATATGGCGAAGTAAAATGATCTGTTAGTGCTGAATATAATAATATTAATGGTAATCACACAAAAACACTACTACCACAAAGTATGTAAAAAGACATCACACACATATTCACTAGATTTGACCTTTGTGAATTCTTTCTTTTCTAAAACTGAAAAAATGCCTTGGCCCAAAAGCGGTTCACATCGAATGAACAGGTCATTGCCGAAACAGCGGCCTCTTTTGCATAGTTCGGCAAAGTCTATTATTCGGATGGCTTCAAAAAATTGGAATATTGCTGGACTAAGTGTATACAGCTACGCTGATTGCGTTGTCTTCCTTAACACGGCCCCATTTTGCCGATTACCGTCGTGTTAAAGCATAATTTTAAGTATTCTTAAATATTAAGGATATTAATATTAACCGTCAGACGGCAATATATGTTAAATCTTAAGATACAATATAGAATATTCGTATGTTAAACCGAAGTTGCAAATGGGAAAATCTTGAGCAGTCGCTGGATATAACCGAATGCCTAGCTGCGATAGGCTGTTCTGCCAGTGAACGTACACAGAGAAAAATGAAAATGCTGGTATAACAAACATTAGTATTTTCAACTTTTTGCATTCATTCAAGTAATTTTAGTTTAAATCAGGAGATTTATATTTTATTGGAAAACAGTCACTTTATGGAAGGGAAAAAAGAACTAAAATGAGAAAAGGATTATTACCACACTACAAGTTAAGTTTGCCTTAAAATATATTTTAATTTTTGTTCAATAGCGAACAAATTGAAGTTTTTAGAAGTTTTCTTATCTATGTAGACGCAGGCGCGTTTCTGTGCCATGAACAAGTTCGGCTCTTTTAGCATTACTTGAGCATTAGTTTATATATGGCAAAGTTTGGAAAGTATGTAAGTTTTTCTTTTAATTATGTGTGTACGTCTATACATTAAATATTTTTGAATTGTGATGCAGTATTAATATTTATGAAGAAGGATATGCAAATATCGAATAAACGACATTAACCTTAATAATGATTTGAGAAATTGGCATGGCGGATAGCGAAGAGATCCAGCTCCTTCGATTCGGAAGCATTTTCCGGTAAATACTTTGCACAAGATAGTGCGAGATCGTTAATGAAACAATAGCTTATTCGCAATTAAGGATTTCTACTTCCGTGTCTTTCTCAAAAGGATTAAAATCTTCAGGCAACATTTAAAGAATAATTGGATGAACTACTAATATCGGTTGCTTCAACAATATTATTGGAATTAATTGTATGTAGTTGATTCAAACGTTCGAGTAAATTCAAAAGCTGTTTGTGTATTGGTCGAATCAGCAATATTTTTTGTCGATGTATGAGAAAATTAAGTTTTTTGTCAGGAAGCATAAAAAAATACAGTTACAGACATTGATTTTAGTGAAAATTCTGGAACATCCCGTAGATTACAATAATTAAAAGTAACCGACGTTTTAAAATAATTACATTTACAGTTCAAAGAATCAAAAGAGTATTTACAATTATTCTAATAGTTCTAAATTAAAATAATAACGAATGTAGTACCTGTACTCATATTGGAGTCTTGGCTATGAACGGGTTGTGTAGTGTTGACGGTAGACTGCGGTGCCATCTGTATCTGAGATCCAGCTGACATCTATAACAAAGGTGTAATAGATCAGCATAACTGGCAATAAAAATCTTAAGAAATAGAGTCAAAAATTCAATAAAATTGTTAAATTCAATGTTCAATTTATTTGTTTAAATATAACAAAAAGATCTTGTATTCGAGGCGCAACTGGGAATGTTAAACGGTTGCGAACTCGAAACATGGCTAAAACTTTTCGTAACTATTTAAGAAAATAATTAAGAATTTAAGAAAGCCATGTTAGAAATTCACATTTACCCCTAAATGATATGAATTTAAAATAAATATTTCACAAATTTGAATAAAAGTAATAATGTGTAATAAATTTGTTATTATCTGCAATTTGTATTGCAAGATATGGCGTCAATAACAAGCTATTTTCTAGGATTCTGAATGTCATAAGTAGAACGTTAATAAATTAAAATTAACCTTTACAAGTTTTAACGTATCTACAATACATACTTTTACAAGTCGTGTACATATTAGTATCTATCTAAACCACATGTCCACTTGTGACGAATTAATTCTAATGATGGAATTTTACCGAGTGTGCATTTTATGAGCGTCTTTACATATATACGTTAATACAAATAAAACTAGCTATCTGTGAAAAGATTTTCCTGTAATTTTATCATTCCGATTAAGAATAGTAACAGATAATAATAAATAATTCTATTGTATTGAACGGTAAAAGAACTTTTATTTTAGTGTAAGAAACATTACGCCATATTTAAAGAAGTAATGATAAAATATTGATTAGAAACCAAATAATTTTGGGCGCATTTAAAAGCCTTGCAATTTCGACAAATGAAGCAAATTCTACTTGATGTAAGCACCTTTAATATACTTGACCCGAATATTTTCCATTCGCTTTACGGCCGGTGTTGGCTAATAAAATATTTCATCGTCATTTATACGTCCCATAACTTTTTCTTGAATGCTTAGCTATTGGTGTAAGGACACTAAATCTCATGTTTTATATGTGGAAGTATAAGGTTAAATTTAATAATGTTTCCAAAACTGGAATTGACAGATGACATGTTGATTATCTGCCAAGCCTACCAGGATATGTAAAAAAATGAAAAAAACTGAATTTTTTCATCCACCTCTCATTATATTGCATAAGCGCGGCCACGTAAAAGAAAAAAATAGTGTATATAAGAGTACTATCCTTCTCCAAATAATAACGTAGGCTTCCACGACCAGAGTCAGTTAAAACTAAACGTGTTCCGGATTCGGACCGTGTCATGGTTAAACGAAAACTCGACGTTTTGCGGCTTCTTCAGAAGAACGAAGGGTGATAGGCAACAGTTAACACGGTAAACTACGCCAGAAGTGAAATTAACTGGGCGGAAAGCAGTTGATCATGTGAACCATGTCAGAGGCGAAAATCAACTGCAGTTGAGCCTCTGTCGTGGTTTACACGTTGAGTTACCTTGCTAGCTGCTGCCTACCATCTTCTACTGAAGAAGTCCCACATGATTACGGACGAACCGTCGAGTTTTCGTTTAACCATGACACGGTCCGATACCGGAACACGTTTAATTTTAGACATCAAAATAATTCCTTATTATTCGATATAAAGAATACTAATAAAAACCACCTTCTTGTCAATATGAGTAGTGACCAATAATAATAGCAAGCACTGTGGTGTAGTGTGGCAAACAACACAAAAGTATCAGCACACTCCGCACCACACCACTTTAGTAAATTAATTAATTCGGGATGGCCGTTCCGAGGATGCATGGGATCCTTGAGTAGTGACATTTACTTTTTTTACAACGAATATAACAAGAAATCAGTGTGGACGTCAAGTAATATATTTTTAGGCATTTGAGAGCTGGACAATACAATCTCAATAAAACCACGCCTAATACGAAGAAGTATGCGAATACGTACGTGTACCTCTCTCATATATACACATGCACGTAGATTTGTTGTTTATGTAGGGTCTCAAAGTAAAGATCGATTTTTTTAGGTCAGTTAGTAGGAAGTCAGATATTTTGCGATGATGAAAGCGAGCGTAGAGGGCGTTCATGTATATAGAAAATTGAGGATATAATATATACATACGTAACAGCAAATTCGAATGTACATACTAGATTGCCCTAATGTTTAATTGTCTCGTTAAAAGTAAAACGCAACAATAGATAACGTGCAGTGTTTGGCAACATCCATGTCTTATTCGAATAACAATCCTTAAACATATACAACACATGATTAAAACCTTTCTAGTAATTGTATTTGTTCCTATGACAAATGGAAACGTTTAATTAGAAACGCATTACAAAAAAATTTATGACCTTGATTCTATTTTTAACCTGCAACGTATGTTACGTTATACAAGTGTATGTATAATACAATAAGATACGACGTTGAGGGAATCTAATGAATGTTTTTTAACTAAATCATATTAAAAGAATTCTACAGATTTTAGTAGGCCTCAAAAAATCTACAGCACGGAGAAGGGAAAGTTGGAATTTCATATACATTAGATAAACAAAAACGTATCATATACATACCTAATAATTAAACGAGAGGATATATGTATCTCTAGACACTATGTGTCAAACGCACAATAAACTGGCAGTGAACTAACATGATATTGTGCAAGTATTTTTAAATTACTTAGGTTAGTAGCGACCAAATCTGAAATATCGTGTAGATATAGAGCGAACATAACAAATTCCCCGTAATAGGCTAATTAAAAAAGCAGATTATTAATCAAAGATAAATTATATCATAACGTAGAAATATTTGTTCTTCCTTAGTGGTCTTGGGGGACCATACAACTTTGCGCAACAACTACGAGGGTGGTGTAGTTTCCAGCCTAACACAGAAACAAGCATTTTTTTGTTAAATTAACTGCGTATTCCATTGGCTGCCCTGGGCCAGAGTAAGTGTATATTTATCCTTTCTTAATATATAGACAAGAAAGAAGATACATATACACACACTCCGTCCTAGAGCAGCCAATGGAATATACTGTTTGTTTTATTTCACAACATGGTCTCCTTGGAAGTTCTATACACTTTTCCCAGCGATGCTGCCATTTCTTTAATCCGTCAAAATAGTTGGCACCTTGTCCTGCAAAATAGACGTTTGCGAATGTGGGCTTGTCATTCGATGAAAATCCCATCTGTTCACCAAGCGAAAATTTCAACCTGGTAAACAGAAAAAAACCGCTGGGGGCTAGATCCGTCGAGTAAGGTGGGTTGCCTAGCAATTCGAATTTTTACAATGGTGACCACTAAAGTGTTAAGACTTGGTTCTTGGTGGAAGAAAACTTCCTTCAAATTGGTCCGTTTTTCCGCAATTTCTGCCTTTGGCATGTTAAGTAATAATGCGTAGTATACCCCCGTTGTTTTCCTATTCCAAACTAGTTATTAATTTTCACTTAAACTGCTTCGACGAGTTCTTGGAAATATTCATTCAAACGTGCTTTTGTTCGTGAATAAGCAAGCGCGGCACCCAACGCGGGTTAGCTTTTCATGCCCAAAATCTTTAGTCAATATATGACGAATACGTACTTACGAGGCGCCCTTGAGTTAAAAAATAAACAATTAATAAAAAGAGTTACATACACAAGTAACACTAGCTTGTTGAGGCTTCAAATTTTCAGACTACCCTCGTATTACTCTATAGTTTGGTTAAAGCAAGACCTTTACTTGGAGAAATTTTGTAATCTGTTAGAATTTGAACAATTCGTTTCTATCTAGCTATCATTTATCTATTGTACATTGATAGTAATAACATACAGCGGTTTCACGTATATCCTGCATTCTGTAAATTGTAAGGTATCAGCAAGATACACAAGATGGTTGACGGAAATGGAATGACACACTACAATCTTTGTTTACTAACCTAGACGTTATCGAGGCGACTTTTCAAATGGCACCTAAGACATCGACTACCCCTACCTAATCCCGCTCCATAAGTTTTCCACCCGGCAGTTCTATTTAGAGTGTCGTCCACCTAGTGCGTGGGCGGGCCTCCCGTAAGCAATTTACAGTGTTCGAAGGCAAGCCTTACTCAACATAAGATTATGTTCAAATATGCTCAAGACTCAGTTTTCGCTGTACGCGATCAGTTAAGATTTTTTAAATGGAGCGCCCTGTAGACGTTTTTTCTTTAACATCCGATATCTTAAACGCCTTACATGCTAGATGATCGTTCAAATTTTGTTTGACTGAATATTTGTAGAAGTTTTCAACGGAATAATGCATATCAACCAATCTCTACAAGATGGCCATCGTAATCATTGCAAGATTTGATTCGTGTTGTTTCAATTTTTTAAGTCGAACCGCCTGTATATTTTTCAAGAATCTGATAGAGAAGCTTTTCTAGATTTTTTGTAAACATTCCCCTGCGTCTAATATGCGTCCGTGTGCAAAAAACACAATTCTTCTTGTGTTGTATGTATATTACAGAATAACATATACTTCAAAAATTATGTACTACTAAATCATGTTAGATAAATACTAGCCAATGAATCATAGCCATTCTGAACTACATGTCGGTTTGTAGTGAACTGCCTGAATAATACTGCTTAAAGCTTCGATTGACACAAACGAGCTGAGATTTTGAAACTGCAAAATTGTGTCTCATTATCTCTGCTAGCCCTGTTTTCCGATAACTTTCTAAGTAGTTTGCTGTGAATTATTCCATCAATACCATGAGGAAGCTAAGCTATCTTAGCATTATATTTTTTGGTTTCTTTGGCACTACAGGGCGCCAAGAAATGTCGAGGTTGTCGTTTTGAAAGTTGTGGTATTAACTGCGAGGCAACAGCGATAGAGGTAGAGATGAAAAATAATCTCGAAACCACGCTGATGACGCCGGGTAGACAGAAACATGTCCGTGTGTTAGTGTATTTTTTTCTCTCTCTTTTTATTGCGTTTGCCGTGAATTATTCTATCAATACCAGGAGGAAGCTAAGCTATCTTAGCATTATATTTTTTGGTTATTCTTTCTAGGCATTTTCTGATGTGTTCTGAATATTAAGTACTGTACAGATTCGTAGTAAAGTGTGAACACCTGTAATAATCACCAGATTTACTGAACACATATGTAATACAAAATAACTTCGACTTGTGGGCATGGAAGCTCTTTCTATTCTAAGTTTACGAAATTAAAAATGATACATTCCATGTTTTCTGTTCTGTATTAAACACTTTCCATGATGTAAGATCTCAGAATGTGTCTACATGAAAGATTAGAAGCTACTATGATATTCCATGTAACATCTTTATAGCAATGTACATATACCTATCTCTACACTAATGAACGCGAATATATCTTGCTAATCATTGTTAATGATCAAAGGACGGGATGGATTTGATATTTTAAAGTAGGATGTTATCGAATTTACGTTAGATTTCATTAATATATAAACTAAATTTATGAATACCTATACTTCCATTCAGCTATCCGATAATTTGTATGGTTAAGGTTATTCACAGATTTATTCCAAAATAGAAGATACGGATCCGAAATATCAGGGAAGCGAAGCGTTTGACAACGAATCCGGATCCAACGAATCGGATAATGGATCTAGACTCTGTGGTACGGACATTTGGATAGCTTTGGATCTGCATATATGGATCTCAATTTTATCGGATACCAACAGCACTATTACGGAGTAATTTCAAAAGACAAAAGGCCACAAGATTTTCCAAAGTACATTTCACAATGTAGAAAATAAGGGAGGGAAAATAAAATTGAAAAAAAACATTTTTTTCTCTATTCCGGAAAGCAATATGGAAGCTTCCCCATTCTCAATATGACAGTGTATATGTGAATATGAATATAGAATTTAAAAAAATAAGTTATTTCGAAGCACAGTTCATGTTACACTTGATTAATTTCTAAATCTTCATACACGTAGGTTACATTTGGGACAAACTCGCTTTTTGTACTTATATTCATTCAACTGTTGCGCAATGTATGGAAAGATATCGTACATAGAACAATACATAGCCAAGAATAGAGTTGTTTCTAAGTGTCCCACATCCACTACTTATATGATACAAAAAAAAACGAGTTCATCGACCTGGATAAATTTTATCATTTTCAATGCAAGTTACGAATGGAAAGTATGTAGCTAAAGTATTGTGTTATGCTACACATAACACAATTCTTGTCATAACGTTTCATCTGTATCGTAATATACATCATAAGCTATACAGTGTATCCACCTTTCTTGAGCGATTTAAAAAAAAACTTTCGGAAAAAAGACCTACACAATATAAGAAAGTATACAAGGTATTCAATTTTCGTGATACAAGTTTGGTATTTTAAATAGAGCACCTGAATTTTTTTGTTTCTCCTTAATTCATTTTCAAGAGAAGGGCCCTATTATTTTTTCAAAATCAAGGCTGGACGTTTTCACAGTTCAGTACGTACTGGATTCTTCGTACAACAGCGACGCAACATGCAGCAACCTAGAAGAAGCTCCATACAAACGTCGGCATTTTCATGTAATTAAAACGCGGTTTCAACTCGGAAACCCAAATTCTTTAAAAGAAAATAACGACCGCGGAAGTCTACAACAACAAATTCCTAAAACCTTGGTAACATCCCTCGTAATAGAGAAACTTTGGTAAAAATTCTTCTAAAAATATTTCCTTATACCTAAAATGGCCTGCCATGAAATATTACATTTTATTTCTGCCGTGATATTCATTAAAAATAGTACAATTCCAACATCTATTTGGAGTGACCATCATTTTTCAGCAAGTCAATAACCACAACAATAAAATAAATAATAGCTATATACTTATCTAATGCAGAAGAGAAAATTACAGTTTTTACAGTTGTATTTCAATGATTGGTTGAGCGTAGATTTCTCGAAGGGCTCGAGGAAGTAATATAGAAGTTCGCTTAAAATTCTATCATTGGTTGATTCTAATCATCACTGGTTGTTCTTAGAATTCCGTAATAATCAATCTATCAATCACCTCCGCATTAAAAGTTGACGTAAACTTAATTAAAATTCTAATATACCGAGACATTAATTTTTAGATGTGATAGCATTTTGCATAAAGCTTTTGAAGACACCGAAACATATAAACTATTTGACTTTTAAATTTGATACGTGGTAAAGTTAAGCTGTTCATAGAAACGCAGCTTTTTATATGGGTTTCATTTGTTTCCTAGGATGGGTGTTTGCAGAATGCCATCTTGAACTGTTCAATTCGAAATAATAATTGCATTTTTCACTATTTGAAAGGCATAGTTAAGGAACTGGTGACAGTAATTTTTTATAAAAATGATCTCATCTGGCAATTTTCAGCGATGTATTTTACTCAATTTTCGTGTCTGAACATTTTGAAAATCAGCTGTTCAAGGAGAATTCAAAAAAATGCAGTTAGCTCGCCCAATTTCGTTGCTGACGCATGACTATCTCCTTAAACTGTTAGTAAAACATTCACATCATCGTTTTCGTCGACTGCTGTTCTTGGCAAATCTTTTACTTGGCGAAATGTCTCGCACTTTGAATTTTTTGATGTACTAAGTGCGAATTTTTTCCAAAAAAACGTTTATGGTTATCAAATTTGTTATTTCTAACTATTTGATCATATGAAATAAAAAAAAAGAAACTTCTCAAACAACAAAGTTATTCGACTTTTTCGGTGCTTTGTACTAACCTCGTACAATAACTAACAACAATTTATACCTGAAGTCAGCAAGTACAAAATAATGTTCCTTTTATTAAAACAAGTGTTTAAACCGGTGTACTTGCTACCACTACAAAATGCATGCTCCTGTAATGTCTTGCATCGTGTCAGTACCAGTAGCTAATTCTTCGCGCTTTGGTTTGAATTACATTTCAGTCTACGCGAATTACTGAAAATTGGAAATTTTGTTCATTTGTAGAATGTTTAAATTGCCCTACGGTAGATTTATTTCATTATTTTTTATTGCTTTTGAAAATATACAGGATGTCCCAAACTTCTTCTAAAATTGCGTCTTTTGTGTAAACAGTAAGAAGCTAACATTTCAGATATCGTGCAGTATCTTTCAAAAATATTTTAGGGGGCGACCGATAAGTAGAAGAACTGGATACCTTGTTATTTTAGAAGGAACAGCCTGTATATCATTACCTATTTGGTTTCTTCATTATAAATAAACCAACATAATACGTACACCTGTACATAGAGAAATTTATTATGTCATCAGAAAATGTTAGCTTCCTACCATTTGTACAATAGGCGCAATTTTACAATTCCAGAAGGTTAGAACTCCCTGTATAGTTATAACATATTGATACACAGCGAAATACAATTCGGTAGGTTAGTTTGATCCAAATACATTTAGATGCAATTACTGGGAAATATTACTTTTTGGGATTAACTAATAAGTGTGCCAATAATTAGTTCCAGTTATTGGTATAGAAAAAAATACCCGAAAGGATGTAGAAATTTGGCCGCCATTTTAATCAAAGCCGCATTATTTGACAACAGCTGACTGCATGTGCACCTGGCCACAACCTATGTATAGTACATGCGTACAAAAAGAAAGTTTTAGCACAAAGGAAACTGGTTTACAAATATTATGTTCAGTAAGTAAGCTATAGAATAATTTAATAGCCGTGGAAGTGAATCATAAATACCAAGATATTTTAACATGGAATAAACTAAATAATATGTAATTTGTGGTACTAACATCCATTATTGCGTTACGAAATATACACGAGTGGAAAATAAAACGGTATTGATTCTTAAAGCGATTAATGATTAATTAAAATTGTTGCTAACTTCGACATTGTGATATCGATCGCGTTCACTCCAAACTTTACATATATCTCGAATAGAAAAGGCAAATGTATATGATGACGTGTTACCTTGTCGTTCTTCTTGACGCATTTCCCAATTAGCTGCATCTCTTTTCTTTCTAGGTATTATCGGTGAGATGGAAATATAACGTGGTAGTAACTGCACTGAATCACAGATGACGATTTTAAATACAAACACAACCAAAGAAACCACTATGTATATAAATGTACACATATATCACTGCGATGATATTGACTAGAAAATAAGTACTATTGATAAAATGATATCTACGTCATTTTGCGGTGATGCGAACGACAAGTCTCCTCCGATATACACAACATAATTTCCAGACACATTACACTGAATAAATGCCTCTTCGTCGGTGTTGTATGTGAGTGTGTGTGTGTGCATGGATATTGTCCTTCAAGAAAACATCTACCTGAAAATATTACCAGCATTATAAAAGATCAGAAGTAGTGTAGATCCTTTTTCACGCATTCATTTGTAAAGCTATTTGAAATTGTTTAAGAATGAAAAGGAGGGTGCAACTATACATAAACATGAACACAAAATCCACTGTTAAGTGTATTAGTTTAAAACAGAACGGCACTACATTAAAAAAGTACAACAATATTTTGGAGTTTTAATTATTATCACATTATATTAGCTAACAATTTTTTTCCATGTGCACATTCGCAAGCGACGGAATATTTTTTTAATTCAAGTATTTGTACGGAAATACTGACACTATTAAAAAAATAAATACTATATTGAGAAGGTCCCAAAGTATCCCGACTGCAAACGACAGTAGCGCATAGCCCATTGCAAAAGCAACAACACGAAAAATTGAAAAAGAAGCACATTATCGACCAAAAATGGACAAGTTCAAATGAATTTAGCATAATTAATTACTAGCAATAAAGTCCCACAAACAAGAACAATTAACAAGATAGGGACAAGCAAGGGAAATAACAATAAAAACGAAAATATGAAACCTCTCAAGATTTAATAGTAATAAATAACAAAAATAATTTACGTTTCTAGAATTAAGATTTAAATGTTATTGATAATTGTAATTACGTTGCTCAGTAATGAGCTTTCAGGATAATCCAGGCATCGCAGGAGACAATTTAGTGCTTTCTATTAAAACCTTTAGTTATATATTTATATATTTTTTAATTTCAAGTACAGCGTATGTAGTATCGTTGGATTCTTTTTACCATCATCTTTCCAAAAATATAAAAATATACGGATTGTTCCATTTAATATAAGTTTACAACAGTTCCGGTGATGCCGGAAGTGGAATTGAACCGTATTACAACAAAAAATCAACATCAGACTTGCTTTAATGATGCTTTAAGATCTCATTGTACCAAGTATTATTTTTTTTAGTCTATTTTCCTTGTTGTGGTTTAATACTTTAAGCATTATGCATAATTCATAATATAGTAATAATAATTATACAATTATGCAACAGTATATTAGAATCTCGCTTGACACTATTTTTTCCCACTTTGCGAAGCGTGCCTCGCAATGGTTTCTGCCTCGCTAGAGAGGTTGCCTCGGGAGAACTAACCAATCGGTTTGAATCACGTGGTTTCGCAAAAAACTGGATTACTTTGCCTCGCTGTTCATTCGACAAAGGCTGAGGCAAATTGTTCTCGAAGCAGTCTCGCGAAATGAGAGCACAGATTAACAATTAACAAATTTAAGAATAAGTGGTCAAATTCAAAGCTAAGGTTTGTCTAGCGATGACTTCTGTTTAGCTCTCGTGTGAGCCAATGCTAGTCGGTTCTTGGTCGCGCATCAAAGATGCCTCGGGCCTCTGACTTTATATTATATTATGCTTTTTGATGTATCAATGATCTTTCGTTTTGTTACGTGGACTTTATACTCAAAGATAGTTTAAAGCATTATTATTTTCATCAATCAAATAGGTACAAAGCGCTATTCGTTACTCCCCCTGTTAAAAATTAAAAAATTGGACCGACTATATATATCATTGACTCAAAGAACTTTCAGCTCGTTACATTAGTTTGATTCTATTGCCGTTTTAATATACTTTATTTTGTTTATGTAGAGCTATTAAATCGGATTAAAATAACGAAGATATTTTTTTTTGTGAAGAATTAATGCGGATTACTTTAATTCGTATATAAAAAAATGCAGCAACAAAACAGCCTACAAATATATCGGGAGGTCTAATTAAAAAAGGTTCACCAAATAAATAGATTAATTTCAAAAATAAAACTGTTTTTTTTTCTAAATTTGTATATACTGCTTTTCTGTTAATTAAGTCAATTTCGGTATTAAATTTAGGATGAAATATTAATTCTGACAACGTAATTAATGAATTTAATAATTAAATAACAGTTTTAATGAATTATCTCTGTTGATACTGGACTAGAACGGCAGTAAATCTGGACTCCGAAAAAAGCTCTAATAAAATCTTTAGAAATATACAGAATGTTTCATTTGAAATAGCTATGTTAATATCAGTTCTGATTAAACCGGTTATAATATAAACACGCCCACCGCCCATCTATTCAAGTAGTCATTTAAAATATACTCAAGTGGATCCAAACATTTGGCTAACTCTATGTATGAATTTAACATGTTTTCTAAATCTCCATGTCTTAATATTTTCTTCTACAGTCGACAAACGATCGCTTAAATTATTTCAATTTTTTAATTGGTTTTTTAATGCACAAGCAATAATTATGTTTAGAATTGCCGAGAATCCACATTGAGAAAATAGACATTTACAGTTATACAATTGTATTCTTGCTTCAATCTTTACTTTCTACGAATTACGAGAAACTACATCAAAATAAACATGCGGAATCAGCTTTCGAGATTGATTTAATTCATTCAGATACGTCGATATTATACGTTCCCTACCAACAATATACAGTTGCGCACTGTAGCTACCATTAACAATAGAAATTTTCTTTAGTTTCGTAATAATACTCATCATGGACTACTTACTCGCTTCACTGAAGGTATTAGGTGATATGTGCTTTTTAACTTCTATTCTGCGTTATTGAAGTCAATGAATGCCGGTTATCTTTATTATGATTTCTGTTAAATTTTCTTACTAGGTCCAGCACTTAAGTCCAAATAGCACTTTTTTAAAGAAAAGTTACAATATCTGATAAAAGTATTTTATTGAGATAGCGTTACAGATTTTTATTCGATTTTATTGCGTGAGTTATAGAATTGGTCAAATATTAGGAAAGAGAGATTTATGAAGAAAAATTATGATAAAAGAAAGTATCCATTGCAAAAAACTTTACACGCTGTGAACTTACTGGTTGACAACCGAAACTGATTCAATAGCTATCTGTCTAACAGAGGAATGACTAATGCGGTATCGTCTACCAGGAAATCTTATCTTCTCTCTTAAATAAGTAAACAGAGTGTTCTAAAATTGTCAATACAAACTTGTAGAGTTTATAAATGAGACCAAGTAGAGTGCATTTTAAATGGTAAACGCACCGTTTCCGTGCTACAAGCAAAACAAGCATACATTTTTGTCCTTAAATCTCCCGCTTCTGCTGTGTGAAGAAGCAAATGTATCAAGCTCATGTGTATGCAAGAAATAAGAATCGTGACGCTTACATTAAGCGGCGGTGATCACCTGATGTCACGTCACTTCCTCTCTACCACTTAAGTTAGTTGTTATCGAGTGTCTATTTGTACTGTGAGTCGTCATTGTGTTTGCAACAATGATAATTGGATACACATTCGAAGAATGCATCGACATGATGTTGATATACACGTAGCTACATGTAATGAAAGAGCTACTCGTGTGCTTTATCGGTAGCGTTTTCAACACCGCTTTTGTCAAAGTAAATTCAAGCTTAACAGAGCCGGGTGTGGCGCTACTGAACATTTTACATCAACAGTTACTGTACTCTCATAGCTCCCAGAAGGTACATACAATAGTTCCAGCCGATCTTCCATCACGTGTGCCTTCTGTACATAGTTATTAAAACATTGTGGAAGCCACAATTTCCACGCCCATTCTTTGCATCACTGAAGCTAAATGCATCAGAGAAAGTGTCTTCCAACTCTCCAAGCAGCCATGTTTGAGACGCTAAAAACCCTTGTCATGTATTGCCGTAGATGTGTAATAGGTAACCTTGATTGTTTAATTGGGCCGTGCCTTTTTCCACACAGCCTATGACTGACTTTTCCGCAAGACGTATTGCAGGAGATTTTGGAGGATGCACCATTGAATGCACATCAATAATTGTAGTTTCAACAGGACGAGACACTCATTTTCCACTTGCGCTCGAGATCATCTTCACCAAATAATCGGAGATGGGTTAAGGTGGAATAGTTGCTTGGCTGCCACAATCGCCAGATTTCACTCCACTGGACTTCTTTCCGTGGGGTCATATGAAGAATATTGTTTACGAGACTTTTGTGGAGTTAGAAGATGATCTGATTGCACGAATTCAAATCGCTGCACCGAAGATACAACACGAACCAGCTATTCGAGAGCAACATGATTCGCAGGGATAATGTCTGCAATTAAGTTGTATTCAGCAGAAAAGATTTAAATATATGTTTAAATAAAGTAAGCTAACTAAATAGTAGTTTCTTTTAATTATAACGTAGTAACAATGCGCTTCCGGACAAGGAGTTTCTACTCAAAATGTCCTCTACTTGGTCTCATTTATAATCTCTACAAGTTTGTAGTGAAGATTTTAAAACACCTTACATGGCTATTAAATCAGATTTTGTTGACAACCAGTGTGTATATTCAACGAACTTCGCAGAATAAGTAAATGTAGATTAACTTATTTTTATATAGATAATTTTTTTAGTTATTTCGAAATGAAATACCAGAGATTTATCAAATAATCATTGAGAACAAAAAATAGGGTCTCTGCTTGCAACTTTATTTTTCGTGCAGTTTACAGTTGTATGGAACTTGATCTATATTCATTACAAAAAAAAATAAATGTTTAGCGTTAAATTCAATGGGACATATATATGAGTAATACAAGTTGGGGCGAACCCTAAATGGGAAGTACATATTACGTCATAGATTTTCGTTAGGGTAAGTTATTGCGAAGCAAGTCAAAGCAAATGGGGGATATGCGACTCCAGTGAGATGCGAAGCTGATAATCTACAATCAATTTAAATCTATTATTTGAAGAATACGGAAATTTCTTAATAACGTATGACTAATATTGTCATTACGTATTAAATTAACTTGCAATCACTTCTATTTTTACTGTATTAATAATATTCACGTGTTTAAATCGCTTACGTCTCTATCAAGTTTTGTTCGAGAATTAGTGGTGACGTAATACATACTTTTTTGGGGGTATATTTTAAGTTTTAAGTATAAACCCAGATGCTGAAAATCAATACTTGCAAATTTGTAAGTTGGTAAGTTGGTTAATATTGCAACTCAGCTTCCTTGGTTTATCGTGCTGATAGTTACCGGATACAACAGTATAAATCAGTCATAATCAACGCGATTGTAGATAAGATAGTCCAAAGTATGTGCAAATAATTCTGTAAAATGTTATGTATTAATATAGTAGAAAATTGCGGATGAATCTTATTTAATTTCATTTAAAAACGTTAAAGAGAATACAAGAATAGTTATTGTTGTGTTTACTAGCTGCGGTTACTGTCTGTAATCACACTGTAAATAGTCTTAATTCAGAGTAAATGGGACAAAATTTGGAACAGTTTGGTTTTTTCCATTTTAAAATTATATATTTTGGAATTTTCGATTCGTCAAGGCGCACACATTTTCTCAGAATAGATATTTGATTAAAGTGGAGGTAATAACACGCACGAGGAGATTTTAGGTTAAACAGTGCACTTGGAAATTTTGTATATAAAGAATCCTTCGTGGGTATAGCCAACAAATGAGTAAAAATGGCAAAATAAAATTAATTCTTCTGTTCATTCCTTCAGTTAATTTGCTTTTTCAGATACTACAGCGAATAACCAATAACGATGGTGACTATTTTCAGTTTCGTTTTAAAGGGAACAGGATTAACTCGTTTAACATTTCGTTTAAAAGGAGCAAAAAGAAAACAGGGAAATAAGCGAGATAGGCTAATTGTCGCTGGCATTATAGCCACATAGACTTTAGGCTAAGAAATATATGACGAGCCAACATGCGCTAACTGGAATACGTCGACGAATTTGAAATTTTATTTTTAGAATGCGTAAAAGTATACATTTCCTTTGTAGGAATGATACAATTCCGAAGTTGTTCATAGTAAATCCTCTATTTTTGGCCGCAAAACTAAACAGTGTATTAGTACATCGAATATTCGAAAAACCTTCTGTCTTCCTGGTTTTCAGTAGATGTCAATTTAACACTAACATCTTTAAAATCTCATTAAAAGAAATCCATTGTACGTTACGTTTGTAAATGAAAAAAAGTTCACCACTATCTTAAAAAGAAGGAATATTTTGGTTATCTTGGTTATCTTCCAAGAGTTGATTTGGAGATCTCATCAGTTTTACTCAGAAAGTGGAATAACACAATGAAAGTTAAAAATTGTTAAATTAAAGAATACGTACCAGATGATTCATTAAGTATGGCGATCAGTCAATTCTCAGTAACCGTTTGCCATAGTAGTTAGAGAAAACAATTGTACTAAGATGTGGTTATAAAATATCTTTAATATTTTGGAGATTCTAAAATTCCCACGAGATGGGATAATTTGCTATTTAGCTGCTATTAGGGTTGACCGGGGTAATTGTGAACGGGGGAAATTATGAACGGCGCCTACACATGCGTATACATTGTCAAGTGTAAATAATAATGTTTGCTTTGTTACTTTAAATGGAAACTAGATGGCGTATCCAATTTGTCTTATTTACACGATCTTCTCGAAAAGTTACAATAGAATGATGTAGTTATAACCAGTCCAGAAAAATAAAAATGTGTTGGTCGATTATTTTGTCGATACCGCAAATTGATATCTTTTGTCGTTCCAAAGATATTTTGAATAACTTTTCTTAAGCTTTGGGTCACTTTGTGAACTACAAAATATTGTGAGTATTCACATATTAATCATAGTATTTATAATTTACAGCAAGGGCCAAAACTTGAGAAAATATGCAAAAATCGAAATATCTTTGGAGCGACAAGATATCAATTGGCAGTATCAACCGAATAATCGGTTGGTATATTCTCATTTTTTTTTCTGATTACAGTTATATCAGTTCGCTCTAATTTTTCGAAAAAAATCGCAAAATAGGACAAACTGGCACGAAACGCCATCTAGTTTCCATTTAAAGCAACAACCTACTTGATATTCTCTTCACAACGAGCCCAGGATTTTGAAAATCGATTAACATTCACTAAGGTTACAGAGACTTTGTGTGATAAAATATACGCTTCTCTCGTCCCTTCATAGCATACAGCCCATTCAATCATATTTATCCGGACAGCTTTTAGAATTTTCGGGGCAATTGTGAATGCCACCAGAAAAGATATTTAAAATGCATTACAAAAGAATCAGTGTAAATATGAAGACTGATTCTAGCTAATCACAAATACCTGTTTCGAGGGTGTTATCTCAATTTTCAGTGTTCACAATTTTCCTAGTGCAAGTCATTGGTTTCTCAATTTTGTTGAAAAAAGTAAGTATAATAATAAAAAGAGAGTAGACGTAGCGCTGAACCAACAAAGTGGACATGCGTTAAGATATTTCTGAAAAAAAAGACCGACATGAGACCGCAGACGATGTCTGCCATACACCGGATAACACGTTTTTGTGCCAACAATACCTAGTGAAGTTTACCCCAAAGTAGTGCAGACACTGAAAATCAACTACATGTCTTTTTTTGTGGTAACAGCTCGATGGGGTGTATAAGCTTTTTCAAGCTTGCCATAACTTCAGGAGCCTTTATGTGCGAATTGTGTGTGCAGATTGTTTCATGGATTTGTTACTATCACGCCCTCACCGTAGGGAGAAGCGCAGTTAATTATCCCCCAACTACGAATGGTGTACCGGACTAATTAAGAAAATTTGAACCTAGTGGAACTCGAACACGCAGTGCCTAGTTCTGCCCAGTCAGGCGCCGGCTGTCTTACCACTGGACCACCGACCCGTTTTTTTTAAGTGTGGTGACAGTCCTACAGGGTGTATAAGCAATTTAATTGTGATAAACGGTTGGCGACTTTCACCAATCTTAATGCATCTTGGGTGTGCTAGCAATGATTATGTGATGTTAATACACAAATTGAAAACATAAAGCTATAAGACACTAGTATGTAAATTGAAACATGAAAGATTTCCCAGCGATGTAATCCAGTTCATTAATGTAGCTCATACCTCGCTTATTTTGGGACAATATTCAGACAAAGTAAGACGATAAAGTAGGAAGAATTCAAAATGTTTTAAACTTGTATCTCATTTCAAATGGTGACTACTGCAATTGCTCATTCATTAGGAAGAATATTCGTAGTATTAGAGACGGTGAACAATGCCACTTAGTAATACTAAAAACAATTTACTTACAATTTCTCAATAATGATAGCAAGGACTGTGGCGTAGTATGGTAAACAACACATAAGTATCGGCAACCTCCGCACCACACAAGTTTAATTTATTATATAGTAATATAATAAATAGTCCGGGACGGCCGTTTCGAGGACACGAATGGTCCTCATCATCATTCGATCACCGGTTGATGATGATGACCATTCGTGTCCTCGAAACGGCCGTCCCGGACTATTTATTATATAATTAATTAAACTTGTGTGGTGCGGAGGGTGCCGATATTTATGTTGTTTAACAATTTCTCCACTAGAGTCGCTTTTTTACGTTCGTGTAATCATTTCTTTAAAATGATTATAAAATACATCATTCGGATTATAGCGAATATGTCTAGATTATTCGGAATTCTAGATTATGAGATGTTCGGATTAGCAAGACTCTACTGTATTTTCATTTTAAGATTATGTATCTTGCTTGTATTTCTTTTCGTTCTAGGTGAAGAATATCTAGAGTAATAAAAACTTATATAACATAATAAAATGCGGTTATTGATGACCTTGCTAATATTTACTGCGATAATGGACGTAAAAAAATGTTGAAAAAAATCGTCATTGAGAAATAAGAAACATAATCGGAGGAACAATTTATAAATGAAAATTGTTACAAATTATAGTTACTCGGGTCGATCATGATCAAAATATTAATTAGACAAATAGATAACCTACTTAACTAGTCATAGATTCTAGGCGTATTAAATATTGAAGTTATATATTCGGTAGTAATGTGTAGCGTATGTAATAACAACGATTATTGTTTATTCAATATTCTGGTGCAATTCGAAATACAACGATTTAAACTTGAGAGCTAAAGCAGTATTTCACTGAGTATGAATCTTCAATACGTGTATATAGTTGTATGTGTAAAGCGAAGATAATAGTGACGTTTACCATCTCCGTATAGATCGAAACACGGCAACATTGCCAATATTAGTCGCACGGACAGACAAACCGTGTTCCGGCCTCTTCATATTAAACCAAATAGAAAAGCTAAATATACAATTAACTAGGCAAAATTGGGATATTAATTACTTACAAAATCGACAGCAATTAGAAACACGCCTAGGGCATGATGTAAGGCACTATTGCAACGAAACATGGAATAGTGTTCTTCGCAATAGGGACAGGGCAGTATTAAAGTATTCTGCCACGGAGAATTACAAGTGACACTGCGTGCATGGAGAATTTCATACTAATGCGCGCAGTTAATGCCAAGCGAGCGATGAATAAAAGAGGATTATTTCCAGATCGTATTTTCTGTCACAAATCAATGCAATCCGTCTGGTTTGGTTGGGCAGGCGGGCAAGTCAGGCAGTGTTGTAGTAAGTAGTAGTTGAGAGTGTGATATTTTTAGAACGGCTAATAACGCTTCCTTGATCCGAGTGGTGTGCGACTGCGGCAAACTCGCAGGCAATGTGACCATTGAGACCAGGTACAAGATACATAATAGAATGCTTAATAATGTAGGTTATCGACCCATAGACATCCACTATTTCTTCAAGTATATCTGCACAGTGTAACATGCACCGCACATACAAATATCACCATGGCACTTTGCTAACTGAAGACACTTTCCCCCTGCCGAACAGTTTTACGCGATCCCGGAGAAAAAAATAGACAAATTAACAATTTGCATCGTGTATATTTAGTTATAGACGAAACTACGCACTTGTCGCGCGTAATACGAATCGGAACAGCATCTTCGTACCGTTTGTTCTTGTGTTGCTATTGCGACAGTACCCATCGGGCAACGAACTAAACGGACGACACACGAAGCAAGAAAAGAAGGAAGGAAGGGTGTTTGCTATCGAATGGTGTAGATGGGTCGTCGACGAGTAGCCAACCATTATTATTCGGAAACTGGCGCGCGCGAGACAATGTCTACGCGCTTGTTTCCGACCGATTTCATAACGACGTTGCGGAGGTGCAAGAGAAAGAGGAGAGCGAAGGGTGGACGAACGTGTAAATCTCTAGTTGGTCGTCGTTTTGGTTCGTAAAGATCACAACTTCCATTTCCAAGGATGGAATTGGCCTTTCGCAGCAGAGCGACGAAAGGATTACAGAGTAGGTAGTTCTTTCGATTAGTTAAAGGTGGTACTCGTTTCTGAATAACTTCCCTTAAAGTACAGCCCAGCCGTATAAGTTTCAAATATGTACATGCATACATATATTTATGAAAACCAAAAAGTAAACCAAGTTTTCTTGTGCCTATTATGATAAATTATATTTCAATTCTATGTTAAGGGAAGAAAGAAAATTACCATTTACCCCCATCAACCAACCTACAGAGCTTAAAGAGAAATGTCTATTCGGAGCCACATTACGTTCGAGTGATTTCTTCAACGCTCTATAACGCTATAATGTTTTTAGTGTTACTTATATTGAGGGATTACAGTTTCGAAAGGAATGAAAAAGTGACCGGTTAGCACAAGCTCGACGGCGAACAAATCGGACAACGAATACTTTCGTGGAGGACTTTTGTATCCAGACAACGAACACATGTGCTCGGATAATGAATATCTTCATCTGTTATTCTTAGATAGTTAGATTCTTTAGGGAAGGCGGAAGGATATGGATACAAGAGTCTTAAATGGCACCCAAATTATGTTGAGTCAAGTCAACAGAATCGAGACAATGCCATTCACCGAGCACCATATTCAAAAAATCGTGCAGAAAAGAGAAATACAATCGGAATTGGGTCGGTTCTTCGATGCTGCACAAGCAAAAAGAAAGCTAGAACTGATTAATATGTAATTTTATCGATTCATCCTTAACTTCTCATTAGTTCTGCGTAGGTCCAAGAAATCCATAGTACTGTACTTTGGTTCTATTTCAAAAGTAGTTTGAGATATCTAGGCGTACCTTTAAAATGTTTGACAATTGTTCGATTAAATTGTATCTCAATATTTGCTGTAGTTTGCAAATAACTAATGACAATACGAGGCATGCTTATTCGTTTGTTCACTGGACCTAGCGAGCTCATTCTCGTTAATAGTTTTTGGCTTAGGTACGATTTTGATTTGCCGTAATACGTGATTATTTAAGTGTTCATATTACTGTTAGTGTATTTATTATAACCAGTGAATATTCAAGTGGTTGTTTATTCTTATATTCGCAATTATATTACACAGATTTTATAAGAATCGAGGGAAGAAGAATGAACAGTTTTATAACATAATCCTGAAGACATTGACGAAAACAGCGCCTCATTTTCGAAGATAACTTTGGTGCAAGTAGACGAATCAGATGATTCGGAAATGGAAGATGATAATACGGAAACAAGGTCAATTGATTCTGAAGCGAATCGTGAAATTTAATAGATGAAGTCATGGATGATGATTCTTATTGGTGTGGATGTTGTCCATAAACTGTACACTACATACAACATGGCACGATCTCTGCTGTGATGGCGAATAGACATTTTTTACGACATATGAATGTGGTAGGAATTAACTCCAGAGCAATTTTGCTCGAAAACGGCATGAAATACACAGTATTTAAAAAATTTGGTACATTCCCAATTGCAGAAAAAGTCAATAAAAAAACATTACGTTATTATTTATAAATTCTATTGAAAAATATAAACCAACACTGCCAACAAATAATGAAGAGAAGAAACCTGGACCATATGCAATCTCCAGAAGTAAACGGAAACAAAAAAACGAAAAAGGTATGTAAAACGCTGTGAGAGATGTAATAAATTTTTGTGTTTGCGTCTACATACGAAAGGAATATGGCTGGAATGTTTCGAATAGCCTAATAGATACTGTTCTTGTTTCTGAAATGTTTCAAGATGCAATAGAAACCCACTTAGTTATCAACTGCGCCACTGCTATGCGCTACAATCACAAAATATTCTAATGTTTATTGCAAGTAATAGTTGATTAAGTAAAAAGTAATATCATGCTTCATCCAGAAATCCCTGTAATAGTGTTAGTGATGTATTTAGATCCGCCGAATCTAGCGCGACTAATCGGTTAATGCTAATGCGCGCGCCTAATTGAAGATTATATATATATTACTTTTGCATTGCACATTGACAATTCATCATGGTTAAATACATGTTACGTGAATGTTTGGTTATTATTCAAAAATTTTAAGAAAAGAAACGTTCTTCCGCGAATACTCAACGTGCACTTCGCGAAAATTTTAGTCTACATAATCGCCTTTCTGTGCTTGCTATTCGTCGAACCGTTAAAAAAATTGAAAGGTATTTAGCTCTTCACGATGCGAAAACACCAACAAGATGTCGAAACCTAGGAAGTGTAGATAATTGTTGATGTAAGAGATAATGTTGTAGAAGTTCCAATTGTATCGATTTTGGGCAAACAATTATCTTTTTAGAAGAAATTCATTTTTGGTCAAGTGGAAATATTAAACAAAATTGTCATTTTTGGCGTGAAAATAATCCACGGGAGATTCACGAGGAGCTCCTAAATCCGCAAAAAGGTCGCTGTGTGGCTTGTTTAGGAGATGGTGACACATTTTTTCCAGTGAGCGGTGCCGATTGATGTTAACAGATTGCAGCCAAATTTAGATGAAATTGATTTGAAGGATATGTGATTCAGATAAGACAGTGCCACATGTCTCACTGCTAATGCCACTATTTATTTATTATATTGCATGCAACAGTTTGGTGACAGTATGATTTCAAGGAATGTAACTCTTAATTGGTCTCCAAGAAGTTGTTTTAGAATATCTTTGCTGGGGTTATTTGAAATCTATGGTTTATGCAAACAAACCACGAACCCTTGCGTTAAGATTGAACATCGAGTGCCGCATTCGTCACACTAGGCCCAAGTCATTGCATAAAGTTCTCGAAAATTGGGTTCATCGAATTCGTTTGTGTGCACAAAGTCGAGGCAAACAGATAAATGGTTTATTCAAAACCTAATGTGTACTAATGTACTACTACTAATGTAATTGCTTAAAAATAATATGTAAGTTTGGTTGCATCTGAAATACTTTTTTTTTTATTTTGTTTTAAAATCATATCTTTCATACTGGAAAACCCTTTATTAACCTATTTCCAGGTTTCCTATATGTTCTAGTCTGTAAACTTCCTTTTGAAGTATAAGGTTGAAGAAAGCTCATTCAATATAGCGTCGCCACAGTAGTTATGCTTCGAAGAAGCTCATTTTACTGACGTATTTTATTTAGATTTCACACGTATTTTTAAATAAATATTAAATTATAATGGCGTAGCGGTATTTTGCTCACTTTGGCGATTTATTTAGTACAGTCTGTATGACAGAACTGCTAGTATGAAGTTATACGGCCTATTCTGTCTTCCACAGGATTCAGTCTTTAATCAACTTTCTTATTAAATATAAGGAACTTTTAGAAACACCAGCAAAACAGAAAAATACCGGACTTTACAACATACTGAACGCGCGATGAGCCTGAATTTGCAGCTATATTTACTGAAAAAAAAGACAAAACAAAACAAAAGGAATATTACTGGAAAGAAGTTGTTCCCAAGTAAACATATAAATGACAAACAAAAAGGCAGTTCTTCGAAAAATTTATTTACTGAACATGTTTTCATATTAGGAACTTTAAAAGTGATGTTTTTGTTATCCTGTGGTTAAATTTCAGTATTCACTAATGATATAACAGTAACAGGCAATAAATATTTGTGTTGTTTAAACTATTATCAACTTGAGTAGGTATACATAAATACAGATAGTGGTAGAGATTTACGCTTCGAATAATACCAAACAATATTATTACAAGTTGCTATTAATCGAAATAGTCGCTTCCATCTTGAGATCTAAGTTTGTCATCTTTAAAATTTACGGTGGTATAATTTCTGGCTATATTATGGTATTGTTAATAAAAACAACTTCACGTTGTCTTATAAATAAACTGCATACTATTTAATTTATTAATTGCCCTGTTGAGATCCTATCAATAGAGAGTTCCTCACCAAGGCAGTATCCTTAACACTTTTTTTTTATTGAAACGTATTGTTATTGCAATTTACTAATAATTTTTTTCACTCCCTTGATTTTCCTTCAGTTTGACGCCATTAGTTAATAGCTTCAAACACATACAAAATTAAATTTTAGCAAGAATAAGCAATGAAGACTGCGCCCTTACAATGGGTCTGGATTGAACTCTGTTAAATAAAGACGAAAAATACTTGAAAGTTTTAACCTTCTTAATTTTTATTTTAATTCGGCAATGTATATAAATTAATGATTGTGGTATAATTCTAGAACATCTTGTGTAATATATATTTAAAAGCAAAGCAAGTCGGTTGGGCAGATTGAAGACAGAAGGGAGCTATATTGATTATTTTATATCTCTGGGTGGTGGGTTTTCAACACCCCTTTCACTTCAATCCATTCGATCTTCATACGTTCGCCAACTATAAGTCTTTCTCTTTCTAACATACCGCATACATGCATACATCATCACAAACACAAACGCTCGCAGCTTCACACAGACAGAGGTAGATACACGAACTTATATATAGAAAGACGAGAAATGGAATTGAATCAGAAATTCCTTACCAGAGTGAGAAGGATCGAGCAAAGTAATGAAAGAGAAGTAGAATTTCAAATATGTCGGAACAGAAAAGCGTCTACGGAGAGCGAGGTTAAACATTTTTCAGTATTGATTGGATCAAATATAATCAGCTCGGTATTAGGTTAAGATTAAAGCATACTTTACGTATTTGGATGCAAGTTTTTTTGTGCATTATAGAAAACGTTTTTTTGTAATGAACGTAAGAGGAATGCAATACACACCTTGTACATATCATATAACAGATACGAAAACAATTGTTAGATTAAAGTCTAGGTACCTAAATATCGATGCATAAATTTATAAATCTTAATAGGAAAAGTTTTGAATCGTCAAGGCTGCATTAACTTTCGTAATTAGTACATCACGTTCAACATATAAAGTATGATGTTACCTTACCATCAGCATTTTCTAATTACCATCACATATTTTGCGTCATATCACAAAAGCTAAATTGCCACATCTACGTATTATTAATTCCGTACGTACGGTTTTGGAGTATTAAACGTACTTTTATATATGCTACAATGTGTTGTTAAGCAGTGATTATTGAGAAGGAAGGCCTCGCCTGCCGTACTGGACGCAGTGGTGGCTCGTAGTTATTACCTTCGGGGGCTCTTAGTTTTTAAGCAAATATAGATAATGGTGATAACATTAAATCTGAAATATCTAAACACAGACAAGTTAAAAAGAAAGAAAAAGCGAAACAAAAAGTTCAGTGAGGTAATAGAAACTATTATTTGTGTTTTCTCCCTTTTTAAGATACGAAATGTTCCGTTATTTTTTTTTCCTCAAGTAAATTATTGTTAATTGACATCATTGCAAGAATATCAAGGCATTCTTGATTGTCATTTTTAAAAAGGTTTTAATGTGCTTAAGAGTGAAAAAACTGCCTTCTGATTCAAAAGTAGACACAGAAAACCGGCCGTCATAGGTCTTCCAAGCTGTTTTTTCCTATCTCTTCCGCCAATGGAAGAGGTTTGAAATGAATTTCAGGATATTGCTTGCGGTGTTTTCCATAATTTTTCGCATTAATAAACTAATTCAGTTCATAACAAACACAAAGCTCCGGCAAATAGTGTCCTACGATATAAACTTAAGGTTAAATCTATCAATAATCAAAGCTGCGCCGTTTCTAGTATGAAACTATTATTATTAGCAGTTCACCAAGTTTTCAAATTTCTACTTTTTGAATTCTTAAACGAAATAGTGAAGGATAGGGTTGCACTTGAGCCCATTTTTGAATTTGGGTATCTAAAATATCACCACTGTTCTCACGCCCAATTGATCTATACACCCACTAAAATTCGTTTAAATCAGAATCTGCGGGTTGTCCGTAGCCCATTGTTAATTAAAAAAAAGGACCTAATAAAAATAAACTTTTTAGGGTCTTTTTGTTGTTTCCCGATCATTGCATCTTATAATATTTAGATCCGCTTTTAGAAATACGTGCTTTTGAATTATCCTTTATATTGGTATCAAAATCATTCGTCTTTATCCATCTTGGGGAAACTTGGAAGAATAGAAAATAAATTTCACATGGACCAACCAACCGAGAAAATGTTACAATATTTGCTTATCGTTGCTATCGCGGTATCCAGTAAAATCTCGGTAGAAAGCAATCTTATCATTGACTATCATTAATCGATCTGGCGTAACAAAATCAAGTGCTCTCGGTGAATTTCAGCTGGCCTCATCTAATTTAAACTTACCGAATGAATAAATTATCGCTGACTACTCAGATGCAATGCAACTGCAAAGACTTTAGCAAACTAACGAAATTCGGTTGCTCAATTTTTCCTCTAGCTGACATTTTTTTAGTCCTAGATAACTGCCGTGCATTTAATAGAACAGTATATTTAATTTTCGATGTGATCACAGAGTGGAGTTGCCATTTTGCTTAATTGTCTTTCTTACTAGACTGGAATGATCTAATATTAAAGGTTGCTAGTTCAAAAATAACACTTCACGTATTACACTCCCTTGTTCCCTAGTTTGCTAGTATTAAAGACACCGGTGTCTCTCCAACAGTAAAGATTTTGTCTAAAAGAGAAGGAGTTGATTTACGAAATGAAAGGGGGAATAGTCTCAACATTGCTGACGAAAACCCGACTGAAAGTACGAGAATGATTGGAAATCAAAATAGACTATCACAAAAAGTTATTTTTAATAGGTTTAAGAAAAATGGTTTTAAAACGTTTTCAACGCTTGAAGATTGCGATTTCAATTTTGTGAACGAAATTGTTAAAACCCAAGAGCAAATAAACGCATTTTATTCAGTAACGAAGCTCTTCAATTCAATCATGATGGTATAGATCATTGTGACAGTGTACGTTTGTAGTGGCATAATTAATGATCAGTTAAAAGGTCCATTGGTGTTGGATGTGTGCCTTATTAGAGCAAGACATTTACAATTTCTAGATCATTTGGCAGAAATTTTAGACGATGTTCCTCTAAATATTCGGCATCAATTATATTTCCAATACGATAGGACTTCTCCCTACTTGGCTTCACATGTACTAAGCCTTCTAAATAATCAATTTTCTGGGCGATTGATCGGTAGAGGAGGGCCGGCTTGGGCTTAAACTCAACAGTCCATTTTCTCCGGAGGTGGATAAAGTCATTGATATACGCCATAAGAGTGAGAATGAATGCAAGTGCAATCGAAAAAATAATCCCAAGATTATTAAACGTGCAATTCATAACATCAATAAATAAACAATTATAATTAACTTCAATTCCTTAACCTTCTGATGCTTCAATTAACTAATTTTCCTCATCTAAATATTTATTTAATTAGTTTGATTTTTTTAAAGAATGATTAATGATCTGAATCTGACTTACGGATTTTTTGCTTTTTTTTACTTTGACCACATGTATCTATGTATAAAATATCTCTCGTTCCTCCGAATTTACGTATATATAATTATGACGGTAATAGAAGGTTTTCATTAACTTCTTCCTACTCTTCCAACAAGTATCAACCTGTTTATTGAATGGATTGAAGACATTAGGCAAATCACAATGAGAAAATCTAAATGCTCACAATGTTATGGATATGGAATTATTTGATATTGCAAATTGACAACTTATATAAAAAAGAATGCTACTAATCAGTTGAACCAGCGTTAGAAACAATGTAGGAAGAATATTATAAAGAATTTAGTTAATCTTAATTTTGAATACTTTATTGTCAAACCTTTTGTTTGATTTAAAGAACAAATTACACTGTTGCCCAGTGAACTTAGTTTGTTTACGACACAGCTTTCCGACAAAGGTGTATAATTTGCTCCGATTTTTTTTTTCGATGCACGCTA
>LR737386.1:7484259-7530518 GCA_902655005.2 Marronus borbonicus
TATTTCTTCAATTGATTTAATTTTCAGAACCTTAAAAGTATAAAAGATAACATGTCACATCTTGATTTTTGTTTGCTAGTATGCATACGTATGTTACTTAGTAATAACAAAATAGTTGTTACAGCAATCTCATTCTATTTTCGACTGAAATATTTACTCAGAATTGGTACGTTAATAAAAGTGAAATCAGCAGAATATAGCCGATAGTATTGACAGTTTTATAACATTAAATATAGAGAAAATACAGTTCCGAAAACGTAATAGTGAAAACAAGACCCCGTTTCACAGCGACAACGTTTAAAATATAATTACGGTTACGGAGCAATGTTGGCAACAGAACCGACAACGTAATGAATTTTTTTAACTGTACATCGAACACAAAATAAGGTACAGCGAATAGGTGTGCTTATTACACAGCATTAGTGAGTAAAGACGAATATCATACAGGTAATGGTATCAAATATCCTACCAACCGGACTGAAACAATTAAAATTGTTTAAAATACTCATATACAAATTGATTTTAAATACGGCAGGCACATATTAACGACATCTGTTGGTCAAACATGCTTATCAATTCAAAGTCTGCTTTACTGTAGTGTTATCCATAATAGAGATTATTACAATGGCACACAATTTAAATTTAACAGATTAACAATTAAAACGATTTTTGCTTTACTTCTACTTTAACAGATCATATTCAAGTAACTTGTACTTTATTGCATAATAATTTAATCGGACATCTACAAAATCTCTTTTATAATCAGTTTCAGGCGTTCTACTCATTGAGAAATTTATTAACAATTAACGAAATAATGAATAATAACAAGTATATAGAACTAGTAAATACCATTTCCTGGCTTCTCGAATATTTTAGTCATATTCTTTAATCACTGGGCGTAATTTTTCATATCCGTAAAGTTTTCAATAAATAAAAAGCCAGACTTTGCCAAAAAAATCAGCATTGCATTATTTAAAAAATATATATCTTTATCTTATAAACTTCAACAAATTTTGGTATGAGTAACAATTTAATCTAAGATATGACGCTCTAGATAGCAAACATTGTAGCATTAAACTGCCTTCCCTTAGATAATTTATTTGTGAAACAAGTTAAATACTTATATTGAGATAATTTGATGTTTATTTCTTATCGTTCTGGAAATATACCTTACATGTTAACATCACTTTCTTTTAGAAAAGTAAATCATCATAGGCAAATAAATGTCTAATATAAAAATTGATTTTTGGAATATATATATTGTTTATATTAACCTTTCACTACCATATCTACATCTAATAATCATTTACCGCGTTTATGGGCACTAAAAAGGATTTTCAAAACCACGTCACTGGATAAGTAAATTTGTCTTCGTACAGACGTTTCATAAAATTTAGTATTAATTTATTCAATGACATTTAAGTCGTCAGCTGCTTGCGCGTAAGTATGTAGGTAGCCAGCCATATATAATTGTTATTTTGGGAATTTATTTGTGTGTGTAGACACTTATATCCAGTACACACATACATACGTTCATTCACCGATCTACAACGAGTATCAACGATTCGATCAAAAATAGAATAGGCAGCTATGGAAATGTACCCAATGATAAACATTCTTTTTATGACGACTATTGCCTTAATCGCAGGACCAATAGAAATTTAGAAGTGAATATTTTGCACGGATGTATGTACGTATGTATGCATGCATGCGTTACTCCATCTTTAATAAAACAACACCGACATCGGGACAGAAAAGAATCATAATAACGAGATAAAGTTTGTAAGAGACGTACCAGAACGAACAGATAATTTAGACCCTGACCAACCACACCAGGCACGATAAGTATCGACGGCAATTTCGTTCCTTGGCGATCGATCTACATAGAATGTAGGAAATGGCGCATGGGAACAGTTAAAAAGTTTTATGTATGTACAGATAGTGTCTCTAAATGTTCATTATAACTCTGTCATTTCTACGATAGTTACGTCAATAACGATGTGTTGCTCACGTCCGCAATATTCACGTACGCGAGATACAAAACCAGGGGCCGACACGCACATACATACACACGGCGTGGCTTCGTAATTTCGAACGACTGTTGTTTTTCGTAACACGTTTATTAATATGGGAGGTTGACAGTCAGGCGAAAAAAGACGGTTAACCACGGTTGTCTATTCGGCAAGAGATAGCGGATTTACTTATCGGTATCGGAAACTAACAATGTCGTAAATGTATTCGTTTTAAATATATGTGTGTACATATGACCATGTCGTGCATGTGTGCGTATTCATATTTGCATGTGTGTAGGTAATCTAGAGCTGTTGGGATTTCTTTCGATTAGTACGCAGGCGTTGCCTGTATACGATTTGCACTTTCAAAGTTACTCTAGCAAATTCTTGCTCCATGCTACTGAACAGAAAGTAAATATTGGATTAGGTGAAATACCATGTATACATACATACGCATACCAACGTCAATGGGTATTAGAACAATGTTTCGCGCGAGTTCGTTCCCGCATTTTTTGCTATTTTTCGAGAAGAAGTAATCGAGTTTTGAACGAAATTATAATGAAAGTAACACTTATTCATATAATATTAATATAAAACTACTCCTATTTGTATTGATTTTATCCTGTTCCTACAAGGAAGAGAGATTTGTACATAATCTACCCAGACACAAAAATACTGACGGATGGCAATGATTTTTAAACAAGTATGTATAGTATTTGTCACTTCTTATATAACTACGCACGAAAATGTTACCTATGTTTTGGTATAGATCCCTCAATCCTAGGTTTTATCCCGTATTAGTAGTTAGCTCTGGAAGTTTTCTCCCCATTTATTCTTGTGCAACGGACACAGATACATGCCGACAGCTTTTATTAGGATAATTGTGTGAAAGTTGAAAATTATTGCAGTTTTGCGGGTGCTTTGAAACACGAGACACACAGACACAATGACACAGAAGCATTATAAATATTTTGACTAAAGACGAAAATAGCCTGAAAATTATCAACGAACAGAATGATTGCTGGATATATTAGTTCATGTCAGTTAAATTTATTTTGTCAAAGGAATTTGTTTAACCCAACTATTTGCTTTGTTGCCCTAATTATATCAGAAAAAAATTGTGTGTTGAATGAAACAAATTATTTAGTTAAAATATTTATTGGAGTTAACTATAGCACTGGAATAAGATATTTACACAGAATAATTTGTTCCTTCAAGTAAAACATAGAATTTTAAAACTGTTAATGCAATCATACATGTTATTATTGCTCTTAAACCTGTAGGAAATCTGTGGCTTTAAAAAGTCCAGAATTTCCTTCGGCTCTATGTTTAAGAGTTTTCCTGTCTTTTGTGCTCGTAAGCGACTCTGTCTTATGCTATCGAATGCTTCACAGGGGCTTATAAAGTATAAAGGAACTCCCTCTTCCTCACCGCCTCCTCTACATATTGCTTCAGATACGAGTCCTATTTTGTATATATGCTTATTTAGTAGACAATAACCAGTTACTTTTCTTTTAAGGATCCCATCAGAAAAGCTTTCGAATGCACGTTTCCTAGTTCTTTTCTCAAATGTTTTTCATGCCACTGATGCAGTTGTTTTTTAATCTCCATCTTGGCCATCTCCAAAGGGATTTTAATGGAAGATTTGGGGCCGGTCAACAGGAATGCATTGCGGCTCTTTGGTAATTCGGTCCGCCTTTTCATTACCTGGTATGTTCTTGATGTTATTTCGAACGCACTAAGTGCTTTTAAAGCCGCTTGGTTGGCAGTTACTATAAAGATCCTGTTTTTCCAACCAAGGTATCAATAGTTTCCGTGCATATAGTGATTGCATACACTTCCGCTTGAAATATGCTTGCGAGATTCTCGAAAGGTAGAAATGCTCATCTTCAATTTACACGCCTCACATATTCTTCTACAGATTTCAAATTGGATTTTAGATCCGTCCGTGAAAAATGCGAAATCATTTAGAGTAACTTTCTCCTCCTGCCTCATTGTTCTCTAGTCGGTACGACTACCTCATAGGTTTTCACAGTGGCGTGCGTCATGAGATTTCCGTCCAGCACAAATATGGGGATCTAAATTTCAAGATCTCCTAAATCTTGCATTTGCTGATAATGGAATTGAAGTCATAAAAAATTGTTGACTAAATGCACTCCATTAGTCCCCACGTTACTGCCGCCGCTTTTATAGTGATACGTCTGTAACAGTTCCAAATAAACTTTAACGCCATTGCCATAAATAGCTTCAGTTTATTAGTGACAGGTGCAGTGACGCATAATCCGAAGTCTCCATTTCGCGAACCAAGCGGTCAGTTGTTCAACTGCGATCCGCATCTGCCTAGTCAACATTCGTCCATGTCACAGGATAAGTGAATGGCAATGTCATCGGCGGATTGCTTCCGTAAGTTTAAGTAGTTGATAATCCTTCACGGGCTTATCTGTTTGTCCGGGACTGCCTTTATGTTCACTAGTTCCTACCGAAGACGACACAGAATAACGCCTTCGGCAATTTTGGTAGATTAGAAAGCAGACTGATGGGACGGGTAGTCTGGAGGCACATGGTCTCCTTGCTAAATTTCTAATAACAATGACCCTGTCATACGCGAAGAATTGTGTTTATAATGGGCCTCAACGATGTTAGTGGGCAAATGCCTGAGCATTTTATTTATGATGTGTTAGTTCCTTAGTTGCGGGTCAAAGAGAAGTTTAAGAACAAACCCACCTCATTAGGAATTTAAGTGAATATGTTTAGATTGTTTGTTACTAGAAATAATAACCAACACACACATCTACTGATGATTTTCAGGCTTGAGACATCAACTTAGAGCGACCTACCAAAATATCAAATATGCCGGTTGTTGGCCAATGTGATTTAATAGCTAGAAGCTTCTATGTTATTAAACCGATTTTGGTTGAAAATCGATGCATAAGGTCCGGCTCTAATTTTCGTTTCTTCAACAAAATATATTCTGAGGATATCAATGGAAAGCAAGATTAACATTCAACAAACTCCTCGTTTGTAGTATCGTGAAGGGTGAAGAGTTAGCAAAACGGGCCAGTCGGTGATCGTTGCACCTTTTTGTAACAATGACGCAGAGACACATTTCTATGTGGGTGTTTATGTTGGAGCTACGCGACATCTGTGGACACAGATGGGGCAAGATAAGAGAGAATCAGATCTAGTTTTAAAGGGTTTCGAGAACTTAATAAACAGAATTTACTGTAGGCTCTGCCCCTAATGTGGGATCAAAAAGACTAAAACTAAAAAAGGAAGATTGCAATGAAAATATTTTGACAACTGACAACTTCATAAACGATATATTTCTCGACGTTTCTATCGCCTCTAGTATCGTCGCTTTTACCGAGTATCGCACTTTTGCTATAAACTTACCCTAACAGGATTTCGTATTACGCGTGATTTTTTAAGGAGAGTAACGTGTTTTATGCGAGGATTCCACGTACACGGATCAAAAAACTTAGAGTAATAGAAGCCAACATGAACCGTGCTATTAAATCGGGGCTCACAAGAGTTCCCTACTCTTGTAGGGCAAGATTGAACTTTGTGGTTTCCTATAGTAACTCGTTGTAATTTGTTGTTCATTAGAATGTATTGAGATGACGAAGCAAGCAGTTGGTGTAATTATAGTATAAAAGAATACCGTAGTTATCTTTTGTTTGTATTTGTTTTTATAAAATTATTGACGCATACACGTTCTATAACCCGACCTGCAAATGTTATAATGAAAATGGTATCATAAAAATAGTCGTTTATGTTGGCTTCACTTGGGTATGTGGCAACCGATAGAGAATGCTGCATCTACTTCTCCAATTCTTTGATATGGATAAACCAAGATTGTAATACATATATCTGCCTTTTTAACGTCGAGCACAGTATAAGATGTAAGATCGTAAACGTCTGCAGCAGCGCGATCATACTGATATTTCTGTTCCCGTCTTCGCTACTTTGGCAGTACATTAATACAGGAACTTAAACTTGTGCTTAGAGTTTTCTTGTACTACCAAAATGGTGAAGAAATATTTGGAAATGCTGTTTTATTGAACACAATGTTTTTTAAATGCGTCTTGTTTTGTCATAAACACTAAAAAACAGGAGAAGGTTCCAGCAAATGAAGATACTTTATTATTGTAAGTCTCTATATGTAATTCTTTTTGAAGTTCCAAAATTGGTAAACTCAATGTTGACAGATGCACACAATTTGATTATCTTATGCTATCACAAAATTTGGATTATTCAACTTGTGGTCTCAAGAAAACAATTCTGGGTGCTCCTGCTTCTTTCGTTCTTGCTAGTCAAAGTCGGCACTAGCAGATAGAGGAATATCGTCTGTTGTCTGACCGAAAAATCAATCGCCTCCGCTGACTAGGTCACAGACACACACACTTACATAAAAACACGCACGCACGCACACACATGCATGTAACCATCAAGTAAATTTTACAACAGAGAGGGAAATAAACTAAAAGAAGATAGCTCTCTAAGCACGTGTGCGTCGGGCGACCTCCACCTCCGTGGCGGAGGCCGAAGCCGCCACCTCCTACTGCGGATTCGGAGGGAAAGAGTGAGAGATAGTGCAGGGTCTATATACCTGGTAGTAGTAGCGCACCAGAAATGTCATCAGGGAAGCGTCCATGGCGGCTGATCCCGCACATTTCTACATCACACCGCACTGCACCGAGCCAGACCTTGCAATGCCATTCATCGAGGCCATCGCACCGGCAACACTGCCTTTAGCTATCAGCTGGCGCCGCGCGAGGTTACCATAGCGCATGCCACAATATAAAGCGGTACGAGTTCTCATACGACAGCAAACATTCACTTCATTCGCGTCTGAGACATCGTCGCGTTAACGTGAGTGCTCGCTTCATTTTTATTACGTACGTGACTTTAAGCTACACTACGCGATTTGCGTTTCGTATAAGAATATGTATACCGTGTTAATTAAAATGCTTACACATATTTATATCGACGTATAAAACCACATATGTAATAAAATTCGGATTTGATCGGGAAAACGCATCCACGTTCAAATTCAAAAAGTTTCATCATTCACAAGAGAGGAAAACAGATCGTTAGTGCACCGTACTGTCGACTGGGAAAGCAACATTCTTCGTAATTCTGGATGTTTTACAAAACTTAAACCATGAAGGTTACTCACCGAAAGTGGCCACCAAAGCGGCACTGTGTTGTTCAATAATACGCATCATATTAAATTTAGCAGTGCTTACTGTGCTTATTTCATGCAATAACAAGTGTAGTGTCGAAAAATGCAATAGCGATCGATTTTTTTAGAGATACGCCTGGATTTCTATAATCTTTTAAAGGTGTATATAATAAAATGAACTATGGTTACAATTAAAAGCCTATCGTAAGTAAAGCGATTTAATTTGAACTTTAATAAATACGTTTTCAAGTGTACGAACAGTGATTTTAATTGTTATATTTTATGATGTAGCGACTTGGTTGATTTAAAAATTAAGAAACGATTCTCAATAAAATATTTATTTTATAGAAAATTAAACTGTTTTTGTAGTTAATCTTTTCTCCGTAGTATTAACACATATGGTTTCACAAACTTACCGGTAGAAGAAAAAAACACCATAAAATTACTGTTCTACAATAATACTCAATTATAACTACAAATTTCAAGGATATAAGTTGGTAATATTGATACAACGGCAACTACATGATAATACTGATATATACCGACAACAAAATCATGGTTAACCGCGACTCACAACGGAATTACCGTGTAGTAGTAACGCATACCGTGATAGTACCCGTGAATCGATGTAGTCGAAAGAGCAAGCCAGACGAGAGCAGCAATGTGACGTAAAACGAAAGTTAAACCTACCATAGTGTCGCTTAGCCGAAATAATAAGAAAATTTCGCGGCAGGATACGTATTTAATAGAATATTTACAGGTATCTGCAATTAAATCCATACTTATCCATAGTATACGTATTTTCTTTTTGTATTGTACGTTGTTTCCCTATTTCAGTCTCAATATTTTCGAAATTGCATTAATTATTTAAATCAAACTGCTTTACGAGTCAATTCCGAAACTGTTACTACATTTTAATATTTCTACAGCGTATTCGTGAACTGTGAAATAAATTAAATATTTTTAAAGATAAACATATTAAAAAAAAAAAGGTCGACTTTCTTTTAAATTCTATTGTTAAGATGTACGGCAGTTTTTGTATTCTGTATGAACAGATAAATCTAAAAGTGTATCATACGTGCTAGCTAAAATTAATAATGCCAGTATATCAAAAGGAGTGCCTTTATGTGTTTTGAGTATCAAATTCATGATCAGTGGATATTTTGTAAATTTTAATGTTTTTTTTTCTTTTTTATCCAATGGCAGATTGCGATTAAACAAATAATAGGTGTTCCATCAAAATTTCCGATTTAGGAATTTAAAAGTGTAAAGATTTTCCCCTTATTGCGCCTTTCCCAACCATTACGTTCACACACGCCAAATAAATTTGAAATTAGCGGTAAACTCTGTTATAAATAAAAATAATTTACAGCCATGCAATCCTCACAATATTCCAATTTAATATTTATAAACCCGGACGTGATAACACATACATCAATTTTTTACGACGTATTCTAAAATATTTTTTCTTGTTCAATTTCCCTTCTTAATATTTTTAAAATTTTTTTAGTAGTTTATTTTTATATTTTTTTTGTATCATCTTTTGCAAAGATTATTTTATTATTACAATAAGTTGCTATTTATCGTAACAAGTTATTGTGAATTTGATATCTTGGGGTACGCTGGTGGCCCACCTGATATTTAATGTGTGTTTCTAGCCTTGATTTTCTCATTTTATTAGTAATTTATGTTTATATTAGTAATATTATGTTGTACTTTTTGGCTTTTGTATTCACAATTTAATACGATAGCTACAAGTATTGTATATTGCTGTAAACGCCGAGCGTATAAAATTAATGCTTAGTAATTTTACTGATTAATAAATCTAGCATTCTCGTTCAAAATCGCAAAATAGGCGATCAAGGACAAAAAGTAGAATTTAGAACGGAATATTTGGTGACTGTATAACGCGCTCGTTCACGAGTGAAACACACCTACGAGAGGATTATAAAATAGCGATAATCGCAGGTAGGTGGGAAGAGGATCGGTTCGAGCAAGCCACTGAGCATGTGTGCATATTACCGTACCACTTACAGCGCTGTTATAGTAGACATTCGACCTGTCAGACGGATCGTGCGCGGTATACGTCCGTTCAACGTATACGGCGAGATAGCAATGAATACGCGAGCTTGGAAATGGTAAACGTCCTCGTGGACGTTCGTCTAGTTGGTTCACGTTCGTTCGATTCGGGGACTTCGATCTCGCTTTACAAGTTCATTGCACGGAACGAACTACTCTCAACACATACAACACACAATAACGCATACACGTAAGAACTCGACGGAAATTTTACTCGCGTGTGAATCGCGCTTTCTCGAGCGTTCCTCTTTATCTTTCTCTCATAGAATCTTATACGCAACAAAACCTCGACAATAGTGATCGTAATGTGGAATACGATTGCTAACGCGCTCATTCTTCCTATTGACCCCACTACACCTACGATGCCCTTAAAATTTCTGAATTTCTGCCATCTTTAAAGTATACTTTGAGCGCTTATTTTAAAATTGCTCCGTACAAACGACATTTTTAGCGCTTATTTTAAGGTTCATGTCTTACTATACACCATATGTATAATATACAGGGTCCCGTGACATGATTGCCACAGCTTAAGGATATGTTGCTCAAGCAATGTCAAAAATGTCTGATGAACATATGCCCAAAACTCTATCGTAGCTGAAGTAGGGTGACTTAAAATCTGAATAAATATCAGGTAAAATCTCATTGAAAATCGGTTAAAAAGAAGTTGGTTTATTGCATTAGTTAGCTGTACATACAATCGAGCTCTTTTCAGAACTGAAGAGACAACTCTGTAAATAGTCTCAGCATAAGCACGAATGTTTCCTGCGTCATCCATAATCCCCGCGATAAGTGCTCTGTTTTTAGGATTTTTTTGCAAAAACATAGCATTTCAACTTTCACTAGAGAGATTAATCGACGGGATTTAGGTTTGGTGACCTTACTGGTCAAGCAATTGTTGCACCCCATCCAGCGATTTGTTATTTGTTTACCAAACTGAGGTGCGCTGCCGCATGCGTCGTCTTTCGTCTTTCATTAAGTGGAACCCCATCCAGTAATATTGGAAAGTCATTTTCCAGGAAACATAAATAATAAACAGCTGTGAAACGTTCTTATGTTATAAATGTGCTACGAATCTGCTGATCTATCTTCAAATTGAAAATCCGTAGTTTCCTGATGCGAATGACCAACGACTAAATTCAAGTCTCGCCGCGTGGTCGGCAGCTTTTAAAGCTTGTAGAGGTAAGATATGGTACAGGTTTACGTAAAGTTCTCCATACTCTCATGCGGTCTAGGTTAAGCCTGTTTGATATTCTTCGGGCACTGGTAAAAGTTGAGCGTTAAGTTCTTGTTGCACGGGTCATTCAGAAGTAGCTGAAGGAAAGATGGACAACTTTTCCACAAGGCACTTTACGAGTGTGGAATCGCCGACGATATTCAACTGCCGCTCCTCCGTTTCCATTACAAAATCCATAAACAAAGGTGTATTCTTCATTTGAAACAATTGATTATTCTAATGTAATACGCAGAATTAAATTATAAGTGACGTTGTTATAATGGATTATAAATGACGAATTATAACCACACCAACTTCTTGGTGACAACGAAATTAACAGCGGTACCTATCCCTGGATTAGTGGGGTTTCCTAAAACTTCAAATGCTCCTAATTCAGCTACGCTGGAGTTTTGGGCATTCCTTCACTAGCGATTTTGGACTTAAAATTACCTGGGTAACATATTCTTAAGCTGTAATAAGTCATGGGAGCCTAGACGCCATGGAAGCAATTGAATGGGCGTCATCTTGTTACAAGACATTCGTTCACCTCGATGCCTTTGGCGTTCGCAACACAAAATCTAAATTCGTTACCAAAGTGAACAGAATATCGTTTATAGTCTCGGTTACGTTAGCCTATGACGTTGACGACGGTCTTCAATTGAAGAGGCTATAGTACATGGGTTCGGTAAGCATTAAAATCTAGTTTTTGTGCCGGTAAAGCCTCTTACAGTACAAATCACATATATTCCATGGATATCGTTATCTGATATTTTGGCACTGTAGGAAGTCGTGGTGGATACAATAATCATACTTCTGACAAGCAATTTCAAGCGACCTACAAGACACTTGGTTCAACATCAAATATCTTCGTCCATATATAGAAACAGTGGTGTAGTTGTTTGATGTTGTGAACCTTCTTTTTGAAGGGTGTAGTGGCCAAACAATAACAGGAGATATGATAGCCGTAGTAAGTATTGATAATAATAATAAAGAATATACAGTCCGTAATGTCTCTACCTATCTATATTGAGAATGTAGTAGAATGTCCATATTATCAAAAAGATAAAGGGAACTTTATGTTGTCAATTTTGTGAATATTAGTTAAAGGTCACATATTTCCATTTCCATGGAAATGAAAACAGAAAAGCTCTCTCTCTGATATTTAAAGATTAGAATCTATTCTAAAGGGCAAAAACGAAGATATGATCAAGAAACTAGAAGAACCAGAAAGAAGTTTTTTTTCAACATGAATAATTGCACTTGTTTTGTTGTTTTATAAAATATAAAAATACTGTCATGAATAATTGCACTTGATTTGTTGTTTTATAAAATATAAAAATACTGTATATGCATGCGTATATTTTTTTAATAGATATGAAAACAAGTTTTTACACATTGTCGTTTTTATTTCATTGCAACAGTTTAACTACACCGCTGTTTCACATTAGTCAGAAAACAAATCCCGATAACGAAAACATCTAGAGCCCGTAAGCGCTGTAGAAACCTGAATTAGTTCCGTTTCAACTAATATGATTATTTACAGTTTGATACCGAACTTCGTGTCAGTAATTAACTTCGTTCGTATCAATAATTATTCCAGTGGTAAGTTTATTTGGGAAGTTTTAAAATTACAAAATTTCCATGAACATTTTCTTCTAATAGCTTTAATTTTCTAATTTACCAATGTGAATTACAATAATGTCATTTCGTCATAAATACGGAGAATTCTCACCGTCTGTACGCATAAAATTTTCAAAATTCCCATTAACCAAACACTTGAAATTTAATAATAATAATAATAATCCATTATATATCCCCCAACAACTTTCGCTAATTACAGAGGATATTGGTGGGCTACGATTTATCCAAGACACTCATTTATCATCCGATACATGCGCAGTACAGCAAAAGGGCTGCAGCAGTGGCGAAAATTATACTATGCGCCGGAAATACACGAAGAAATCGAATAGTTTACGCGCCCACCCGTTTACATCTTCACCCACCGCTGCTGGAGTCCAGCGGTATTGTTTTAAATTCAAATCGATCAAGTTCACTATAAGATACAAGCTTTACTGTTAACGCTTAAAATGTTAATCATTCAACCTCAACATTTCAGAATTCATATATCGAAATAAACAAATTACTAATTGGGAAACAATCAAGATTATAATCGTATCGATACTATTTCTCTATCTCCCTTGCTTCAATAAAATAACTAATAAAATGGTTATAATGTACATATATAATATTTGCCTCTCTGTACATTCAGCAAACTAAAAGTTTCGTCAGTAAAACGGACCATGGATTTCAACGAAATACCTCCACGGCAACAGTGTCTCAATATTAGAGAGAGAAAGCAATTTCCGTGTTGCATCCGACGTTTGCGGTGGTAGCGTGTAAATACGGTTGTTCCGCTCCGACATTATCCAGTTACACACACATATACGCACGCCACTTCTCTGCAACGATTACAAAATTGATCCGACGAGCGGGCGAACCAGCTAACAGGAGACCACTTAGCAGGTCTGTCGCTCGTGCTTCGTCTGCTATCGTATTCTGCTCGCCGTATTACTTTTATTGCCGACGAGTGGCGAAATTGTGCGACGCTGTTTTGAAAATTGACCGCCAGGCTGTGCAAAATTATGCTATTCGAGTCGTTCGCCGTATGAAGCTACAACGTTCCTCCGCCGTTTATCTCACGCGCCATTTAATTACCGCACAGCTGCCTTTCCATCCAGATTTTCCAACTCGACACCTCACTACATATCAGTAAAATGTGCTTTCGCGCACGTGCAGCGCTATCCAGTGACAAATTTAAGAATCAATATTACGTGTGTATGTACATGCAAGTCTACCAATATTGAATGGCAACCGAAAATTACAAGTCTTAACTGCAACTTACAAACTTTAAGCGATAGTAGATATTAAAACTATGGTACGGGAGCCAGGGTGACAGTGAGACACATTCCGCAATGATTCAAAAACCATAGGGAAAAAAATTAACTGAAGTGACGGGGACTACCCCCGTGTAATCCATCACAAAACATGATTACAATACCGACTTCCAATTTTATTTAAATGATGTAATTTCAGCAAATACTCGGCAAAAGCATATTCTGCACCACCTTTGCAATAACAATATGTGCAGTTGTTTCATAGACCCTGAAACTGGCCACCAATAATTTATTCTTGGGTCAAATTAACAAGAACCATCCCAAGTTATAAATGAAAAAAGATTGACATTCGCCTAGTTGTTTTAAGTACTACTAACCTACCTACTTAATGACAATGATGGGATGTCGGTAGAACAATAATGTTACCCAGGCTCCTCTACGTGCTATAAGTGTGATTCTTTTATTTATTTGGCACTTGTATGTATTTACAAGTGTCCCAATTGTAAAATTGTGTTCAATGTGCAATTAGTAGAAAATTTTTCTGATAACATGATGCACGTCCTAAAGTGCATTAAAAAATATATCCGTATATACAGGCTGATCGATAAGCAGCGAGCTAGACACCTACTTTGCTATTTTAAATCAAACGTCCTGTATATTACTACGTATTTGGTCTCTCAAATTAAAATGAAACTTACGTAATATGGGTGTTATATGTCTATTTCTAACAGATTTCGAGATATTTATAACTTTGTCCTCAATTGTCTAAAACTTGCAGATATATATTTCTTTCAGTAAAACCGTAATGCAAATATATTTTAGTTTGTATAATGCTTACGTCTAATATTTAAAGTAAAAAAGCTACTTGCAGTCAAAGACGACCCTACATTTTTATATTGCATCCCAGTGGCTTTTGGCGTTAGTATTGTTTGGTTACCATGATAATAGCAAACAAAAGATACTGACGATGTTTTTCAACTATTAATTCAGAGTTTTAAGCTTAGGTAACTATTTACAGTCAAATGCAAGTCTTGAGTCTGGAAATACAGTTCCTAGTTTGGTTATCGTGACAACAGTAAACAGAACCTGCTGATGACATTGAAGATCTTAAGGTATTGATGCAAAATTTTGAGTTCAGGTAGAGTTAGATAATAGTTATAATTTATTTAAGAAATAGCGTACTTTAGCCGGCAACTGCGCTGACTAGCTACGCTAGCTTTAACAACAACTAAACATATTCCGATTCGTCTCCATTACTCAAGTAAAAACAAATTGTATTTTAAATACTTCTTCAAAAGTAAAACCATTAAAAGTATAATCACAGTATTATTGCTAACTTTGAAAACAGTATCGTAATTGGCTACGTTCCAAATATACACGTGTAAGGGTACTTTTATAATGCAATTGCTACGAAAAGAGTAGTGAGTTAGCAAAACGGACCAATTGGTGAGCGTTGGCACATTCTCGTAACGTGCATCGACCGACCTCATGTTTTCCTAACTCGCCATTCTTATTAAGTATCGCAGCTCCACTATCAACGCATCCTAACGGTGTACTTATAGTTAAACTGCTACACTCGATAAGAGCGAAAAGTTACGAAAATCGGCGCGCAGTATGGAAAGATGCTGCGCTCATCGATTGGCCTTTTACCAACTCACCGCTTTTATCGTTTATCGCAACTCGCAACATAAACGTACCCTAAGAGTGGGTAGTTATGTTGGGCTGCGATAAACGATAAGAGCGGCGATCTCGATCCGTAACCATGGTTGTGGCACTACTTAGCTAATCGGTGAGCGTTGCACATTTCCGTAACGCGCATCGATTACTCCGTTTTGCTAACTCGCCGATCCTATCGAATTCCATTATCAATCCAACCTAAAGATGGGTAGTTATGCTGGGCTGCAATAAACGATAAGAATGGTGATGTCGATCTGTAACCATGATTGTGGTATTACTTAGCCAATCGGCGAGCGTTGCACGTGTCCGGAATGCACGTCGATTTGTTAACTCGTCACTCTTATCTAGTATCGCAACTCCACTATTAACGCATCCTAAAGATGAGTAGTACTGTTTGGGTGCGATAAACGATGAGAGTGGCGATCTCGATCTCTAACCATGATTTTGTGGCTTTACTTAGCCAAATGGTGCGCATTGCATTCATGGTTACGAAGCGAGTATCACTGCTCTTATCGTTCATCCCAGCTCAAAAGTAAATGCACTCTTAGGCTGTGAACATGTTGGAGTTGTGATAATCGATCAGAGCGACGAGTTAGCAAAACGGACCAATCGGTGAGCATGGCACCTTTCTGTAACGTCCGCCGATTGGTCGTTTTTGCAGACTCGTCGTTTTCGCTACCTCCAAGATAAACTTACCTGTAAGCATTCTTTCATCGATCTAATAATGCAATAGGTCAAGTCTATCCAATCTTTATGAAAACTCAAACTAGTAAGTCCGTCAAAAACAAAATTTTAACGTATGCGTATGTAATAACCTATTTCAATCGTTAGCAAAGGTGCCAAATTTGACAGTCTTCTCTTTTGTAATATTACAAACATTGAGAAAATATATAGTTAGAAAATTCTGGCATGGATAATCAAAACATTGAGGTTGAAATAAAAATGAAAATATCCATCATCCCAAAAGAAGCTAAAAATCGAAGACATTTATTACCACTACAAATTGTATGAATTAATTAAATCAAATACAACTATTACTTTTTCACGTTTCTAAACATTCACCTGAAGTAATCAACGACTTTTAAAGCACTCATCTCAGGATAATATGAAACTATTGAGTCAGTTTAGATACTACAATTGAAGAAGAAGACTCTTGCTTGAGAACGAACACAGTTTAGATTGAGCACTATATTGAATGATAAACTATTCTAATTTGACGCTGTATGAAAATGCTGATAAACGTAATGATATCGTTCTGGAAACCGGTTTTTCTTGCTTATATTACCGCCCATAAGTTGACTTTTACATTTTATATGTAAAAATAAATTGATACTAGCAGCACTAAATCGGTTATAATTATAAGTAGATTGAAAGGAAATAAAAAATAAGTGCTCCTTTCATACTCGTGTTGGTATTATTAGAGGAATGCTACTAGAGGACTCACCCTCGCGCCCCCGAGGCGCGCCTCTAGGAGGAGCTCCTGTTTCCGGGGGTCGAGCGCCGCCTGGAAATGCTCCATCTTCACGCCAGCGCCTGCAACAACGCTGATGTTATAACATTGCATTTACAGGCCCTCTACCTTTACCCACTTGATTTGGAAATAAAAAAAATAATAAAAACTTCGAAGCTTTAGTTACTTTCTAAATTGAAGGAAAGACAGACAGTTTGATATTACAAAAAGTATACAATATATCAGCAAATAATTTTCCAAATTTGGACTATTTTTCGCTATTTGTGCGATTAAGGAGTTGTATTTCCTTTCAATGCCTTCGCAGATTATAAAGTTGAATTGTTTACTAGCGAATATAGCAATATTCCACGTACAGCTTAGACAATACCGCATAAAAAAAATTGTCTGAAAAAATATGTATTTAGTATAATATTTGATCCTGATCACACTCAAGAAGTCCACACCCATCGACTATATTTCCATTAGAAACAATATGGCGTCTACAGAAAGAGCTATATGTCCCTCGTACTATATACAGCACTACGCCAGGAGGATGAATCTAGCGTGTCGTGTCAACATTGATCCGCTGGGGGGTGGCGTTGGGTGATTCAACAAGAGAATGGGGTCGGTTTGGTCGGTCCGTTGCTGGGTAGGTGAATACTGAAATTCCACCCGATCCCCAATTACAACCGCCAGATGGAGCCACTGAAAATTGAAAAAGTTCCTTCTGCTGCCTGGAGGCTTGGTCGCTTATACTTCTTCATGCGTTTGTACCTTACTGTTCGCGACTGTGCATGTTGTGACTTCTATAAACAAATAAGTCGTAATGTTAACTTGAACAAATTGGAATGCAGCAAACGACTGTAAATCGGCAATGAAATAATATTTTTTTTTATAATCTTGTAATTTTTTATTAATTAATATAATATAGTTATAATAAAGTAATTGACAAATGAAATTAGCGTCAGTTGGTTTTTCATATATTAAAATAATATTATTGTGTTGTAGAATTACATTTGTATGTTATGTAATTATACTGATTAAATATTTACGATATGCTAAGCAGGAAAGAAATAAGGAACTAATTATTTTTTAATATAATTCTATAATCTTCTATTAAATCCGTTCACATACCTAGTATGTTTATATAATCGACAATCCGATTGTTGATATCCTTTTGCGAATGCCACATATTGAGAAACAGCTAATGTTATCTGCAAGTGTCGAAATTATCGTACCGGTAAGGACAAAGCCAATTTTCGGTGGTTTATAAGGAATCGAGCAAAATGGGCGCAGCTTGAAGGAATCCTATTTCAAACATATGGTTTAAAGTTGATATTACTTTATTTAAGCATTTAAAGCGAATATGGGAATAGCAACATTTGAAATAATCTGTAAGTAAGTTTTACAAAAAAAGGGGAAGAATTCTACTCTGCTTTCACGTATGGCAGTTTTGTCTAGTTGCAATAATGTAAGAAAAGTAAGTAAAATAGTATACTTCCAATATTATCTACAGAATATTATAATTCCGTGTTAGTCTTTCTTGGTTCTGAGAATGTTTTCTCCGTGTAACTTGTGTATTTCTTCCGCATATTTATATCTAGCTAACGAAAATACCAATATCACAATATTCTCTGTGACTTGACACAACCAGCACACGGCGCTAACTCAGCCACCAGATCAATATCTAACAAAGTCAGATGAAAGGAAAGGTTTCCACGGCATTCCATCATTCTCCTCTTCCTCTCTTCTCCGTTTCGTTTAATCGGACTGTACTTTGTGTGCAGTGTTCGCATCGTATGCCAAAAAAGGACGCATCCATCTATTCGTCCTTTCCCTCTTAGGGGATGGAAAATGGGTGTTCGGTCGACGTGAAGGCCGTCAGATGGTGGAAGAGTGAAGAGCAGTACCAGGATAACTCGCGACGTAGAGAGCAAAAGGGGTACGTAGGGAGGCGGAGAGGTGTCCGCCGCGAATCTGGGTAATAGTAAATACTAGGTTTGAGTTGGAATGCGAGGGCGTGGCGGTATGTTGGGCAAGTGACAAAGTAGACGAATCTTAGTCTAAGCCCTCTTACATAGTCCTTTCAGGTACTAGGTGAATATTCTCTAATTATTGATAATTCTTAGTGTAACCGACGTTTGGAATGGAAAGAGTAAGGCTCTGGTACACACAATAGAACAGCAGCGCATCGTTGTTAGTATATCGATGTCAACCAAGCGGTATTGATTTTATGTAGGTAGAGAAACTCGTATGTATGTACATATATGAACACAGCCACCTAGATATTTTATATTTTATGTACATATGTATGTATGTACGTATAAGGTGCCTTATACGTATGATACAAAAAATTTTATCATTATATCATGATATGCGGTAAGTGTATCGAGGAAATATAATTGTTTAAGCATCAATGAGATGATTTACAATCTACAATCAATAAAATTTCGCTTGTAATTTATGACTGCGAAATGTAGAAGGTTGACAAACCTTAAATCTTTAAACGAACGTGCAACTTTTAAAGATAGATTAGATAAATAGCGGATAAGTATAATAAACTTTTTGTAAATTGTTGTCAAGTTAATTTGGAAGTACCCAAGAGTAAAATCATCTCTCTACTTTCATCTTGCGTATTGACTATAACAGATTATTTATGCACATGTGACATAAATTAGTAATGATCTTTGTTAAGTCATTAATTTTAACTAGTTTGTAAGTACCAATTATTAAATTCAGCAGCTTCATTTTCCTAAGAGTTAGTTCATTCTTTCATTTTACTATAATTAAATGCTAATAGTACGTTACCTATCTAATATTATGCAAAATTAATCAAGAGATATATGTATATATGTATGTATGTGTGTATGTATGTACGTATGTAGCAATAACCTGCAGCTAAGTTGACTAAAAATTGTTGTTAATTACTGTTCGAAAATATATAGTTATGTATATATCAAATATTTGTAGAACCGGTTAAATTACAAAAAGAATAATCGTAAAAAAGTAATTATTATGTTAGTGGAACGTCCATTTTACTCGTACAGCAGCATCAGACGCTGCGAATACACAGTCGGTTACACATCGACGATGGCGACAAGGTCAGGTGTTCTAGAAACAGATCGCTTCGAGAGTGCGACGGTGTTGCTGTTTGCCGCTGAGACCGCGAATGAATACCCTTCACAGACAGGCGATCGATTTCATCTCGGCATGCGAACGAGGTAACAGGAGAACAGACTAGCACCGGCAGAAACATAGCCTTTGAGCTTTTACCATGCGTCTCGCTTAATTCCCACTTCTGCTAACAGTTGACCGACCGCTTACACACATAACGTTTATTCCACACTTTGCGCTCCGTTCTTTTCTATTATAATGGGATTGTATTTTCGAAAGAAAGTGTACGTAATAGCTACATTATTTAGGTTAATGTTTATACATACATATATGTATATAATTTCAAACAAATTTATAATTTCTAATTGCACCGCGAGTCCTAACAACTATATGTTGGAACGTAGAGTAATAATTCTACATTAGTTTATGATTGTTTTTAAGCCAAGATTGTTTAAACGGGAGTCTATTCATTCAGAAACATGTTTATTACGAAATTCTTACATGCAAGGATCCAAAAACATGTATATTAAACTGCAATAAATAAATTTAAAATAAGAGACAACAAATTTTGACAATTAAAGGTTGGGGCGAAACACTAAATTAATACAACTTATAATTCGTCTCCTTTTGGCTTGATGACCGCTTTTTGGACGATTTTTTACATGCTGGTTGAAAAATTCAAGAGTTAATATGTCTCAGATGTTCGGGTGTTCGATGTTCGGGCCACTGAAGGGCTTATACTCTGTTGTGGAAGCCATTGTTTGGTTGAAAACGTGATATAACACGACCTGTTGCAAAATAAAATCTTCGACTTTTCCATACAATTTTTCAATATTGAACTGTCGTGCAAAATTTCTTAATCCTTTACATCTTACCCTCAATCAATTCCAATTGGCCCAAATCGCTAGTAGACATACAACCCTATATTACCATAACTTTTCTTCTTCTTTTTGGGGCAACCTTTACGAAAAGCTTATTTTTAGTCATTTGTTTTCGATTATCCTCTACACAAACGTCAAACTTAAGACTCGTCAAAAGTCCAATTTGTTTCATTTCTGCGCAGGAGTTCAAGTTTTTTCTTTGGTTTATATGTAATTTATTTACGTATACATGCATCTTTTTAAATACATTTCGACAATAGTTTCGGGACATATTAAAACAATTGTGTCGATTCCAAAAAGTCTGAATTTCCGTTAAGCTGCTTCTGCGATGATTCCAGTTTGTCTGTAGCGTTTAACATTTCCCGTTACATATTTTGAAATTATTAATTAAATGGAGATTTAGCTCAAGGATTTTCATCGACAATATTGAAACACTGCGGAAGTTTTGTGAAGTAGAGGCACCTTTAACCGTTTTAAATAAATGTAACACCATCATTCCCTCAGTAATAGGATATAGTAAACATTTTCTATGGCATTTGCTGTATTTTTGGTTAAATTGTTGTTCGTAAATAAATCTAAGCCTGCTCTTGTAGTTTCCCTAATTACATATACATATGTACACGTGATGCATATGTAGTTAGAAGTCTATTTGACTGCAGTCCCAATTGTTTCGAGTGTTATTTTGTATGTATAATACATTATAAATTGTAACTGTGTTGGTCTTACTATTGTGTAAATTGTACAGTCACCATTTGGCATCTTAGTATTGCTAGATTTTAGCCGAACTTCTCTCACTTTCAGAATGGGATTCCCCACTTATCGTTAAATAAGGTCAGAATATCTCAAAATTCAAAGATATTACTTTTGGAGTCCCTCTGGATTCTCTTTTAGGTCCTCTTCTGCATACAGTGCATTAGCATTATTTAGATATCTTTTGTATTGTCGTTAAATGAAGTTAGAGTATTTCAGAATTCAGAGATGTTGCTTTTGAAGATCTCAAGGCTTCTATTGCAGCTCTTCTTCTCTTTTTTTGTTTCTAAGTAAGGTTGTTTTGACAATTGAATTGTTAAATAATGCAACAAATTTACAAAACAGATTTCTTGTCGTCGGCTTGTTTTCGAAATTTGGAAATATGAAAAAATCCTCCATAAGTTGAAAGATGTTAACTGGCTGAATGTGGAGCAGCGGAGATTTTTGCATACTGTTATATACTTTTTTTTATACAAACTGAATTAATTTATGATTTTAATTTGAGGTTTAAGCTTTGCTAACGCCACCTATTTACAACTAAATATATATAAATACAACAACAAAATATTATGAATCCTAATTTACTAGTTTCAGGTCTACGACTTGCCAACCATTTAAATCTTTACGAAAGCACTTATTACAATTTACTGTCCCATTTTCAGTTTCAGTTCGTATGCGAACCTTCCAACTTTTGTTATTTATTTTTTAGGTGAAGTTTTCTTATTTTCTTTCTTTCTTTTTGGTTAAGTTAAAGCAGCGTTACATCGGGCATTGATACATTGATACTTTCAGTTACTTTAACAAAGCATTTATATTAAAAACAAACTTCAAAATTGGCGTCTGTTTTCATCGGCCAATCGTATAAAACTATGTCCAGAAATGATCAAGAAACACCAGGACAGATTTCATCAACAAACATGCGATTTGGTAGAAGGTGAGTATGAACATGATCAAATTGACTATGAACATGAGTATGGCCATCAGTTGACAATACACCACGCGAGAAATCATCAAATTTTGGCCTAGTTGTAGCATACATAGATTATTGCGAAGTTAACGATAAACGTGTTTGATTTAGTATCTGGCGTGGGAAATGATAATTAAATTGCTCCAACATGTATTGTGTTGTCCTAAAATATTTCATCTAAATTTCAGTTATCTAGTATTTGCGTGAACCTGATTCGAAAGATCCAGCACATCTTAATGTAGTAACCATCCTTTGTATTAGATCAGAAAGATAAGAATATATATATAATTGCTCAAAGGCGCTGCAAAATAACAGTTTCAAGTAACTGTACTCAAACGAAAAGAGGCACCAATTATATATTATAATACGGTATTTCATTTAATATCCAATCATCTCTGAAGCAAAGTCAAGTATGTAAGGCAGAATAGGCCAGTCAACATAAATTCTTTTATGTCACACTATCAAACCAAATCAATAAAATCATCGACCCTCTACAACGTTTAAAACCCACTACGCATGCGTAAATCTAATATTCTGACACATGCAGAGAAGTACTCCCTAACGCTGTGTATATATTTAAAATAATATGGAAAATTAAAGAAGTCTAGGCTCTGAGAACATGCGAACAGTTCCAACAACTGTTGTTGGGAGTGGTTGCGGGTTGGTAGAAGTAACGACTATTTGATCTAGTAACGTAAATTCCCCTGAAATAATAATATCGCCAGTATGAGAAGTAGGTAAGATGTTGAAAATTGTAAAATGTTCTTTGACCTCTATTTTGGTGGTCGTGGAAATCAATACGCGCAAAACAGGTACAAAATTTAGACGAGAAGATACGGTCATACATACGTACAATGTAAAAACAAGGGACTCAATGTACATTATTTGTACGGGTAATTGCTTTGAAACTATCTCGTCACTATATAAATATGACACCAAAAAACTAAAACGAGTTCAATCCATCATCAGTTTGAATAATCCTTATTTGATGACTCTCTCATGTTTACATAAAAAAATGCAGCGTATGGCAGTCTAACTGAGCAGTATTCAACTATAGCATTCGAATCATGCCCAACCGGTCAGTATGTCCATACATTTATTAGACCTAACATATGCATCCCTAACAAGTGGAACAAATGTTTTGGGATTTTTCCAAAAATAAAATTTGACGCTTTAGAGAAATCAAATTGTTTACATTTTTTACACATAACCTAAATAACACTCAATGGTCCTAGCAGGTCAATTTGGCGCAATTTTGGTCAGAGGCTCCGCATAAGGGGTTGGCAAGATCCAATGTTAATTTCTCAGAGTTTAATTCAGATCCACGTCCTTAATTGATCCTCAGTTTAGGCGTCGCAATTATTCCCGTAAACCTTCTTAGTCAATAAAGCCCAAAATGTTTCAATAGGCTTAACTTGAGATACGTTTGGCGGATTACGCGCGCGAGTCTGGCCGGAACATAATTTCGTCATTTTGGTGATGGCAGATTGACAGTCATCCAATTTTGGTAAGCAACCTTCACATTAAAGGTTTCTTTTCAGGGAATTCAGTTTTTGTTTTGTATTTTACTTCGCCGGATATCACATTATATCTTGTTTTTAATTTGTTTTTCTTTTGGAATGCCGTTCTGTGTAAAAAGTAGCATTACCAAGAATATCAGCGTAAGAAAGTGTCAAAAATTTTTCATCATCCTCAATGACGATAATTTAAGGCAGATAATAATTAGTTAACAGCGAATAATTCGCGCGGACCCTTCTCTGGTAAATGCGATTAAAGATAAATATGACTATCGCCATATCAGTTTATCTAAATATGGAAAATCTTGCTGGAGTTGACACAGACTTACAAAAGAATAGCTTGGCACGAGCAGATTCACATTTATTTCGTTATTTGGTGTAGTGTTATAGTGACTACGTTCGTTCAATTCCACTAATCCGCGTTCATCTTCCAATATGTAGGCCCCATTTTTTCCTTTTGGACCTCTGTTTCGATTGGTGGTTAGGTCCTAGGTCTTGTTTGGTAGATTCTTTCCTCGAGTTTTGTAGTCGGTAATTGACTCGGGGAATCCTGATCTTGGATAGCAGTTAGTTTTATGGTTCAACAGCTTGCTTAATTAATGTATCATCATAGACCAAGCTCTCGCAAACGCACGTCCTCCAGCGATATCTCATTAATGTTGATATTACTAGGTTATGTATCAACCGTTCGCGACAGTGAACGTATGATTTGTGAATGTCCAAGTTCTTAAGACGATATTTAAATCCGGTGAATCATTACCGTTCCAATCAATGTGCCACGTTGTGCATTCATGCGAGTTTCTTATCTATGATCAGACCGAAATATCTAACACATGTAAGCCAGTAAATTTGTTACCGAAAAATTCCGTAATGATCTTACTCCACGCATTTCCATTCGTTGATCTTAAGCTTTCTCGATGGCTAACATTCCATATATTTATATTATTCGGTGATAATAGCGGAGTTCGCATACAAAACCTACTACATCCATTTTCTTGAAAATGCCGATATTGGTATGTCTTCTCATAATTTCGGCACGTTCTAGCGGTTTTCGGACTTCTTTGCGTCTAAAACTCGCTATAAATCTATCGAAACCTTATTTATAGTTTAAGTTTTGTAGCAAAACTGACTATACGACATGACTGACTAAATCCTCTCTCGCTTCTTACCCGTCCTAAGTTTTTATATTATCTCAAAACTCAGTAGCCAACAGTGTGATTCCTCATATAAGAACGCAGCAAACAATGCAGTTTATTTTTCTAATAATATATAGAATATAAATTAATTCTTTAATTGCCTCTTGTCCACTCCACACCAACGTATTATCTAATAGTCAGATAATCCAGAGCATAATTTTCATTTTTATATGGGTTTTAGTTTTTTTCACAGAAAATCCTCACTTTTGCACTAATTCTGTTTTTGCTAATTTAGCTCTCCGCTGATGGATAAAGGTGCTTTTTAGTTGCAGAAAGCTCTCTATAAATGTCGCACCATAGGTAGATTTTACAACTCAAACGAGCATAGTACGTTTTCTCCCTCTCCCAAAAAAGTGTACATAGCTGGTTCTCTCCACAATTGTTCCTTTGATAAGTTTACAAATTTCGAAGTTTCATATTTTTATCGAATCGTATCTATACTGAAATCACCGAATAGATGCAGTTGGTTAACCATTACGTGATCAATTCGCTACACCCGAAATAATACTTATCATTTATTGATTCGCCGAGGCCGCTTACATTAGAATAATCGTTTGACGCCTGCTTATGTTTTTTGTTAGTCTAATATTATTTCTGTTACTTTATTATCTTTAGTGTTAATTCGCTCCCAATATTTTACAAGACTTCTTCGTTGTTTTTGATAAAACACGTAAGTAAACGCATAAAATAAGCTCAACCTGCCTTTTTGTGACACCTTCCATTTATTACATACGGAAAAATTACCTCATAAGAAGAAGATGGCTAAACACTTTTCGGTGGACCGCGAAAACAAAATAAGGGTTTCAAATATGTTTAAAACCTGTCAGAGCAGCAAAATACTTCTAAAGTCACAAAACTTGAAATTACACTAAGATCAGCAGGTAAAAATTTATGCATTTAAAAAAGAAAAGATTCACTTTTTTTTCTGAATATGACGTGATATAAAAATATATAGCATATACTGCAGACTCTTCGAATTTTAATGCTCTTTAACGTTTAACCGGATATAGACGTAGCCCACAGTCATGAGTTGTTAGCATTCTGCGCAACGGTCGTAGCAATGTTTATGTTTTGAAATGCTTAAGTTTGAATTTCTGGAAACCATGTGCTTTGAGTTGATGTGGTTGCCTACATTTAAATCACAGACCGCAGGGCTTATGCGCAAGTTGAACCGCTTTAACGCATTAAGAGTACAGTAAAAGAATCTATTAACCGCGGAGTTTGCGAATAAAGAAAAAGATAGATGCATATAGTGACGTATATCTCATCTTTGTGCGATATACTGTAATTATTTGCTTTATCGAATACAAAATAAAAGGGTCTATTCTTGATGGATAAATACAAATATAAGCAAACATTACATCTGCATTTAATGTTCATGGATTTAACTATTGAATTGAGAAGTTGAGATAAACTCAAGCTCTTTAAGAAACTTGATGAGCAGAGGAATTTTTTCATTTCAATATACTACATTATTATCCTGTATATATATGTTTGTATTTGGGTCAACAGGAAACACAAATTCGGTATTGGATTAAAAGATGGACAAATGAAAATAAAGACGTTACTCTGGAAAAAAAAAAACAACGACCTGGTCGACTACCTAGAATCAATCAAAATTGAAACATAGTGTTAAATTTTGTGGACAACAATCCGAAAACTACATCTCGTCACGTGGTTACAACAAGTAGGACTGAATTGTGTACTTAGAACGGTACAGTCATCTTTGCTGATGAAACAGTATTTTCTACCCCACAGGAGGATAACAACATTTATACAGAGTTCGAATAACACTCGTTAAAATTTTGTTCCAATTCGACGTAGTAGTCGAATAAGCCTAGCATACTGGTGGTGGATATCGGCTGCAGATCCAGGAGAACTCATTGCTATAAACACTAGACTGAATGCGGCAGAGTACATCAGTATTTTAGACTCATAACTAGTGTTCGATTATTATATCCTCCAACTGCTCCTATTATTTTGGTGCAAGACAACTCGGCGGTTCATACCTCAAGAGCCGTATCCCGGTGGCTCCAAAATCATCCTGAAATTGAGCACTTTCGTTGACCTTCAAAATTGCCAGATTTAAACCCAATTGAAGATGTATGGGATATAATTGTCTAGTCTGCCAATTTCGTGAAGCGCACGGAAAGTGGAGAACTTTAGTCATTACAAACAAGGAATATCGGACCATCTCTTGATTTTCTCTAGGTCTTAGTGAAGTTTACGTATATTTGAATACATTTTTAGTTTTACATATTGTGTTTTGTTATTGATATTTTCTCATATGTATTTTATATTATGTTTGAAATTAATTTTAAAAATTTTGTTAAGTTGTGTTGATGCGCAATTCGTAAATATAAAAAGAAAGTCATGCCAAAAGTTTCCGTTTCTTAAGCACCTCGGGCGTTAGGCATGTGGAAATGATCTATTCAATGTTACTTCAATGTAAACATATTAAAAATAAACGCAATATTTCCAATAATATTATGAATATTATGTATCTACTGATGTGCCGCCTGCTTATCAAGTTTCTCAAACAGTTCGAGTTCACTTAAAATTGTCTATTCAATACTAATTAAATCCATGAATATTAAAAGCAGACGTTATCTGTTAAAAACCCTGTTTTATAAAGCGGTCTATTTACCTGTCTACCTATATTTGTATTTATTCATCAAGAATAACCCCTTTTATTTTGTATTCGATAGAGCAGGTAATTACAATATATCCCACAAAGATGAAATACACGTCACTACATTCACGTATCTACTAACTGGCAAACACGGCGGTTATTGAATTCTGTCGTTGTACGTATAAACACAGTGAAATGAAAACAAAAAAGAGAATTTTACAACGTATATAATAAATAAACAATCAACTCCTAGTTGCTGTTGGTTTTTCTATTATTATTTACAAGTGTTTATTTCCACCGCCATTTGCGGACGTAGAAGAATATATTCTCCAGGTTAAATGACCAAACGGAAAAACCTCACCTTTACGATATCAAAGCTGAATTATCACGCACTAATGTTACATATACGCGCATGTCTACAGAACATTAGAGTCACTTAACAAAAGAAGAAGAAGGGAAGAACTCAACACACCATCACCACGACCACTAAACTGCACGATATTTACAAACGCACGCCAAGCAAGTAACCAACACAGTTCAAGTCGGCAACGTCGCTAGGTCTTTTTTAAATACTCATGATTACTGAATTACTATACCTACCGATCTTACATAGTTCCCAGAACAGGTTAATACAAATAAACCGTAAACAGGAATCGTTGCATACCATAATTTTAAATTTTGTTGCCTATTGTTGTTCATTCTTTTTGATACGTTTAGGTGATGCATTATAAAGGATATACATACATAGACATAGTTATCCCGGGTGTATGGCGAAAAGGGTACTTTAGAGTACTTGATTTTTGTATACAGCAATATAAAAATACCCAATGGAATTAAAAATAGACAACATTCTAACCAAATATGTTTAATTAACATTGCCAATTGAAGAGTACAGATTAGATAATCGATCGTATGAATTTTTTTCATCAGTGTACGGAAAAAATACCTGTAAAAGATATGATGTTACAGTCTTCTTCTTTTAACTTTATCTTTCTTTCGTAATTAAGATTACATAACGTAACATATGTATGAAAAGCGTTACATACATGTACAGGCGTTCCTTTATACATATTTTGTATTAAAGGTGCGCCTCAATTAATGTCAATTGTGCACACAGACTGAAATTACTAGAGCATTTGCTTCTTCTTATAAACCTTTTGAATTTTATATCAAAATACAAAATGGAACGGAATTTTACAAAGATATGTTTTATATTAATTTTATATTAGTTGGATGTTAAATAATTTTCCTAATCGATATACACTATACCACTTGCACCTATCAAGTGGATGATCTGATTTTTTTCGCTGAGTAATTAATAGACAAAAATTATCCAGAAGCAAGTTTTCTATAAAATACAAGGGATATTTTTTAACTTTCACAAAAACATTGAAAAACTGGTAGAAATCGATTTATTGAATTTCAAAACACTCGCTATTAAGATTTGTATACTTTCGCATGCATTCGAACCAATTTTCACAATATTTTTCCAATGTGAAGATGGTATCCCCAAAACATGACTTTTTGAAAGTTTCCACTGCTTCTTGAGGTGATAAAAATCACCGTCCATACATTTTTTGTTCGACATTCGGAAACAAAAAGAAATTATGCGGCGATAAATCAATCAAGATAATCAATTGTTAGACGTGCTGTGCCAGAGCTAGCATTATCATGATGATGCGACGTTGTTGAGCGTTTTTCCTGATTTCATCGATGACTTCTGGCAAATAAATTGTTGTATACATACAGCATACAGCACTGTTCCTCAATCCTTCAAAGCTTGCGACATGTCCAGTACAATGCAAGAAACGATCATTTATTTTCTTGGAACGAACAAATTTTGTTGGATTCAGTCCATCTGCGAACACTCAATCAGTTAATTGCTGCTTAGTTTCGAACTCGTACGAATATATTCAAGCTTCATTCGCTATTACTATGTTGTATATGGATTTCCAAGTTCCTCTGTGAATTTTTTTCAAATTATGCAGAATCTATTTGGAACAAATCTTTTTCACGCCTAAATGTTCATGCAAAATCGAATGTACAGCAATCTTTGATATGCCTAAGGATTCCTCCACTTCAGGCTAATTCTCTTCAATCATGTTGTATACAGCATTGATGTTTTCTTGGAACACCTACCGATTTGGTCGACCTACACGAAATTCATCATTGACGGAAGTACGATGGCGACGAAGTTCGGTATACTAATTATAACAAATTCAGAGAAAAATGATAACTGTATTTAAAGAAGTGCGTTAATTCGCAATTGATTATGTTTTCTACTTAATTATTTTTCCATATTTTTTCTGTTTTAGTAAAATATTCCGATATCAGGGTTTTGTATTCTCGGCAAACGTTAAAGCCACATTTACGCTCACAAGGTTTCAACATATTTGTGATAACTTTCTCCATAATCGCTACCTATCTGGTTATTTGTCGAGAAATTTATAAATTTAAGACCTAGGTACCTACATAAATGCTTATAAGATTAGAACGAATAAAGATAAATTGATCAAATCAATGACAAAAATTGTATTCTGTAGATAATACTTAAGACAATGCGACAATCTCCGCCAATAAATTGAAAAGTTGTAAATCATTCAGTTATAAAAATTACTTAATCAAAAATTTTATGAAAGCTTCAAAATCATACACAAGCTAAGAGGTAAAGACTAATCAAAGTTTCCATTTCGAAGGCGGAAACTGAAAGGATTACAAGTTGACGACGACGTCTATTTGAATGACACCAATACGTCATGTCAACAAGAAAAAAACTGTATCAAGTGTAAGAAAAATGAAACGAATCCAAAATTCTAGGTTTTAGCAATTTTTACTACATTTATATACATCGCCAATTAAATAAATGTTATTCATTTTCTTTCCTTCCCTTATCTGGACAAAAAATAAGAAATCGTAAAAACTTATCTGTTTACACTTATTTCACTCTTGGATGGTAATTATCGGGAATGGAGAATATAAAAAATCAGGTGTAATATTTAATATTTTCAGCTTTAGTTCATTTAACGGGTATGCTTGTAATGCTTTCCTATCAGGGAAAACGGAAACCCTAGAGGTGGCGTGAAATTCAAAGTGAAAGAGGTGGACAAATAGCGGTTTAGTGTGATAGAGTAAGATGATAATAAGATCAATAGCAATATTTTATATTCAGCATTGTTGACCTCCGTCAAAATAACCAATGCGGTTGCCACCATTCGATTCCCAGTGTAAAATCTTCAAGAAGGGCAACAACACGAAAAGCTCTACGATAAAGGGCCCCTGGTAGGGAAGCAAAACAAAATTATTAAGAAAATTCAATACAGCGTTACTGATATTTACTTTAATCTTTAAAGAAGCCGATACTTTCTTCTTCGATGTAACATTCTGGTATAAATAAGTAATTTTACCAATAATGTAAATACAGATTTCTCATAAAGTTAAAATGTGGATAAGGTGACCGTAGTAGCACAGCAGGCTGCGTATTGCTAACTGCTATACATTTTCGATATTCTTAACAAATCGGTCAAGTGATGTTACGAAAATAATGAACAAATGGTAATTAATAAATGTTTTCACATTCTATTTATGGAATTGTTTGTTGTATATTGCATACACGCTATATCTGAACATTAGGCAATGTTAGCTAGCTTACCAAAAGCAAATCTAAGTGCAGCCATGGCATTCTAGAAATGTTTTCTTCAAATTCTTCAAAGTAAGATCATATTCACGCACTTAAACTTATGTTAGTAAATGGAAGACCACTGCCACAGCGTATATCAAAGTATTATTATTGTTGTCAGTATGCAGCCACTGTATGTTTGCCGCCCAAGCTAACGGCACCAAACATTAAAGTATTAACTAACACGTTGGTGTATGAATAGCTCGTAGAAGTAAGTAAAAGGTTGCTTAAAATAGTCACTAGAATAATAATAACTGTAACAGATTTTTAAGGCGGCTATTGCCAACCTCAACAATCGCATTTTGAAGCCGTCGCACCATTAAACATGCGCCACTACTTCTAGTATGTTAACTACGACCCTCATTACCGACAGCGGCACAGTAATTGCGATATTATTCGAATACGATGATAGTAATGTCGACAGGAGTGGTACACCGAATGAAAAGTATAGAGAGCATGGAAGCGAATACGATCAGCGATCAAACGAGAAACTGAGCAAGGGGGATGCCCTAATATTCTGTTAGATAAAGATGAAATGAGCGACGCGACGCACAGAAGACGTCTAAAACGAAATGTGGTCCTCTCTGCAAGCCCGTTGTTGCTTTCCATAGGTAAGAGGAGTGTAGGTGGAACTGCCGCTTGTCAGCGGACGGACACGACGAGAGTGTGTTTTGTTGCGCCGCTCTGCGCCGATTCGCGACGGTCTTCCTCTCTCTATATGCATGCTTTCTATCCCCTTGCTACCCTTAGCTAGGTACCACTGCCGCCACGAGTGCCTGCATCTGATAAAGGTTTAAACTAATGACTAGAACGACTCTCTGCACTCTCTGTATCGGTAGCAGCAATAATACTACATATGGGTGTGCATCTACCAAAGCATATTACACCTAGAATTTTGCCAATAAACCTACACATATCATTTTCTCCTGTGAAATGCAAATACTGTAGGATAAAACGGAAAGTATTTCGCCAGTTTCTCTTTTCGCAAGCGGCATTACACAACGGAAGTCATAATAACTCATGAAACCCCAAACGCCATTTTGTACTAAGTCACAGAATCATATTTGGAACTCGACACCTCGTCACTCAAGTAAGACAGTGTCTCCTAGAATACATAAGCATTCTTGCAAAATGCGCCTGCTAAAAAAGCGTTTAGAGAAGTCGCTCTAGATTCTAATTATGCATTGCATCCTCAGTTTGAAATGAATTATGCCAAAGTGCTTTTCGAAGAGTAACATCAATTTAGTTATGATACCTAGTTCCCCTTACAACGTTACAAATGGTTATTCGTCCGTGAAGGAATGCAATTCCAACTTATAACGTAGTAAACAAGCGTTAACTAACATTACTCTAATTGTACTGCAGCATTCTTTTTTTGTTTTACTATGTTCAACCTAACTTTTAACCATCAAAAAACTGACTTAAGAAAACAGTTTCTCAACAGTGTACCAAGGTATACGGCAGCTTGCTCCACTATCTTAGCTAGTTCTCAAAAAACTATATTATGTAATCAAATATGGCTTTGTAGCCATACGATCTATTAAGACTATAAACTTAAATGAATTTTTTTTAAATAAAACTTAGGATCTAAATGTTCCCTACGCGACAAAATTATTATTACTTTTTTGTATATAGGAATGTTCTGTTTTCGGATCAAAATATAAGGCATCCTATCTAAAATAAAAGAGAACTGTCAGTGTGAAATTTGTTAAAAAGTCACTTCACACTTAAATAGATGTTGACGGAGCTGTAAATATAAGAAGTAATTATTGCTCAAAGGAATACTACAATTAAACAAAATGTGCACAAAAGAAATAACAACATAAAATAAAACATATAACTTTGAAGAGTTTGATCCTTTCTTTGGCTGATATTAATAAAATTCTCGTGTCCAGCCTTACGTCTCCTGGCTTTCGTTCTAGATTTGTAACTTTCGTAATTTGCAATTACTTCCTTGGCTTGAATAATTGATACTTCATCGTCAGAGCCTTCTTCATCGATGTAATTATTGATTGTGTTGTCTAATAGGGAGTCATCCACATCGTATTTAGTGTTTCTTAAATTGTTAGTTAATTCATCAACATTCAATTCATAAGAACTCAGTGGCTTTTCACAATTTTTACGTTGTAATTCTTCTAGATTATACTTCTTAGTCCTTAATACATCCCCTTCTATATCGACAACAGCATCAGTAGAAACGCACGCTGTTTCCGCGTAATCGTTGGGTTCGGCAGGGTTGTGGAGAACCATTTTCCTTGATTGTAACGATTTAATTTTATGCATTAACATATTGCACAATTTCGCCTTTTCCAGGGATGTTAAGGAATTTGCCGGAGTCAAACATGTGGCCGCATCCATCCCACTTTTATAACAAACCCACAATATAAGTTGCGTTATAATTTTGACATGTAGAAAATTTCACGTAGACATGACGTTTAGGTTGAATATGTCAAAATAGACGACGTCACCAAGTGGGGCACTTACAACAGGCGTCCCCTTTTTACCCTATTAACTGAATATTTATTGATTCAAAATCACATCGACAGCTATCAACTTGCTGGTCGGTCCCGGCGTACACCGTTGACGCATCGCATACGAGTTGCTTTACGATACCGGAAAAAACAGACATACATCACCTTCAACTATACCGGGTGACAACGGGAAGTGGACACACCCTGCATTTATTACCTCAGATAAGAAAATTGAATTTTGAAGGCCTGTAGTAGATCACGTTATGATTTTTTGGGATAATTTCGCTTTTTGTTTGATCGGAAGTGTCTCTAATTTTTGATTTTTAAAGAAAGTACATATGTCCCATTTAAAAATTGAAACTTGGAGATACTTCCGGTCAAACCGGAAGCAACCGGACATTCATTATTACCTCGACAGATCACGATGATCTAGTATAAGTCCTCCAATATGTAAATTTTTATCTAAAGTAATAAAAAAGTTACAGGTTGCACCCACTTCCAGTTATCACCCGGTATGGCATCGATTGTTGCCTTCCATTCTGCAACTGAAGTAACTCTGAACTACCAAGTAACCTAAAGCATTAAATACTTGGGTAGGTCGGATCTACTCCAGTTATTGAGTGGAAACTTTACTTTTTACAATAGAAGTATACATAAGTATACTATATATATGTATAAGTGTACGTACATATATGGAAAAAAATCTCCAAAAGATCGTCATTACAAGTGTTCAATGTTATAAAAACTGTCGACAGCGACAATTCGATGCTGCCCGCGTAGGGCCGGTTTTACAATGAGGGGATAAACCTGGAATAGCGTCAGGGGTTCCACAGATTATCGACTATTAATTGTTCGAGAACTAAATCGTAGGCGCAATAGGCATGACATTATACATAAATACATGTCAGACGCAACCAATCGATCGGCACCTCAATTGTCTTTTGATTTAAAAGGCGAACAACTGTCGATAGACAACTTGTTTTGAATTGCATTATAAGTATACGTAAAAAGAGAACCAAAAAATAAAATATTTGATTCTGATGATGAGTGGCAGTGCTAGAAGCTTTCAAAATAGGTTAGTTTTCATGTTTATATATTATCTGCACTTAAATAAGTGCATATATGTTTACAGAAAAAAAAAATGGATTTGGAAGAATCCAGAAAAGTTTGTTGAACGTTTCTATTTAAAGAGGCAAAAATGAAGACATTTACTGGATGAAATAATAACATTAAGTTTTTATGCTACAAGGTCAATAGTAACACGGGACTTTATCGAAGCTGAAATTTTGATTGTGAAGATAACATCAAAAATTTAGTGCATTTTTTCAGTAGTTGTTTTCGTCTCGTTTATTGTTGCTGGTTGTGTGTGATAGACTTTGTAAATAATCCATGGGGACTCTGTATGGGATAAGGTGGTAATAAAGAAATTTGTGAGAAAATAAGGACCTATTCACTTCAACTTTTCTATTTGATAGATTTTATCTTTAAGATGCTCCCACAAGAAAAGACCAAATGAGGTGTGGTCTGGGAAACGCGGGGATATTCAATGTATCACCTGCCCGGCAAATTTTAACTTATGGTCCCACATTTCGATGATAATGAGGAGGTACTCTCTTGTTGATAATAAAACTTTTCATTCACAAACATCTCTCGAATGGATGGAATGATGGCCTATACAAAAGCGTATACTTTTCTGGGACACCCGTATAACAATTACTATTGGCAATCATTAGGTATCGTACGAACTAGCGCTGTCAAAAACCTTCGGGTTCTTTTTCGGGAACGGGGTAACCAAGTCCGGTGCACTATCCTGTTTCGGGTAATCCGGGTACTCGGCTCTAGAACCGGATACAACAACGGGCAACAGCCCTAGTGCGAAGTATTCGGGTTTTTGTTTTCAGCAAATGACTTGAACACTTGCCGTATTAGTCAGTGGTGCAATTAGCGGTTTTCAAAAGCTAGCCCCATATTGGTAAGATGATAGCATCCATGAAACTTTCTTTATTTCAACACCAAGTCATAAAGTTACGTTTCGAAATGCTGAACTCTTCTAAAATGAATCTATTTTTAGAATAACGAAAGTTATATCTACACGTGTTTGGCTAAGCTTCTTGTGAATCAAAGTTTTCAGCGCTTAAATTCAACGTCAATTACGAAATGAGTTATATTTGGAAATTTCAGAATATGGGGGGTTTCGTGCATCTAAAACGACACTTCCACAGATCTTCTACAGACCGTAAAATTAATCAATTAGTTTCTATAATGATACATGAAGTACAAAAATAAGTAGAGGTAGAATAAAATATGTATCCTAAAAACATCGTTCGCTAAGTGCACACGATCATAGAGAAACGGTGTTATTCTAAACATTGATTTTTGTGTAAAGGCAACGAAACAGGGCAGAGTTAAGCAGGAAAACAGCAACTGTTGAACCGTCTCTTTTCTTCGTTACAGTATTCTCTTTTTATTCGTACACATACATAGGTGGATTATTTTGCTACACACACACGCTATTAGGATGGAATAGCTTCCTTCCTATCAAAAGTAAGGACATGTTTACAAGTTTGTGCATGTACCAGTTTAAACGAGACGTAGAAAAAAATGAAATTTTCGCCATATGCGCCAGTTGAGATATATGAAGAAAGCAAAATTTATATTGGCGCAAAGCGACCAAATCCGATATCGAATCTCCCAGTTGCTGTGTGAGAACAGTGAAGAGAAGGAGGCAGCATTACCAGTCCTGTGACCTAATCTGCGTAGAATTTAATCGATTTCTAGGTGCATGCATGGTGGCGAGCTCCCCTGTTCCCCATCGCCATCCACAACGCCACCTCTATTTCCATCTCTCTCTATCTTTTTACTCCGGACTCGTCAAATCCCGTACGTTTTCCCCGCACACCCTTTCCATTCTATATCGCTCCCCAAAACCCGTAGTTTTAGCTTGCCGCAGCCTCACTCTTATTGACCCGATCCCCGTTAATGGATTCCACTACATACAAGGCTTGAAGTTGGACATAAATTTACCATCAGCGCCCTCTTCCAAAATCCGTATTACTCTATCAAATCAATTGAATTATTTTGAAAAACAGAGTGATTACAATAATCAAGCTAATATCTTCTCCACATCAAAATTATATAATAAATAGCTAAGCAATGTCGGCATCCGATAGGAGGACATAGGAAGCGTATGGTAGTTATATTCATATCGGAACTGTCTCGTGTGAAGTCAGGCTGATCTAAGAACTTCATTGCTAGGCAACCTAAATATAACAATCGCCAAACTCCCAAATCTAAAATAAGTAAATTATTCTTGTTATTTATTGTCATTATATCCCGCATTTTTCGTATTTTCAATCTTTGTTCTTGTTATTATTATCTTCTATTTTTATTTTGTTAATTGTAGTTTATTTGCTTTATCGAACTTTATCCCAATTATTATGGTAGGTATGCTTGTTTAAATTTGTTCACTTGTGATAGGCAATGTGCTTTTTCTTCAGGCTTTTACCTCGTTGAATTTCCATAAGCTTCAAGTAAATTTAATATTCGACGAATTTGGTAAAAATTACCACGAAATAGGACCTAGTTAGCGCTATCCTTATACATCCGGAAATATTTGAACATTACACTAAGTAAGATAGGAGGAATAAGACAAAATTTAATTAAGTTAATTGCTTTGACAGAAGATTTTGATCAATTTCTTGTGAAACTACGGCAGCTATGATGATAGTTGTTGCCAGATTTACCGAATATTAAAGTTGACCCTGCAAAAGCCTGAAAAACAAACTCACTGTGAACTCTGTGGCACTGGAACATAGAAGCACTTCACTAAAACCCACAATATCTCACTCGCACTGGACGTAGTCATGCTATCATCAGTCAGTTTTACCGTTGATGATGATAGCTTGGGTATTGAAACGTGCGTCCAATGCGAGTGAAGTATTGTGGTAAGTGTTTTAGTGAAGTACTTAAAAATATGCGACAACACAATTTTTATTAGAGCAGCTACATATTTTATTGGATTAAATAACGTGTTGTAATTCTTACTATAAATTGTTATTATTTTAAAAATACAAGGGATCATTTTGCCAAATTTTTCTTCTCAGAAACAAATTTTGTTCGTTTTTTGTTCAAGAAACATACAAAATACGGTTACCTGAAACTGTATTTTGTATTTACATAGCTGCATATGAATAAAATAGTCAGAACTTCCACAGTCTACGAACAATTATGGCGGTTACAAATCAATTTTGCGTAACGCTGCAAAACTAAGGAAATTAAACGATACAATTCTAAGCGCGATCGACGTCTCAAGCAGCATCATTTTAAAGCTTCATGGAATTCTAAGGGAAGAAGTTTGGCGTAAGTACACCATTCGTAATATTTTTGATTTATTGTTGACAAACAAAACAGAATGGCATTCAAGACAAATTGTAAGTGTACATCATGTATATATCATATCAAAAACGATAATTTTTGTGCATTATGCGAAATTAACACAAGTAATATATAAAAAAATACTGAAATAAAAATCATACCTTTGTACAACATGAATTGACATCTGTATATCCGATATTTAGCAAAATATACCTAGAATAGAAGAAAAATATGTCAGTTAAATATTAAGTATTTGTTTCTTAAAGAATTAATAGGCGCAATGTACGTAAAGTTAAATTCTATTAAATTTTAAAATTAACATTAAATCATTTTCTTTCCAATAATTTCCAAATACTTATTACCATTTGTTATTTTTTATGATGAAATACTCCTTATTTGTAAATTTTGAAATTACAAAATTACCTAGTTTCTCAATTGTTCATTAAATCATAAATGATTCAATAGTGCTAGCACTAAAAAGAGAATTGGTAACAAGGAAGAAGAGTACCTTAAACAGGATATATGACACTACCACGTGTTAGGTTAAATTCAATCACATAACATGTTATTTATGAAAAAATTTATATAATTTACGATTTTTAGTGGTAGAGCAAATTGACATACCTTAGTTAAATAACAGTATCCAACAAAGACTAAAAAAATAATATTAGTTAAATTATCTGCATTAAGTGTTTAAAATTACTTCAGAATCTTAAGTTTTCAAAAAAAAATAGATTTACTATAAAACTCCCTGTCCCTAGACACTCCATTGAACCGTTCCTGATGTGTCTTCTTCGTGGTTTGCTATTATATATTGCTAATATTCATTTACTGCTAGTTAGTGTAATTGCGATTGTATCCTTGTTGCCGCTCTTTTTGAATAAGATGGCAAACTTTTAAATAATTTTTCGTGCAACTATTATATATTTATGATCGGTTGTAGCGACACGAATTAAAAATTTAGTCTTAGCAAGCCACCATTTAGTTATAATTGAAACGTGCAAAACCCTTTTAGTGATGACAGATTAAAAAAAAAACAGATAACGCAACCTATGAACGTCAAATCGTAAACCTGACTATGCAGCGCAGTACCTTAATATCCCACATGGTCGTGAACATAATAAAAGTCAGGTTTAGACTAGATGTTTTTTGCAGTAGCCTAGCTCCATTAATGTTAGTCCCACAAACAGGATTGCTGTGGTACTTCTTCAGAATGTATCAACCGATACAATGGGTGACCGTCCCACGAACATAATTTGTTCCATAACTATGTTCTACCCGAATTGAAATCGAAGCTGTCACAGATCTTGAAAATTGATTAATTTGTTGTGAAAGTCCAAAAATTCAAAGTTCAGAGTTCTTAGTTTAACTTAGGCAAAAGTAATATACAAAAATGATTAAATGAAGAAATTACGTATTAATTAGTTCTGGGGTTTTCTTTTTTTTGCGGAGGTTAAACTATCATTGCTTCTCTACAAGATTTTTTGGCAGTACCGAATAGCATCTAACTGATACCATAAATTTTACCTCACATAACAAAATTTCCGAATATGTCATTTAAAGAGTAGAAAAAGGGAGTGTATTAATAACAAAAAGCAAAGATAAATGCTGTTATTCAAGAAATGAAATGATGGTTTTCTTTAAATAAAATGCTAATCATCGGCTTCTTGACAATAAGTTAATCTATGGACACACATCGCGAATGACGTCAGGACTGATTCGACCCATCCCATACTCCATATTCCTGATTTTGTGGCTTAACAACATGGATTTTTAGTTATAAGTAGCCCCATAAGAAAAGATCGAAAAGGAGTAGGGTCTGGGAACCTGCAAAAATATATGTGAGAGCAGGTAGGTACAAGTGGATCCTGAAAAAATCCAGATATCACTGCCCCGTGAGTGTGTAAAGTGCTAAATAGCTTTGTTGTTTTCACCCCCCATAGTTGTTATGTAACTGCGAATGGAGATTTAGCATTGTATTGGAGCGACTATCCTAGCGTACAGCGCTTGAGGCGTAACGCACACGACAGACAAACTATTGACTATTTTTGTGATCTTCAGTCTAGTCGGCGAAAAAATTATTGCATGACATTATTGCATGACATTATTGCACATGTATTCTAAACCGTAGTCTAGTTTATGAGCGACAAAATTGTCGTTCAGTCTACGCTGTGTCTAGCTTTATCCAGTCAGTGTTGTAAACGCCCTTACCACTAGACCACCAATTTTTTTTATTAAGAATACGAATATTTGGCATATGACAGTGTATAAAAGTAATTATTCTTTGATTGATACCTACTTAATCCATAAAATCTTATCTTAACTTTTTATTGGCTTCCTTGGAAGTTAAATTTATTTACAATGATGACAATAAACCAGGTAAATAAAACTCTCGATAAATTTCTAGATATTTACCCTGTATTTATCAAAAAATTGGGCAGATTCTGGGGTAAATCAGCATACGATCAAATAGTGGGAATGTAAATAGAGAGTTTATTTATTAATCGTCAAATTAAGACGTATACGTCTATTGAAATACTGCCTTAAAAAATGGGTAATTCTTTATAAGTTGTTATAATGGATTTTTTCATCGTTATCTCCTAAATCATTGCCTTGCTATTCTGTTCACTGCCTGCTATAGAAACCTTGGACATCTTTATGACGAGGTCTTCACTAAATGAATTGCCTCCAACTCGTGGGCTTCATCATTAGAGCCAAACAAAATGAGATCGCTAAGAAACCTAGGATATTAAGCAGTGTATACAGAGCTGGTGGCGCAGTGTCTAGCCCGCTGGGCTAGCAATCTCAGAGTACGTTTCCGACCAACACCTTAAGACGCACTATGGGCGAAGCCGACATAATAACTATTGATTTTTAAAATTTCCAGATGATTGTATAGAAGTAAACTCACTAGAGAAGTATACCCACCTTTTAGGTGTATAAAATTAATATGGTGAGAAATAAACTGCCTTCACTGTTTATTTATATCAAATACCCATAGTTTGCTTGTTATATAAATCATTCGTTACATCCAAAATTGGTATGTCGCCTATAAATAAATGATTTTTTTTTAATTATCTTTGTTTTAAAGAAATTTTCTACCAGTGTAGTAGCAGCATCAACAGCAATTGTTGCTACAAACAGAATTTTTTTTTTACAGTCGAATATTAAAGGGCGTTTCCACCTACAATATCTGCTATCCGTACTTTAAATCGGTGGAAGCTCAGAAAGTACACAGTTGGCCTGGCCTGCAATATCAGCACCGACTTGGATATTGATTATATGCAAATCCCAATGTTGTAAAATTTCTCCACGAATACGTTTATTTCCGAAAGTTTGATGTACGGATTATATAAATTGAATAAATTAACTAATGGTGGAAATGAATTACGTCTTGCATTTAAAACAGTAAATAATCGTCTGTTACAATTCAATATCTTGCGCGATATTTCCTCGGTCGCTCCCTGAAGCTTCTTCTCGAATTCAGGGGTTATTTTAGTCTACAGGGGTTGCGCATATTGAGTCAAGGTTAAACGTTGCTATTGGTTACGTCGGGAAATCCTAAATGCTTATATGGAAACTGAATAAATGTGCGGATTTAGCAGAAAATTATTTAATATCCATAATTATGTAATTACGTAATTTATAACCGCATAAATTAATGCTATTATATAGTACGAACTTAATTTTATGTATACATAATGTTATCTTTGGGCATTTACGTAATAATATTTAATTTTAGTTATTGTGAAATTGTAAATTTTTGTACTTTGGCACAGAAAATATTATTCCCATTTTTGTTATTTCACATACACGCTTCTTTTCTTATTTTTTCCACTAACTCTTATTTTTTCTACTTATTTTGCATAAGCCCGATGAAAATTTCTTGTTTGGGTCCGTATTTTACTTTTGTGACTAGCATTGCAATTTTCGAATGCGATTATGAATTCTAAGCTATTAAAACATAATTTTATGATCATACTACATAAATTGGATATATCGTTGTAGTATGCCTATTTGCTCGTCTTTTTCTTGTTGTTACAGTACACAAACAACGTAAATAACTGCATATTTACATTGCATATAGTTTTCCTCGAACCCCATCATTTCGATTGCCCTTCGTTGCAACTATTCTGCTTACATATACTGGAGAACACCCGAACACACGAAAAATGTTCTTTCTTCTTTCTAAAAGAGATGGGAAACCACCTACTTAAAAATAACTAGCAAGGGCTAACATAAATGAGGAGTGCAGTGTGCCATACGAGCAAACGCCATCTTAATACGAAAACCGGAAGCAATGACTAAGAGGCAGATTAAATCGTAAAAGATATCTGTAACACTCTATTGTTAGCACATTTGTAGCATGAGAATTTCACGGAAAAAACAATAGTTAAATGTTCAATTTTAGCAACTAATTGCAGGTAAGCCAAATTAATTTTTAAAGTCTCGTGAAATGTATAGATTTCGTTCATTTCATTTTGCCCTCTACTTATTTCCGTTGTTATTGCAGACAAAAGAAAGATTTCAATTAAAAAAAGTAATGTTTCACTTCCGCTGAAAAATTTGATAATTTTATTATAATTTAATTTCCAACGAAACAGTTTTGCGTGTTTCAATGGAACATCCCATATGTTTATATATTGTTGGATAGCTTTATTATTATTTCGCAGTCTTCTCCATTATCTCCTTTGCCTACATCATATCCTCTCTTTACATTAACGCTAGTTTCTGCATCACTTTCATAATTTTCATAAGCCGTCAATGAATTCAAATAGAAATGTAAAATACGATCTTGGTTTGTGGCTGAATTCAATGAGTGATATGCAATGAACTCACACTCACTCCTGTTCGAAAGAATAATGACTTTTACCCCACAGTGGCCGTCAATTTGGTGAACACAATTACAAAAAATATTAGAAAATGGTAAGAAACGAAATAGCTATTAGATGATTCGTTGAACATCAAAGGATGTTGCTTACTGTTTCGCCTACAGACTGTTCCACGCGAAGAGTACACATTTTGGTTCTTGTAAAGGAGTAACTGGAAGCACCTGAGCAATTATACTAAATCTCACGAAAATAGTAAGATCTACAGAGACTGTATGCTGAAGCAACGACGAAGAGACATTTCAAAGAGATGGACGGTTAACAATTGCCTTTGCGGCGAGAAGTTCCTCTATTAGTTTCACACTCCTCCACTCTTTATGGCATTGATTTTAGTAGGTGGTCGATGGGATATGGTGTCCCAAGAAAACTGCAATTCATGGATGAGTTACAATTGTCTAGAATTTTTCTGTGTATTTAACAACCCAAACAAATTATCTAAATTATTTCGCCACTAAATGTTGTACTGCCAAAAATTATGCAAAAACCTAAAGTAGAAAACCATTAACACGAGATGAAGTTCTTTCCATGCTATCTTGCACGTGGCATCTATAAAAAAATGGACTGTATAACGCTATGATCGTTTGTGCGATGATATCAGCTTCCTATTAATCCGCTGCTTAACTTGAATTTATATTCTTACTTTATTCGAAAATGTTTTCATCTTTGTTTAAAATACTCTTTCAAAATATTAAAGCCGAAAGTTGTTCAATTTATTTGTTGCGTAACTAATATTGCAACATAAATGGAAAAAATCATAAATCAACCTCTCTCCTTCTCACTGCTTTGCATAATATGAATTTTTGATTATAGGAACGGATTATTTTTTTGCATCTTTCTTTCTTATAAGTATTATTGAAGTTAGGTACATTGATATTCTTCAACTAATAGTACATTTCTATGTATGTAAAATGGCGATCTTGTTTTTTTTCGTGCAAGATTCTTCAAATAGGAACTAATCGGATATTTATGTTGATGCAGTTGAGTCAAATCAAGGACTGCTTTTTTATATGTATGCATAACGACTAACACTTCCATGTCAACGTGTTATTTTTATGTACCTGCGAGCATATATAAAAGTCGGTTATATTAAATGTGCGATTATCTTCCCAGGAATTGCAAAATAAATTGTTACAGAAATCATTCACTTTCATTAACGCGAAATTAAAAAAACAAACAAGAAACAAGCATACAATAATTTAAAATTCGCGGTCTCATTTCGCATAAATACGCGCTGATCACGAAAACCGACGTTGCCATCACTCCTACATTTTGGCTCGTTCAGTGTGTAGCGGAAGAATTCCATCTTCCTATGTGAATTACCAGCCGGTAGCAAGAGAGTGTTATTCGAGTGCGCGCAGCGAACTCTCAACGTAGGGAACGGCGAGAAAACAGAATCCGACCAACTAACTCGGTCGAGCGACGAGCAACAAGTGTTTGGCCGCCTATCGATCGGTTAATACTCTTGCATCGCTCGCAGCATACTACGACCGACGTGAAACAGAGGAACACACAGCGGTGACGATGGAGAGTGGTGGTAGATAAACAGTCAGCATGGGGGCGACCAATCGACCGCTAGGTCTCGTGCCATGCCGCAAAGGCACTTGCCAAACTGGACGCTGTAATACACAGGCCGCTGTCGGAATGCCGCGTTTTTCGGTTTTCATTTTGTTGAAAACGGGAATCAAGCATATGGATTCCGACTGCAAATACAACGTTTCTTCAATTAATCGAGTAGAGACTTCTGTTTTTAGTTATTAATACTGTTTGTTGAAATCCACTTAAAAATTGTTTTCGTTTTAAATACGCTTGAATACGTTCTCTTACGCTTTCGGCAGTTTAAATAAATATTTAATAAAGAATTACAAACGTCCTTTAATCCCTTACTTAGTGTGAATTGTTATCCTTCGAAGCACATTCCGCATGTACTTTTAAATTTAAACTTTTGTCAAGAATTGGCGATTGTGTATACATGGAGTCGTCATAATACTTATATAGTCATCCTGCACCTTTGAGAAAAAGTGATATAAATCAAACCGCCTTGTAAGTGCCAGATATTTTACTGCCCAAAAGGAGAACGTTGTTAACTGCTATCTTACAAAACGTCTACTTTTGGATATATCCCTTTTTCCACCCATGTGCCAATTTTTCCTTGATATTCGATTTTTTCTAATTTTTCCTTTTATTCAGAGACAGAAAGGATTTCTTAAGAACAATACTTTATTAAATAGTTATATACCACCTATAAATGCAACAAGCAATAATGCAAAAGCTAAATTTGAAATAATGAAAAGTAGTTAAACAAGAAAAATTGGAAATAAAACTACGATACCTTGGTTTACGATAGTATCTTGCTACGAAGTTTTCGGGTAACGAGAGAAAATTTGGATGGATTATTGATTGCAAAACCGAAAGGTGTTCCCGGATACGAAACTCGGGGTTAGAAGCTAGCAAGAGATAGTTATATACAACGTAATATGATCGTTTGTGTAGACCTCTCACTATTCCACCGCTTCGCATCTATCTCGAATCCATAGTTAATATTATTCTTACATTTTGGAAAATCTTTTTCAAAGAACAAAGTCCGAAGTTCCGCAATTACTATCAACAATACCTTAATTGTCGCGTCGCTAATATCGTAATTTAAATGAAAAAGCATCTCACCCTCGCCATCTCCCATACGCCAAAAAGGGTCACGTTTACTATCTTTGTTTTGTATAGCTTTCGCGCGAACCATTACATGCAGCGAGTAATAGTGTAACAGGTAACGTTTAATTTAAAAAAGAAAAGAAGTGCAGTTTCTTAATTGTTTTACAAACCTACAGACTGTTTAGAGCAATTTAAAACTATGTTTACATTTTCTTTTTATACAAATAACAAGGATGTTGCCCGCTGCTGAAATTTTGGAACACACGGTAAGATTCTTGTCAAATGTTTTTTAATAAAACGCTATAGCAATTAATTAAAATATTGAATATGTAAATTTTTAAATTAATTTAAATACGAAACAAATAATACCAAACAGAGATGAGAGTGATTATTATATATTACCACATTGTCTACATCCGGTAGTTAAATAATCGATTAATATTCGTTTTTGATATTGTCGTAGCACATATTAACAATCGAAGGTGAAAAACAAAACAAAAAAAATGCTGTTAATAGATAATTGAAGAAAAAATGCCATATAAGATTTACCACCCATTAAACTGCATGAAGGTATAAATTGCAAAAAGCACGTTTGTTCGATTAATTGGTAGCAAAAACTAATTAATTTAGTAGTTA
>LR737386.1:7530918-7557463 GCA_902655005.2 Marronus borbonicus
TCTTCTTTGTAAACACTTCCCTAGACCCTAAATGCATCGTTGTTTAGTCAATTAAATATGAAAAAAACAAGACTGCTGCTACTGTAAACTTTTGCTTTTCTAAAGATACTAGATAAAACTAATCTATAGAATTTAATTAACGCATATAATTTCAACATTAAATTGGTAAGAGAAAGAATTGTCACCCGCCCGCGCACTAGCTGGATCCGCTGTAGACTAAAAGAGAATAAAATTGCATGTTAGATATTAAACAAGAAACATTAGGATGAACAGGAAAGAACAATTCTTTATTTTATTTTATATTTAAATTAGTAATAAAGTGCACCTCCTTAAGTTTACGAAGCGCCTGGTTATACAGCAACATTCCCTGCGAAAGACACTATTGCTTGATTGGTTACTGCAGAGTTCTTGTTTATAATAGAACATTTTATTGTTTCGTTATTACTCTCTTTGTACTAACTAGCTTAAGGCGACAGTATTTTTCAAGACCAATGAAGGTGCTATTACTTGGGCAACTAAAATTTCCAAATTATTGGCATATCTACAATAGTCCATGCAGCTTGCTTCATTTATTATTGGATAGTTTCGAACAGTGTGTATTGATATGTGTATGAACATCAACTAAACACAAATAAATATCCGAACAAATTGTCAAAATCTGCCTGACACTGCTCCATTTATTGCTCCACTAGGTTTGAGGACCAACGTCGGGTGATAAATAACTCTAAAAATCGCCTATGTAGGAGCAGCTATAGCGTGATATTACTGTAGTTTGGGGACCACTATATTACACTAACTTGATTACGGCTTGGTTTTCACAGCATAGCGATACATACAAGCGATTAGTAAAGACCCGAACGCTATAGTTGAATACTGCACTGCTATGCTGCCACACAATTCTAATTCTTGATTCAATTCGAGTTTTTACAAATTTTTTGAAAGCATGATTAAATTGGTATCTAACATAATGTTATTTATTTGAAATTAAGAGAGGTCTTAGGAATCTTAGGTCCAATTTAGTCTTGAGAATTCGACCGGTAGTTTAGAAACACTGTACATTTCTTGTTTTATACTATTGTTCGTCTAGAAAGTATTCGGAATTTATTGTTTTTCTTAATTTTAGTATATTTCTTTTTTGTTACATCCTAAGACAAAAGTAATGCATCAAATAGGTTGTGCCGACTGTAGGCCATGGCAAAAATTATATAACAACACCAGCTGTCAAATATTGTTGATTATCAACAGGCTTAATATTTGTGAAATAATGTCGCAAGTAGAAAGAAGAAAATTGGTGGAATATTTGTATAGGAAAGGTGTTCAAAACGTTAAAAAATTAGTGCAATTGACCGAACTCGGAAAACGTGCAGTATATGAGACAATAAAGAGGATAAAAAAATAGGAGAGATATGAGCCATGGACCAGTTTCTGGAAGACCTCGTAAGATTAGCGGAAACAATCTAAACGCTTTAATGACTTTAGGACGACAAAACCCGCGCCTTGGGTTTCGAAAACTGGCTAACAGATTTGGAAATCAACGTCAAATAAGAGTGTGTCCAGAAACTGTCCGCATTTCACTGAGAAGACAAGGTTACTTATCAAGGAAACCAAAAAAAAATCCCTGCAATGGCACCTCTACAAAAGCAACGAAGAATAGATTGTTGCCGACGATTTCGAGACGATAATTTTAGTGATGTTTTTATATCTGACGAAAGTTTTTTTCAGCTTGGTGCAAATCATTTAAAAATCCTTCAAGAGAAAATGTTACCGTTCAAATTTCCAAATTTCCCACAAAAATAATGGTTTGGGTAGCAATCTCTCAGCGTAGTGCTACACCTCTCTGTAAACTGATGGCACCGTTAATAGTGCAAAGTATTGTGAAATTCTTAATGGCTTTCTTGAAACGGCTCGTGCTTTATATCCCGAAGGGTGGCGTTTTCAACAGGATAATGCAAGATGCCATACTTCTGCCTACATTAAAGCTTGGATGTTACAACAAAACTTGGCAACAATTCCATGGCCAGCAGCTTCCCCAGATCTTAGTTCCATCGAAAACATATGAGGACTAATGAAAATTGAAGTAGAACGAGCAGCACTACGAAATAAAGAGGATTTGATTCGGTCAGTTTTACAAGCCTGGACCACTATCACCGAAAAGTATAGCGCTGACCTCGTTTCTGGATTACCTGAACGTTTAGTTAAATGTTTACAGTTAAATGGAGATTGTATTAGTAAATTAGATGAATTATTTGTTGTGATTTTATTATTCAAGTAATAAAAATATATATACCGTAAATTTATAGCTGTGCTTTTTGTTTTTTTCAATATTAGTTAACTTCACAGTGCCAAGATTTTTGCTCATTTAATAACGTTTGAAACTTGTTGGTGGATTCGTCATTTCTATGAAATATCTCCACTTTTAGCAAACTAATGTTTTTCTTCTTATATCCAAAACAATCCAATCCCTACCAAGTTTTCGAACTCCTCCCTTCTTGGAGAAAATGTCATAATGCGAAAATGAAAATGCGGTATAAGACCGTACATATTTCTTACCACTTTTGAAGTGGTGTTTCTTTCTCTCTCTGTCTTCATTAACTAGACATAATGAAATTAGTTTATCGTTTAACGTTGGACCTATTATGCATAAAATGGCCAATATCTTTTCATTTATACGATATAGAATGCGCCTAGAACGCATTTATTATAGCCCTTCGTTCATAGATTATCACGTCAGCTTTGGTAGTAAATTTTGGACAAGATGCATTTAGAAAGTCTGTTGCTCATGTGATGTACTGCATTTTCATCTATTGGCTGCGAACATTTGTATAACTAGATAAATGCAATCATTTTTAACTTATTCTAAAATTGAAGACCAAAAGACAACGCATGATAATAACCCCATCTGTGGTAATATTAAAGGGAAATATTTGTAGACTTCCTATATTGTTAGACCAAGCTTCACCAAAACGATAACAATAAACGGGTAATAACATTAACTATTTGTGGTGCAATGAATGGCATTAATAGACATTTCAACTGGAGTTCTAGAAGTCATTTGATAAATATAACCCGTAGCAGAATTTCGTATAATACTTTTTATTTATAGAAAAAGTGGATTCCTCCAATTCAGTTATACGTAGATATATTTATTTTCATCAACGGCATTTAAGGGTAATTCTTAGACACATTCGTGTAGGCGCAATCTTTTGCTTGAAAGCAAAACCACGACAGCTAAATGCAGTTTCCTTTATCTACGATGGGTTATATATGTCCTTTTAGTTGTGCTATGTAAATACGCAAAAGGATTGTAGGTTTGGCAATTCTGCTGTCGCATAAGAACATCTTTCAAATTAACTAACGTAGAATCGACTTGCAAACTTCTGAATAAAATAACACAAGGAACAATCGCGATATCGAACGTAACGTGAGTCACAGCGGGTACTATAATAATGCAGGCCTTCGGAGTTAAACGAATATCAAGTTCAACGTTAGCAAACCACCAATTCGAGTACAGAACGAGTGAAATTGACCCGATACACAGATGTAATGATTGGTTTCTGCTTTTAGCCACCAGATTCCGCTGGCATGGAACGCTACCTACTTAAACCTACATAAAAAATGTCACAGCAGAACAATATAATCTCCGCATCGAACAAGAACGTTATGCTATTTACATGATTAATTGGTATTCAAGGTCATCAATTCATGATGGTTACAAAGTATACATATACATATGAATAATAATGATACATTAATTGAGGCTACAATTCAGGTATAAATATTACTGATCGTAAATTCGGAAACACCTGCGTTCATTTAATTACTCATGTACGTAAATTCTTTGCATTCTGCTAATGTATTACAATTTATATCTTAATATTATCTTCACTTTCTCACATCTTAAAAACATGAAGATAAATTTTCATTGCAACTAAATCCTAAAATTGCTATAAATGACTAATTCAAGGTAAAACATATCCATAAAGCTTTGTCAAAAATGTAGCCCCTACCTTGGGACATTAATAAAATGATTGCTGCAAATGTTGAATTTGCTGCTGCACCGGGTGTTCCAGAGTTTCAATGAATGACAAAGAAATTACAAAAACAATCCACTCAAAACTTTGTTGGTTCGTACAATTCTTGAGAAAGTATCATCGGGCTCTTTATCGAATACCACTCGTTTTTCCGCTGATATTTATTCGCCACTTCATTTTGAATATTCAATCCTGCAAATTTCAATCGTAGTCTGCACTTGTTAACAAGTTAAGTTAAAATAGAAACTGACCCGATATTTTAAAAAATTAAAAAAAAAACAACTTCATGCTGTTTATTAAATATCTGCAGAAGAAAGGTACAAATTTACGGAGAAGGTGCTTGGTGATAATGCTCCGAAGCAAAAAATTGGTCTCCGTAGTTTCGTTGTGGGAGAATAACTTAGGAACATGCGAAAGGTGCTGGTCGATTCCAAACTATGCGTATTAAAGAAAATATTGATGGTGTCCATCACATCAGTAAACTAGATCGTCGGTTAACCACTAGACGCTTAGCAGATATAAGGCATCTCAAACGGTACAATAACCACCAAAAAATGTTTAAAAACTATTTCACATATAACACAAATTTTATGTTTTGTTTTATTACACACATTTTACATTGCAAATAATAACGGATCACGGGTAGTGAATCCGGATCCGAGAATCAGATAGTAGATTCGGATTCGAGAATCAGCTAGTGGATCCGGATCCGGGAATCGGTTAGTTTAATTATTCGGATATACGGATCTCAATTTTTTCGAATACTTACAACACTAATTGAAAGACGTGGCAAAAAAGACAAACTAGGGCAAACTTATCGTGCAATGTACAAAGAAGAAGCCGTTTACACCATCCATATAATCTGAATTTGACTGTAAACACTGTCACTGCTAGAAGAAGATTAGCTGATACTAACCTCAACGCTATAAGTCCACAGAAGGTGCAGTTACTACCGAAACGACATATCCGCAACGTTTGGCGGCATTAATTTCGTCAATATTTTGTGGACCGATGCTCCTTTACGATTGTTGCATTTCACTAGCAAGATATATAAATAAACAATATCCATATGCGGTGAAACGCTGTCCTTGATGAATGTAAATTTTTAAGAATGCTGCAGTTTACTTTTCCAGTATTGTTTATAAAAAAGTTAGATAATGATACTTGTACAAATATAGAAAACAGAAGAACATTTCAACATTTTCTACAAAAATATTGTAAACTAGATTTTTACTAGACAGTAATTTGAGATATGTTAAACTATACAGACCCGACATTCTTAAAATTTTCTCAACATAGCGTACATTATCTTTCGTAGAAAATTTACACTCGTTTATAAACTAGTGCATATAAATTACTTTTGAACGAAAAATTACGTTTTTGATGAGAAATATTTGGCTCCAAATTATATCGAACGATCAAAAAAATACCGACTTCCCTAAGACGTTAGCTCCATATTTACTTCTACTTATTCATTAACGTCCCTAAAACCTTCCGCCTATGTTTTTTATTTGTATTTGTAACACGCTCACACAGACGCGTCACTGAAATTAATTTCAAATTTCTTAATTGGGGGTAAGATTCGGCTATTAATTTTTTTAGGACGAAGAAAATGAAAGAACGCTATCCAAATCAAGACAAGCGAGTACAAAATTGCCGTTTGGATATTGCATATCGAAATACTAGAACACTTTGCACTTTTTTCTCTAGAAAGCTGGTTCAAAAAATGGGGCCTATACTTATATTCGAATGTATGTATAGCCCTCGGAGTAAAAACCACCGCACCATAGTTAATGTCAGACATACTCGGCATCTGAACCTTTCATTTTTTAGTATTTCTTTCAATGGGTTAAAAAAGCGTGGGTCTAGTCATTTTTACCAACGAAGTAAGTAAGAATTTAATGTGTTATTCTAGAATATTACTTTAAGGTAAGCATTATATCTTTATTACTTATTATCTTAGGCGAAATACAAAATTAGCGTTTCAAGGAATTCGGCTGAGTTGAACAGTTATTAAAGCAAAAGTAGGATACTGTGATGAAAACGCCACCTAAAAATAGAAAAGATATTTTTGTAAACGTTTTGTGTAATAATGTGATTCACTTCCAAAATCAATAGATAGTTCCAATAATTTTTCTTAACCTTTCGGTTAAGAAAAACTATAATGCTACAAACATCCTCATATTTATCTAGACTTAATAGCACACAGAATTATAGAATAAGAATAAAAGGGACTTATGAGTAATAATGTCGCATTAGTAAGATGAATTACTACACTAATCGATAATAAGAAAAATATGTACCTATCTACAAAATGGAGAACATGAATCAGAGTATGTGAATATTAGGCAACGCAAATATGCATTTAAAAATAGCTTCTACTACCATTATAGATTCCAAAAATACAACTCGCTGTTTAAAATTGACGTTCCACAATTCTCTTGACGAATTTTTGGCAATTTCTTATTTAGCGTTCAGTTGTATGAATTATGAAGGTTTTGTGGCCTAAGAGTTTTATCATCTCAACGGAAATATATTCTGTAGAGATAATCGGAATTTAGAATTAAAAGTAAGGAACTAGAAAAAGAAGTTAAAAGCTTTCTACATTATTATTATTATTATTGGCCTTGGTGCTTTCCATAATACAAATTACATATTCTATTAAACTATTGCCAAACGAAATTTACACAATACGAAGTTAACATGTAACACTCTCTTTGTATTAAATAGATTTACCAAAATATGATAATTACTTCAATTACCTCCAAAGCATCTTTTTGCTAGCTGTTTGCTACTTCGGTATTTTCATTGTTAGCACCTAATAATTATTAATATAACTGTAAAAGAATAAACTATACTGCTTTTAGAATATACACAGAACAAATGTTTGGAATAAATTTGCTATTGCGATATTGGCAAAATCTCACCTGAGAAAGAGTTTGTTCTTATCAAATTTAATGTAATATTTATATGCACACGAAAGTAAGGCGAAACGATTTTTCCTCAACAAGAAAAAATGTAACTCTTTTTAATACTAAGTTAAAGAAGCTCTTCAAAATTAGCTAATTTCTACAATAATTCTCCAAAGTTCACTTAATTTCTTCTTTAAACGACGAAACGCCATCGTAAAGATGCCGTTTCGCCGCTTAAAGAAGAAATTAAATGTTGTAATAGGAAGGAAGTTATAACTAAAACACCGACAGTAGTAAAATAGATGTTGCTGATATATTTAATGCAATATTTTGTGAATTATACAGGTAAAAATAGCATATCGTGTATCTACAAAAGCTATGAAAAATACGGGTTTCCGTTTTAGCGGACAAACCGTTTTGGGTATTTATTTATAGATTGTAGATAATCGAAAAAAATTGAGATCCCTAGGATCCGGATCCACTATCTGATTTTTGCATCCGGATCCGTAAATTTTTTGCAATGTTGAAAGCGTTTAATAAAAAAATCATAAAATTTATGTTATATGGAAAAGTTGTTAAAATCCGTGCATTCAGAATAGTGCTGCGTTTCCATGCGTATATGTTTATTATTATTACTTATTTATATTTATTATCTATTATTATTACAGCTCTATTGCTCGAAGAAGTTGTTAGAGGCCGAATCCACGTCATCGGATGATGAATTCAATCGAATAAAGAATCTGAATTCAATATTTCGGATAACGGATTCAGGTCCGAAATATCGGATGACGAATTCATATCCGAGGTTTCGGATAGTGGATCTCGGTCCGAGATTTAGAGTTTACGAGAGAAGATAAGTTATTAACAATTACGGAGTATGTATTTAACAAGTTTGCAGCTAGTTTACATATAGAATTAATTATTCATGACTTGGATTTACGACGATGGGGTCAAAAGGTAAACAAAAAGACGCAGTTAGATCATGTTAAAACTTCTCGTAAATGGAAACTACATTTCAAAGGGGCTCGCAAAATAGTTTCAAGAAAAATAACCAAGTTTGTCGCTCGTCTGGAATTGCTGATAATGAATTGAAAACTACGGCACTTTCTGTTGCAGAAGATCTAAGACCAAAATTGTGTGAAGTGCAAAATACGTTTAACACCGACGAAAGCGGTTTTAATTTACACTCAGGTCGTAGTAGATGCAAAAAACTCGAATGTGCTGTGGAAGTCAGTTTCTGCTGCAACCATTCCTCCACTGGAGGAATGTCAGCTATAGTTTCAAGGGAAGTTGGGGAAAGTTTTTATCTCTAGATACAGCTAAGCTTATTTTGAGATTTATAATTTTAATTAATATTCATTTGTTATAACTGGTTAACTTCGTAAATAAGTTGATAATATTTTCAAGCATCTAATGTACTTGTTGAAACGGAAGCTAACCAGGGAATTGTCTAGTTAATGGCTAAGAGACATATATAACCAAAACTTTCCAGGCCATTGACCTAATTCTTTAAAAGAATTTGTTCTTATAAGTGAAGATGTACATATACTAACAATCTGTAATAAAACAGGCGGCATGATTCAACCTTTGGATGTGTATCGATTTCGGGTATGGAAACTTTCCGACCGATACTTAAAAATTACGATGTTGATCTTCGACAAGGGAACCACGTTATTAAACTATCTACAATCATAGATACATAATATCTAGATGTCTAAATATATTTGCACATGCCTGGTTACATGGAAAATAGACCCAGCCGTTTCGACCATTCCGTAGAGTTTGCTTTTAATAACAGCAATGACGGCTTCTCTCATATTTGTAGTGAGCCTGCTTTTATTAAATGTTCCAGATGTAATGAATTCAACACTTTTCAGAAGTGCTTCAACAGAATTGATAGGACACATAGTCCTATCAATTCTGGGTTGGATCCGTTGCAGTAAGTAAATACATGCGCATCAAATTGCAGAATAGGCAATGTTAATATTAACAGCGACCACCGACCGGTGGTGCATGAGTCTGCAGATACTTCCGTTGGAACAGATTTAAAAACTATTTAATAACAATTATAAAGGATTACTTTACGCAATAGAAAAACTGCAAGCTTTGGCACTGTTGTTAACAGAGTCACTACAAGTACTGGACGAAGTGTGTAAAATGCTACTGAGAGTGTTTTAAAAAAAAATTCAGATTTTCGACAGTAAGACAAATTTGTGATAGCGATTATTTGCTAACTATGCCTGCCTTACATCGGTACGAGTACACTTTCCGTGCGCTGCACGAAATTAGCAGACACTAGACAGATTCGTGTTTTGTTGACTCTCTGGGAAACCAGTAGGCAACACGGACCTATTCTCATGAGACGAATAAACACGAGTCTGTCTAGTCTGTGCTAATTTCGTGCAGCGCAACTTGTTTCTGCAGGCTTAGTCATTAGTCATGTTGTTGTCTTGGTGATTATGACTAAATTTTTAATCCTTAGCCATTAATAACGTTTTGATTTTTAGTAATAATCGTTAGTCATGATGATGTCCCTGCCTGATAAGAAGCTTATAGGAATTTGAAGAAATAATGGGAAACTTCTATTGCACCTTAAATACAGTAGACGTGAATTTCATAAGATTTTAATTTTGTTTATAAGTATTTTTGAATATTTGTTTGGATCAATTTTCATTTATTTAATACATTACTATATTAATTGCATTTGCACGTTGTCTATGATTGAGTATATTGACTATAATAAAAAATGAATTTTAGTCAAAATAGTTTAATATAAAGGATACTAAAACCATAAACGGGTGATTAGGTAAAAGATTACCGATAAAACAAATACTGTATACAGTAAAACACAATGCGAATAAAAACTGCCAGACGTGAAAATTTTATAAAAGTCAAGGTTAAAATTATTTTTAAAAACTTCGTGAAAGTTTGTTAATAGTTGAACATGAACTAAGACGAATACATACATTTGCGAGGAACTGACTTACAATGTTTAGTTATTAATATATAAATTTAATTTTTGCAAAAGGTTTCATTCTCAGGTAAAAAATTCGTATAAAAGTTTAAACGTTATATCCTTAACATTTGTATAATTATATTATACAAACCGATCGCAATGCAAAGAAGTTTAACAAATTACAAGACGGGCGTACAAGCTAAACAAGTTACATTTTCAAAAAAGGCAAGTGCAGCAACTACTTTCTATAAAGTTATCTCTATAAAATATATCTATTTTTTCCAATTAAACAAACAGGGCAGCATTACCAAATCACTGAACCTACTCATTCTCTTCCAATTCCTTTTTTCACTACGCTAACCATGAAATCTCGTTCCCAACGATAAATGTAAATAAAACGCATCATACGTAGAAAATGATAAACCAGAAAAACTCAAATACATTCAAAGAAAAAACGTAAAATTGGAATTGCCTTACGGTTATTACCAATACGCTTTTAATTGTGATCTCAAGATATCGTTTGGAAAATCGAAAATTAAAGCAAGAATCTCCCTGAATGCCTGCTCAAAAAACCAAACACAAAAAACAAAACAAGTAAGCATAAATATGAATGCTATTAGAATTTTGTACGTACTCCATGCCGAAAATCCTAATACAACTAATACAAACCAGGAAGTGCTGCATATTTAGATGCTCATTCAAGGCTTTAGCGAATTTATTTAGCGAATATATCTAACTTACCTTGCAGCTTAACAACTTTAATTCAATTCTTTTTGTTAAATCAAACCAATATTTGTGTTGGTTGTGCTTCAAAACGTACAATAGACGGAAATAGAGTTCCATAAAGATATTCCTCCTTATTTAAGACAACATTCATATTTGCACAATTGGCGTTTGTGTCTATTTTACCTTCCGTTTTCAATAATACTTATTTTCTTATGCACACGTGTTGATTTTTGATTTTACGCATGCATTTTGTTTGTTTTTTTCGTAAACATTCTAATGTAGGTTGGTTAAACATTAGTTTTAAAGTCATTAATGGTATGCTGTCTTTTTTAAACCATATAGAGTGTGGAGTATTTTTAATAAACGAAGTTGGTTGAGTAAACCAATTTTTGGTTGCCTTACCCAATTTGTTTCTCTCAGTGTACCCAGAATAGCAAAAGGCATAGCAAAAAATACATAAGCGTTGTGTCTCTTTTCCGCGCAATTATTGTAGAGACGAGAACTTATATCTTATGAAATTCTTTCTATATTTGTGCAATTGTTTGTAAAAGCTGTTCTGCATTTTCAACTTGTTATCCCTAACTTCCACATAAATGAACACTTTTCTTATCTAATTTATTTTGCAAGTACTTACTACTTAGACTACAAATTTCGAATCAACAGTTAAAAACTGTAATGTTTACTGTTATCATGGTAACCAAACAATACCAACATTAGAAACCATTTGGATGCACTGTCCAAATGTTGGAATGCAAGTATCTCTTTTACTTTTAATATTAGAAAATGTATTTACTATAGGGCGGATGTATAATCTAATTAAAAAAAAAACGAGTTTCTGGTGTTTGAATTTGGCAAAGTTTAATGTTCAACATTGAACGTCCTGTATATTTCAAAGTAGATTATGGCCCAAATTTAGTAATGTGCAGCTTCTAGGTATTTAATACCCAAAAAAAATGTTGGTGGACGCACACGGTTCTTAAAGTTTACGATCATTTCACAATCAATAAAGAAATGCAATCATTGGGCTGAAATTAAACATATCTGCACGAAGAGCGCGTTATTTATAATTGTGTCCGTCACTGGTGAATTACTTGTGCACCAGAATGAATTTTAAGAATAGATACAATTTCAACGACTAAAATCACCAAATGACTAATCTTTCGAGTTTTAAGCTAATTTAATCACAGATATAAAAGCTTTATAGATAGCCAGTACACATGGCGCAGTTGGACACATATTTTAATAACTTATAAGGTTTAAAAGGTGGGGCAATAATATTTTTCAGTTTCTTTAAAGGAAGTTGACATTACACGCAGATTGAAACGTATTCTAGAATTCTAGAAATGTAAACGTCAAAAACCACAGAAATCTACAAATACATCTTGCGCCCCTGTAACCAGTGCCTTGTCTGGAAACGAAAGCATTTTCGTGGCCAACAATGTGCGGCCAAATAAGATAGCATATAGCAAATATAATAGTCATAATAGCATGGGATTGACTATTCGTACAGCTCTTTCATCTGTGGTGGAAAACCCATTTCTGGTATCAAGAAGGCGTCTATTTCAAAGGTATTTGTTAATAACATTATAATTGCATTTAACAAATCGTTCTGACAAAGTCGTTTTATTATGAGTTTAAGTGCTTCGTTTTAATGTCAGTGTTTTTAATATAATTATATGGTACCGTGTTACTTTATCATATATATTTCCCCATTTAATTTGATTAAAATGATACGTTTCTGATTATCGGATTTGGAAATTCCGTTATACGTAAAAAAATTTTATAAATAAAAATCACGACATTAAAGAGGAGCAATTCTTTTGGACACGTTCTAATATTTCTTTATCTGTAATAAAAACTTGATGCCTTCTACAAAGATCTACCTAAATGCGGATACGAAAAATACATTAAAAAATGCTTTCGGTTTAGTAAAAATATACGCGTAGCAATTATATTTCTTCGCTGAAATTAATTCAAAATGAAGGAGGTTTCATGAAATAAATATAAAAGTAGTTAAAAAGTAAATTCTTTCGTGTAAATGTATATCAAAAATTTGCGTTTTAAAGTGAGACAGATCGTAGAAGGATATTTATTAATCAATAAAATAAAAAATAAGCGGGATATATGTTACATAAATTGATTAAACGCCAAACATTATTTTGAAAAAAATTCAAAATAGAGAAAAAAGGAAAGAAGAATATTTATTATTATTTGGGCTATACAACCGATTTAAACGCGGTGCACTGCACATTTCATTACAGAATTCTTTCCGATAGTTCTCCGTGATCCGTATATCTTTCCGCTAACCACTAGGTGGCTGGAGGGGTTCGTTGCCTCGATATAATCTACTTAAAAATCGCAGTAAAACCTGTAGTGCGAAATAATCAGTAATTCGTCGGTAGGTATTTGTATTGTATAAGAATACCCATAATGTTAAGCTAGCGTTGACTATTATATAATTAATAAACGTATTGAATCGTTTCAAAGAAATGTAATGTAAAAAAACTATATATACGACTTATTAATAAATGTTTCTGAAGGTTTACGCGAATGTGGTTATACTAATTTTTAAATTAAAAATAAAAATGGTAATTTTATTACTCCAGACGATTGCTAAATCATGTATTTCTTTTTTTGCAAGTATGTACAGTCACATAAAAGAACTAGCATCTACTACTTTCGATCACTGTATATTAGTATCACCTTTAAGGAAGTTTTATTATTTTCGTGTACGAAGGAAATAATTTAAGAATCTCCAGTCGTCGAAAAAGGGAATTTCTTTTTTGTACGACTGTACATAAGATCTTACGTGAGTACATTTAATACATGCAACTATAATTTTAAAATCAATAGAACTACTGCAGTGAAGTGCTCTGCAAAGTTTTATTTATAATTGTAATTCTTAAGTTAAAAGCTTAGAAAACTACGAGCAAATTTATATTATCTGTGTTAATCAACTGCATTCAAATATGTTGTAAATGGGAGAGAGGTTACTATTTAAACAATGTAATTTATGACAAGAAATGATTTCGACAACTTTAACATTTTCGGGCATATTGCTTTCGTAAAAATCTGGGACAACTCGATGACAAATCATATAAGCTCATTTTGACGTTTTTTGTACATTGATTTAAAAAATGACAATGTTTCAGATATTTTTAAGTATGAACATTTTTATCGAAAACATTTGTTGCTTTACAAATGTTGCTAAAATTTTATTGGAGCACCATCATTTGAAATAACTTTCTGCCTTTTAAGCATGGATGACATGTAATTTTTTTAACGATTAGTCCCTAAATAGCTCTATAAGGGGGACCATGGTAGAACATCAATATTTTAGTTGCGGAACCATTCTACAACTATATTAACTGTGTGAACTTAACAGTTATCTTGGTGATATATATATATATATATATTTACAGAAGGATGCACTGTATTTTCGCCAACGCCTCGAAAACTAATCCAACCCTATTCATTCACTTAGAAACAGCCAGAAATTTTTAAATTTCGTGTATTTGGTCTATATACTTCAAGTTGTGAATTATGTGTTGATTGTATTCAATGCATAATTTTCTCGTCCATAAACAGTAGAGATTTTAGTCCCAGCTTTCCTCTTTACGATTGATACTGACAGACAATTTGACAAATTTCTTAATAGTCATATTCAGCCCTAATTTTACAAAAGGCATGTTCAAAAATGGACGCCATTTGTCACAGATTTTTATAGAAGCAATGGTACATATTTCACCAATTAATTAATGTACGTCTCAATCTCTGTATACAGTATAACATTTAACGGCAACAGTGTATATCTTTATATCCCTAGGTCTATCCTAAATTTCTTGCTGCTATCAATAGTGATGATGATGTAATAATAGTAATACTTGATTGATTATAAGTATCCAACAGGATAATAAATCAATAGTCACGTACAAAATAAATGAGAATGCGCATTTGGAAATATGAGATCATTTTTTCGATGGGTTTCATAGGGATGTATGTCTTTTATAGCGATATACTCATCTTTGTGATTATGGTGGCAGCAGACAGCTTCAGGGATGTATAAAGATGGAAGAGTTAAAATACGCAACGTTTAAAAAAGAGGTTTACATGACTCTGTAGGTTTTATTGCTTCAGTGCCACAAAGACCTTCGAAACCGAGGATCCCCAGAGGAGTATCCCGTACCTTATCCGCGACTCAATTTCCGTATGGTATACCGATAGTAACGGGTGTAATGATAGCTGATCCTTCAGGCTGGGAAACTTCTTGGTATTTAACATTTTCACTAAGTGGACACGGTGAACATTCCAGCGCAGATCTCCCCAACTTCGTGCAATCAACTTTAGATAGATTATTACACGATATGGGTTTTGAATTTAGAAACATTGAATGGGAAACTGCTACTGCTATTAACTTCTTCCGGGTTTCGCCGTGTGTCAAAACTGTCGCTCGACTCGCACGTTAATTTCGACAGTTCATAAGCACTAGTTTGGAATCACCGACTAGTCAGTCCTAGGTTTTCCATTACTTCACGCTGTTGATGATGATGATTTGTTTCTGGCGCTGTATCAAATATACGAAAAATATTGAAAACGATATGTGGACAGTGAATAAGTTGCACGACACATGCATCATCCTCAGAAAATCAATCATCCTGGAGCCACTAAAAATAATCTGCGTGTGCACTTGCGCTATTCCTTTTTTAAAAATCATTTCATATTTTGATTGGCGCTACGTCTACTGTAAAAGTGGATATTACAATTTTTTGTAATAAATCTTATAATGCCTCAGTTTTTAAATATACGACCAAGAAATCAAAATTTAGTTATAATAAATAAAATTTTGTGCTTTTTTTTTATTAATTACGAAATAGGATACCGCTGCCTATATTTTATTATCTTCCGGAATTTTTCTTTTGGAATAGCATAATCCCAAAATTTAAACATGTACCTAGTTTTGTCGTGAAATGGTCGAATGTTAAATAATGATCAGGAAATAGTAATATACCCATGATTGGGACGATTTGGCAACCGTAAATCGAATCCCCATAAGATGTATACTGCATACCGAGGTTGAGACTCTCTCTATAGTGAGTTTATCAATAATCTAGCTCAATGTAAGAAATATGATTTAAAAAGTATTGTTCACAATGCTCCCCAATTGTGTTGGTCATCAATGTTTAGTAATATTTTTGGGAGAATTATTTGGGAGTAACTATGTACAGCTCATCAGTATAATATTAATTATTTAAGTTCTTTCTGTGGAAGGAACTATTTACAGCTGATTGCCATGTTGGCCACTAAAGAAATTTTATCTAATATTTAAAATCTACGTGTTTAGTCCTACATTTAAATGCTTCTGTGTACGGTCTGACGACCTTCTATTTCATATACATAATAAATTCAATGACTTGTTTTTGCTGTGTCACATAGAAAATATGGACTGCTATCATTTATCTTGTGACTTCGTTAGACGACCGATTGTTTTCGATATTGAGACTAATAAATTAATATTTACAGAAACGTACGTTTTTAATACTTTTACGCATTTTCATAAAGTCGCTTTAAATTGATGTAAGAGCAATGGAATGAAATCTTACCGCCTCCTGTGTAATACCGGTTATCTGCCATCCCTCCACACCTTGTGTCGCCCCATTCAAACCTATGAAGAAAAAATTCACTAAAACCTCTGGTTACCTTATATGATGAGGGTATGTGCATCTCAAAGAATGTTTACACTTGTTTAATATAACGTTAGTGTGGGGTTATCGTTTAAGAAGATTCCCAAGTACGCAATAATCTGTTCTTGTAAAGTAAAATCTCGATAATTTTGCCCCAAGTAAATATTAAACGTTATCGACAAATGACCAAAATTAGACGAGTGTATATGCTACTACATAGGTTGTTAGCCAGTTATGGGTACAGTTTACACAAAAGATGACATATCCTATGTTGAATGTGTACATGTACTTTGCTAGCTATCTACAACACCTGGAGATCTAAAATTAAATATGGCCTACTTAAATAACTAGACACTTAAATAAATCACGCATAATTTTGTTGTAAATTATGAATTAACGGTCAGATTAATCAAACGATAGTAAAACGTTCTATTAGGAAATAGACCGAATAATTGACGATATATAACAGAGGGACTAATTTATCATTAAATGTCAGTCGCATGCAGTAGAGTAAGTAATAGATGTATCGCATACTTCAAGTAAAAACTGTTAAAAAGAAGTAAATAGGTACGACCGGCCAGTAAACTTAATTGCAGAAAAATCGCGTAAAGTAGCTTTCTCCGGGACGTACAAATAGATTATTGTAAGAAAATGATTTACAAAACTCCACCGCAGTATTTCGTACATGTAACACCTGCACACATATCTGGTAAATCACCAAATATTATAAGAAATACAACACGGTCGTATTTGAAATTAACGTCACGGGTAGAAGCAACGTGTAAAGTAACTCGCACATTTAAACAAAATCATGATGGCCACACAATAGCTGTAAAATTTGTGTTAGAAGTGCTTCACTTATGATGATATAAAGATGAATCGAAGAATCAAGTAGATTCAATGCAATATTTACCACAGACAGGGCTCGATTATCCACTTTTGATTTTTCGATAGGAATTCACTGACATTAACACTGTTGGCTTACCCAGCGTAAATCATAATGAATGCGAATTAAATCTTAAATAGTTATAAGAGAAAAACTCGCGATAAAGATGGCGACCGCCTGCTAGTTACCGATAAATTGTTTTTATTCACGGTCATTTTGTAAGTTTGTTGGTCAACAAAACACACTTTCAACACATTCCGGTCAATGTTCCTTGGCTCCTCAATAAAACCGAACGTACCGAGTTTCGACAATGTCGTCGTCACTATAATAACAGATCAAAATAAGTTGACATGCGTTACTAGGAATCACAGATTGATCTACTTTGTAATGTTTTGCATAGAAGAGCACGGATGTAAGCAAAGCACACGAACCTATAGGTGACAGGCCTGTCGGGAAATCGGTGAACGGTGGGAAAATAAACAAACTATTATACCGGCTCAATAGCGCGCGAAACCGCCCCTGCACTTTTATTGTTTCTTTGAATTGTGTTCCGCGCTGTTGTACGCTCCAAGATAGTTAAATATAGATCTCTTACGTTGCGCCGGCTAACATTTTTGTCTCGAACTTAATAGCCGTTTTTTCTTATTAGTTCGATACTTAAGATAATTTTAGGGAAAGGACATTTGTCTATATCGATTTCACCGTATATATGATGTAACACGATGTACGAGATTAACGGAGTGCATATATACGCGTGTATTTTGGACACCCGCAGCTTATCTAACTAAAAAGTATTTACGATGATTCCGCTCAAGTACGCCATACTATGATATACTTGTTTAATTCGAAATAATAATTTGTTATTATGACACTCTAACAATTTTGGTACAATAAGTATTTCGGAAGATAAAAATCTGCACAAAATCTGTTTATCGAATGGATTAGACTACGACATCATCAATTTGAAAAAAAATTACCAAATTTGGTAGCAGTTCTTTCACCAAAATAGATATCTATATTGTAAATACAACGATACGCAACTTTTAGGGCAAAAATACCTACACAGTGTTATAAATAGCTGATACGCAAACAAATCCATGAATTTCTAAAAATTAAGCCTATAAATGATGATTTTGAAATTTCAAAATCGTACCTTGAACGAAAAGCAAACTAATAATAAGATTAAAATTTCTGCTACTGCAGCCTAGTAGTGACATGCTTAATTGTACCAACATGCCTATTACTGTTTAAAAGAATTGTGCTGTCTTGGTTGCTTACCATTCTGGTTTCTTGCATGACGTGCGTAAAAGAAGGATTTTTCGTGAACCAGTTTGTTTAGTGGAATATTTCTATGGCACCGTCAACAGGTGTTGAGTTTAGACTTGCTCCTTTTGAGGAAAGCAATTCACAAAATTGTTAGTAAATACCACAAGAAAGACAGGAAAAGTAAAGCGAAACAAAATAGTTAAGCTAAGAAAACCCTATTAGCTACTGCATCGATTCGATCTGATTCCAATCATACGATTTTAATCATGTATACACCGAAAAAACGAATATGATTTAGCTAGTCGTATAACAACCTTATTTATTACATGTGCATTAAAATATCCCTTATTTGGGCAAAAAAAATTATTCTGCGAAAATTGTTGTGCTCATCAAAATTTTATCTGAATAGAATGATATTAATTCCTGCCGACCACCAGATTTGAGTGTTAGATTACGTAGATAATTTGTAGAAAGTCACTGAGGAGATGTGCGTGCGTGTATATATTTATAAAATATCAAAATTTGATTCAACATTTGCAGAATTCGAATTATTTTTGAGTAGTATTTGAATTCTGATATTTCGAAGATTTATATTATTAGTCAAATTATTTTCAATAATTTGCATCTTGGAAACACACAAAACTCATACACAACACACATTATACAGCATCTAGCAATCTAAAAGCAACGTCAATCCATAACATCAGAAATGATCGTCGTTAGACCAACCACCAAGAGAAATATATAGTGAACATTGTAGTATACCGTACAGGAACCGATGGTTACTCTATTCTTCTATTTTTATTAAAAATAATATAAATAGGACAGGACAGTAAGCGACTAAATTAGCATCCGCGGATGTACCAAGAGGAACGCTAATTAATTGTGAATACTTGAAAAGTAAATGTTGGAACAAAAACTTACTGCATATAATTTTGCTCAATTTTCCTTTTAACATCAGGAAGAAACAACTGCTCCCTTTTTTCTACTAGACTAACATTCTAGAACTACAAAAAAGTAGTTCACGCTACGTTCGTTGTAGTGAAATTTATAGTTATGTTGGTTTCAAGAACGCTAATTGTAGTGAATATTACTAGAATACTTTAACTACAAAGATATTGTAGGCTGTACAATTGCAATTTTTCTCTGTGCATAAAAAGTATCAAGTCGTTGGATTGGCATTCCTGAGGCAACGAATAAACAAGTGGATAGATAGAAAAACAATTGATATTTTTCGGAAAAACTATCTAGAATTTGAATTTCATTCAACGATATTTATTTAAAACAGACGTAAATTAATTCAGGGACTACTCTGAAGAGATATAAGCAAGAAAATTAACTCGAAGAAGTCAATTAGTGGGGATTTAGAGGAAAAGGATATGGATGGATTCATTAACTTAAAAGACAACCAAAAACATTTTGTAAAAAAGCGTTAAAATAAGAGACAGGGACTTGTGATTATCATTAATTCGGTTTTTCATCTACTAAAACATCAAATTTGGCGACCCTTTTTGGCGATATTTCGATTAAGTCAGAATATTCTATTTTTGAAACTTCAAAGTCAGTTTCAAGCATATTTAAATTGATATTTATTGCTCAAAACAACGTTTTAAATTATTCTTGTGAATCTTTAAGATCAATGGCATAAATTACCAAATGCAAAGAGTACGGCATGACTGAAGAGAATAAAATTGGACCAAATATCTTTGAAATTAGAGCAGTTAGTATAAAATCAGGGAAACTATTTTATAAAAAGCGTTAAGAATAAAAGACAAAGATTATCATTTAACCCAATTTTTCATTTACCAAAACATATCAATATAGTATGTAAATTATTGTTAAAATGGGATACACAATGTTGGTGGCATTTGCCATACTATCCGCAGTTTTTACCATTAAGTGCGTCATAGTTTTCTGCCTACAAAAAATGGATTTAACATCTCCTTCGGCGGAGTCATTCGCAGCATTCAAATCCGTAAGAATCATTCAAATTGTTAAATATGAATTGTTGATCTTCCGTGTTGCAACGTATGGTTTGAGAAAAAAACTAGTGCCCATATTTAGGCGATAGAACAAATCTCTACCCTTGGTTAACACGAAATGATCCATTGTTTTTTTCCGAAAAAATATTACGATGGAGTTGGAATTTACATCTTGTAAATTAAAGAATTAAAAAAGTAGAAGTAAAAAACAGTGGAAATATTAAAGGTTGGTAGTCAGCACAAAATGAAATCTTCCATATAATTGCATATCCATTTCTCCAAATAGAGGAATATACCATGCATTCCATGAAAAAGTTTAATTCAATAAACAAAAACAAAAATGCAATAAATATTACCGAAAAAATGTTACATTCGGTGTCCACTTCGAAGTTCTGAACAACAAATAAAATGTTTTTCTGTTGGTTAAGAAGCCTGTTCCAAAGCGTTTCATTAATTAGATGAAAATTGCACCTTGACATGGGTACATAAAAGATAGAACTACGGCGGTTTTAACCATGTCTATGGTACGTAACGTAGTTTCAAAATTAAAAATATATTTCTAAAACATTATAAACTAAGGTTATTTCTTTCGTGTGTTAGGAATTTCTTTTACTACTGTTAGATAAATAAGTTTGTTTTTGGAAACGTACTAATGTACAGAATTATATCTAAATTTGTAAGAGCCTCCAACTTTTAACTCGTGCACGTAACGCTTAATAGAATGATTATCTTTGTTAAATGATGTGCTTCATAGCATATTATATATAGCTATATTCTTCAAGCAATATTTAAAAAAATTGAATAAGGGTCTATTTTTCCCGAAACGTTACATCTTTTCCGCTTGAGGATTATCTGTGCACCATTTTAACTTTGATTTGTACATCCACGTCATTATCAAAGGGCGATGGAATTGGCAACTCTTCCAAGTACCACATTTATTAATGAATTTCTTTATAATTGCTCGTGACATTGTGTAATCTATAAATCCATATGATTTCAGAATTTTTAGGGAGCGAAGATCTTCATAACGTACTTCTACAGCAGCTCTGCACTATAGCCACGGTTTGGCATTACAATAAACAGATATACATCTCTTAAGACATTTTTGCCTGTAATCGCGACAGTTGAAGCTGTGATTCTAGAGAAATATTTTCAAGGAATAAATTGCTTGTTTCCATCCATTGAACTTCGGGGTGACGTATTTTTGGTTTGTTTCCAGAGTTTCCTTCCAAAGATATTACTGAGAGCTCGATAAGTTCACAACAATCACCTCTCAGTGTGGTTTCTGTAATTCACATTCATTACAGTCTAGCATTTCCTTAATTTTTGATTCACTAAAAAGCAGTTCCGCAGCCTTCTTCCCATTTTAAGTTATTGGTATCGACACTTCCCAGTTTTTCCTCAACCGTTTAAAAAGAGATATACCAGCACTGCTGCTACATTACATACTTTACATTCAAATACACACATCCTAAAATAAGCGAGATCGCGTTCAATTCGGCGCGGGTTAAATTACTTTTATCTTCGTGTACACATGTTTTAGCGTTCAAAAATATTGAAGTCAGAAAACAAGACACATTTTAATGTACGTGATCAAAGGGACAATGACAATGGGTCTATCTCTACCGGATTATCATATCATGCCACCACTTACTTTTTTGTATTGATTATATTTATTGGGACAGGTATCAGCAAGGAATACGCGATTTTATTATTGAAGAAATTAGATTTTTATTAACAAATTAAATTATTTTCACTAATTATAAATATTACAATAAATAGTTATTTTCAAACCTTAAGCAAATATAAATTGAATTTATTGAAAATGAATGAAAAGCCGTCTAAGCCGACAGCTAGATGACCCAAAAATTTGCGATCTATTAATTTTGGACGTGAAAAAAAATTGAATTTGTTGTTTAAATGAAATAATATTTCATTTAAACATAATTGAAAATTAGGGACTTTTGACATTTACACACTAAAAGTTGAAAGCTCAGTCCAATTGCATGTTTGTAGACGCGTAATATGCATAAAAGAATAAAAATGATAAATTTAAATACAATAAAACATTCCAAAGTATTCATTGTCTAATTCACTTTCTTCGGCTGTCGAAAATTTCGATTTTATGAAAATCAGTCTTATTTCTCTTTGTTAGGTATTTTGACATCTTTCCGGTTCTAAATCCTCCTTTCGTGTACTCATGATTATACAATGAATAATTGCTCTAAGGAAAGCCGCACATTAAAGAAACTGGAAGAGCTATTGAGACTAGTTGGACATAACCACATATTAACATGTTTCTACCTAGAGATACACTTGGCTCGACGCTCTTGAAGGAGTGTAATGTAAGCCGAGGCAAACTCACATGTTTTAACGAGAACCTAATCGACAGATTGAGAACAAAACAATAATCCCATATATCATCAATATTCCCTATATTTATCTGTCTTAGTTTTTTGAGATAATTGACATAATTTCAGATTTTTGCGAAATGCCGCCGTTTCTTTAACAGTCGATATCTTAAACGCTTGAGACACTAGAGCGATGGCCCAAATTTTATTCAATTGAGTACTTTTCGGAGTTTCAGGTAATATGTAATTCTTTTTTTAAATATCAACTAGAGCCTATAAGATGGTCGTCGAAGTGGTGCCATATCTGATTCAGACTTTTTCAATTCTTTTTTATGGAACAACTTATATTTCTCGACAATCTGATAGTGAAATGGTTATATATTTTTTCCTCTATAAACTTCTGTTTCGCTGAAGATATTTATTAGAGACGTTATCTTTTTTGGTAAAATTTCATCATCTACTCGAAGTAAATATGATTTTTTCATAAATAATAAATAGAGTTCAACATAAAAGCAATAGATTTATTTAGTTTTTTCAGCAGTTTTTTGCTAAAGTATTATAGAGTGCAGCGACGAAATACCTACAGTTACTTTTGTTTTTCTTCGTTCATTCGTTAAAAATACCCTTTTTTAATTCACGCATACAATTTGAACATACATTCCATATCGCTCCATAGTAACTGTAATGCGATTCTTTATATTTTATTGAACATTTACCAACACCTGTGGAGTTAATGCCCACGTTATGCACTGCCTTAAGAAATTTATCCATTACAATTTATTGTTATGTAGAAAGCCTCACTAGGGCCTCTGCTGGACCGTACAAATGAACGAAATGCACCAAGCCATTAACAGTAAATTTAAAACCAAAATTACTGGACGATATCCTAAACTACTGCTGCTTTTCATAGAAAATATACACAAGTATAAGATCCATGGACAGAAAACGAGTCATTATTATATAACAACAAGAAACTAGAAGTATATAAAGTAGAAGCCGTACAAGGCGGAAACTAGCTTAACAGCTCTAGCAAAAGCCATATAATCAAATACAAATATCTAGTAAACAGAACAAGTAAGAGATAATAAATTACAAACGGCGATAAGATAAGAAATAAAAACGCACAGTGATGCAGACCCCAGTTACACAAAGTAAACTATAGCAGCAGATTCCAAGCACTTTCCATGAAGCGCACAAAATATAAAGAAACAGATCAACTTACCAGGCCATTCGTTCCGAAATCACACAATACACTCAATGCACGTCAATATCAGCAATAAATGAAATAATACAAGTATTACTGTAAACAACCAGACACACGGAGACGTAGTCACTGAGAAGTGCACAGATGGAAACATATCAACATACTAACAACTAGAATCAAATTAAAGAATATGCAACAACGGTCAGTAGAAAATAAAATAGCCAAGATGAAGACAGAGATCGGACCCCAAAGCAAACCTAACACGAAAAAAAGCATATAAAAAAATATTCCAGAAAATAGCGAACCTTAAAACTCAATTGATGAGTTTGTACTTATCTGTAAGATAAAAATCATCTAGACAAAATTAACGTTGTTTACTATCAATTCACAATCAATTGTTTACTATTCAATGCTAAGAACGTGGTGGATGTTAAACGAATATAACAGAAATCCAAAGCCCACATTTTACCTCCTGAAAACAATATTCATGATAAATCGAGTAGTAATGCTCTGAATTTTAATTGTAACGAAAGAGGATGTAACGTCATAAAATCTGCGTGGACGGAAAATAAATCCTTTCCTAAGCAATCGAAAGAAAAAGGCTTCAAAAAAAAATATTCGTAAACAAGTGCTGCATAACATAAAATTATGTTCAAGTATACAGAGTGTTCAGTTCCCGCTACAAAAGATACAAGTTTGGTATTTTAAGTCGAACCGCGTACGTAGTTTAAGAGATTACAAATTATGTAAATTAATTTGTCGTCAACATTCATAGAACTGCAAATTTTGATTTGATTGTTTTCCATCGGAAATTTGTTTCAGAATTGGTCTCCTACAGTTACGTTTTGAAGCTTAAGATCTTCTTAAGTAGGTTTAGTAGGCTTCTTAGTAAGCTTAAGTAACACTTCTTCATTAGAAGTTATTTTCTTTTAAAACTCATTTACGGAGAAATCCAGAAAGTTTAAGAAAAATATCAGTTATATAATAGAATCTTTAAAAAATAAACAATAAGTTGTGCCTCTTTTCGGAATGTTACAAAATTAAGGCCAAGACTTCTTGGTACACTGGCAAATTTATCAAGAACTTCGTCTTTAATTATAATAAAGCAGCCCAAGTCCATTCAGTCTAGTTTCCGGAGTTGAATTTCTCAAATATGTTTTCAGTCTACGTAAGCTTGAAAAGCCTTTTTCCACACTTGAGAAGAAATAGGCAAAATTGCTAATATCTTTAATAGAATGTAAGAGTTAGGGAAAAAAGTCTTGTCACTTTCAAGTGAACTTAGGTATATCTTCAGTTGTTCTCTGACTCTACTTCTCTTTCCACAGCATAAACTTGCTTTGTACAATGTCTTTATGGAACGTAGTTAAATGTATCTACCACCCAAGAAGAATCAGTATTTCTACAAAACTCTGGAAGGACGTATTGTAAGGATGAGATCGTTGTTTCAATAAATTGCAAAAATCGATAGTATTCTTCTTCTGAACTGTGAGGAACGGACAATTTGCAGGCGACAGACTCTAGGGACTCCGATATTAATTTTTGCAATAAATTTCTTTATTTGAATTCGTCATCATCATTTACCCTCTGCTTAGGTAGCAGAAAATCGACATCGTTTTTTGAAGCTTCTGCGATAAGTTGTGTGTAGTTGGCAGCATACTACTCGAAACAAAAAGATTGACAAGAAATGCAATAGAACTACTCAGAGCACGTGCCTTTGTCACTAAAGCCCCTGCACTTTGGTGTTCTTCTTTTCTTACACTTCGAAATGAAAAAATATTTTATTTGTAAATATCTAGTGTGTTTTGAGTAGTATGGGTTGTGAAATTTGAGTCCAGGTTGGGTTTTCAAACATATTCAACAAGTAAAATTTTCTCTTAATTTATTGGTAAACAAACAGAATTCCTTTGACAGTAATTTCCAATATTATACTCATTTTTCCTTACAGGAAGTTTTCAGCTTCTGGGGGGATCAACAGTGTAAACAGGAAAAACACTGCTACTGCTGCGCCCAGCGTCGGCGTCGCCAGCAATATTTATATTTCACATCAAATATAATTTAAACGCTTAAAAAGGTGATTTACTATTTTCATTCAAAAAATGCTCGAAATTGCATTCAATCTAATCTAGATGTCGCAATTGATACTCATTGCAGATCCTTTGTTTCCTGCGTTAAACCCCATATCAATTTCGATTCACAACATTGACCATTTCTTGTTAAAACTTCCCTTATTGTTCTTGAAATAATTTATGTTCACTTTGTGAAGCTTTGGTGTTATCTTATTGTAATTGTGGTGACGTTGTTTATAACCATTGCATTACACCAAGCGAATACAGGGTGTTCAAAATTTATGCGTTAGAGTGATTTATTTATTTATTTACCAAGCCGAACGTATGCGATGATTTTTAGCGTATACGATTATTTTGAATAACGAGTTACGGAATCCGCCATTTGTATCTATCATGTGGATTTACTCTCGTTTGCAACTTGCTACGGTACTTTTCCAGATAAAAACACATAAACAATATTTTCATAAAATAATGTTGATAAATA
>LR737386.1:7557863-7661559 GCA_902655005.2 Marronus borbonicus
ACAGCTAATGCTACAAAAATGTGGATTTTTATTCCTTTCGAAACCGTTCTGTTTGTATACAATGTATGTACGTATATCACAATGAAATCAGGATGGATCAGAGGATTAGATGGAATTTATCAGTTTCTAGCGATGTGTATGTGATGAGGTCCCCTAAACAACAACAATTTGTTTTTTTTTTAGAAGAATAGAAGAAACACGTCGATTTTTATTCTTGTATATTAACTTTTAATATTTAGGGCAGTTAATTTTCAGTTCCGTTCCAATTGTTTTGTCTCAAACAATTAGTCGTTGAGAAAGTATAGAGAAGATTCATCTTTCGAAGGTTACATAAAGAATTGTTGGACAATTTATTCTGTAAACAACAATGATTTTGCTGATATGTGTACGTTGGTGAGTAGGTATCGTTCATCAGATGATTCGACGAATTATTATCTACCATTTACAAATGATTCATGTAAATTTCCACTGACGCAAAAGTGACCCAAGTCAAAAATTACAATCTTTGGGATAATTAGTCAAAATGAATCCTAAAAATCAATATATTTATATGGAGAAATTGCACGACATTTTAACAATGCTTTGGCGAAATATACAAACACAAAGTCCATTAACTATTGTGTAATGAAAAACTCTAAAGTAGTTCTCCTGAAAAGTTAATTATTTTGATATGTGTTCCATATCAAAATCTTCAATATCTATCAACCACTTCCATACTAACTTTTGATCGGCAGAAGCTACTATTCTTAGAAAAAATGGGTCGATTTCTATTTCCCTTCAACTAACTCTCGGCATTATCGGCATTTCAATGGTGTCACCGGAAGTGTTGTGTTATTTAAATTTGTCAGCTTTTAATACATAACGTGACTATTTTTCCATTTTTTAGGTTGTTGATTTTACAATGGTATATGGATGGACCATGGTAACATACGATGAATTTGGCAAAAATTACCAGAAAGTAAAACGCTCCCCTTGTAAAGCCGGAAATATTTGAAGTTTGCTCTAAATAAGGCAGGATATATAAAATAAAATGTGCAGACTCAAGTGCTTTGATAGATGATAATAAGATTTAAATTATTGGACAATTTGTCGTGCAATCATTGCAAATAAGGTGATAATTATTGTCAATTAGTACATATTGTTAAAGTTGACCCAGCTGGCGTTTTTTCCTAGCTAACTTTGTACAATAACAAAAAAAAAAACCTTTATTACTGCACATCGTAATGTTTTTAAGCTAAAGTATAATATATATGGTATCGTTGAAATCGTCTTTTAATTATTTTTACAAAAACGTAAATGTGCAGCTTTTCTTTATTTCATAAGGAAATTGAGGCCACTTCCGGTGACAACGGAAATATCGAAAGTTATCCAGAAAAAAAGATCACCTATAGCTTTTGTCAATTAAAAATTAATATGGAGGAGGGGAGACACCTTAGGACCTCACTGTTAATGCCACGTATTACATTATTATTGACCTTGGTTCAACACCATTAGTCATGTGTTATTTTGAAGCTTTGATGGCACATATGAACGCCTCTTCTACCTAGCAACCAATTTATTTTTCCTCCATGTCATATAGAATTTCGATAATTTTGCTGGATCTTCTACTCCGTGTGTCAAATATGTTTTGGCCACAGAAGTCGCTTGTCAAGATTTAAGCCCAGACCCTAACCATTGAATTGTCTCGTCGTCTAGATTCAGAACAGTAAGTGTTGGAAGGGTGTTTTTGGTGAAACGGGCAGGATGTGTTTTCGACGAATTGGGTGCGAATTAGCAATTGCCACAGCACTTGGGCATTTTATCAGTACCTCTCTGGATTTGAGCATTTTATATTCTTGTTTTAGAAGAGGCGTATATCATTATGTCGACAATGTATACTTCATATCTAACTCCATGGGAATCAAGTATATCGAACATGTTGACGATAAATTAGATTGGAGCCAGCAACAATCCCCGAGACTCATCTCCAAATATGATTGTATCGTCAACCTTTATTGCAAATTTACGATTTGAGAGATGGGATTAAACAAGATCATCTTATCTCTGATTCATTTTATTTCGGGGAATATCATTCTAGGATTGTGCTAAGTTGGCTCAAGTTTGGAAATTTTAATATCCTACTGGCTGCATCTTTTCAATTTTCTCACTATTGGAAATCCCGAGCGTTGCAGATGGAAATCGACGTTTGCAATTTTTTGCTAATTCTCCATCTCGCATATTTTCCAGTGCCTTTATTCAAAACCTAACTCCAAAGATAATCGGACTGAAATCGGTCAACTCCGGAAATACTTCAATCTCAACTGCAAAGATACTTTCCACCATCTTGTAAAAGGTCGAATTTCTTTGAGCAATAACTTGAACCCCCGAATTTCGGGGAAAGAGCTTTCTACCATCTACACTTTCGGTTATACTATTTTACGGTGTTCGTAGTTTTCCTGCCAACAGTATCGGAGTGTTGGTCTGAAAAACATTCCCTTCGATGAAGGCTTCCGACGATTGGATATCGTTGAGATAAAAACATCGACAAAATTGCTGAAAAAGAAGATTGATTTTTTAGCAACAATTCGGCGCATTTTGAGGTGTATTCTCCTTTACGTTTTTGAAGAATTCATTCTTAGAAATAGGATTCAACAGATTCGAGAAGTAGCGTGGGCTTATCGAACCGCCCGATTCTTCTATTTTATAGACGACATAATTGTGAATTATAAATGAAAAGCTTGATCACCGCTAGGTTTTATTTATGAATGTTACGTTGGTTCGAAGTCTAATCAATAAGCTTCTCCAGTTCCAAAATCCTTTTTGACAGAGGATTTGTACTTCAACAGTCACCTAACTTTCGATTGTGCGGAAACTAACGTACCCTTCATTTATTTGCACCGAACGTTAGAGTGCAGGTTTAATCGCTCCATGGTTTGTGAAAAGAAGTGGAAAAGTGTTTACAAGACCTCAATCGCTTTAACAGGACCGATATAGAAGCGAATATATACTTTTCTATGTTTCTTCTGAACGAAGCCCTCGCTACTAGTTAGAAATATGGTTGTTGTTCAATTTCTTCGACGCTCCGAACAAGACGTACGTTCCCCACTGAAATTTCGCCATGTTTGCGCCGCCTTCTATCCGAAACCGCTACCGCTGTAGAAAACGTACATTAATCCTTTGTATGTTAACGGACTTATACATTTCTTGGTACTTCCGATTCTGTAAGGCACTACATGTTTTTCTCAAAAGAATAAATTATAATTGCCTCGACGAACAGGATATTCTTTCGTAAAGTGTTCTGCTACACACTTGAAGGGAATAGTGGAACAACAGGTTTGAAAGTACTCGTATCTCTGAAACCGATGACGCTGACAGGTATTGATCTTGACTCAGTACAATTCTTAGCTCAAGAATTGAGCCTTCGTTTCTTGGCACTCTGACAAGCACTAATGCCATCGGTATTTCAAAGCAAACTACAGCAATCGTACAGTTTTTAAGCTACCGGCTTAACAAATATGAAATATAAATTATAATTACTTATTCTGAATAATAAAAAGAAAATTAATTTCTACGAAAATAAAATTATATCAACATTTCGTTTGATAAAACTAACGCGTTTATATGGCTAGCAATTTAATAAGTAGAAATGTAGGGAGCTGGTTCCATTGCATTAAATATAGGATAATTAGTGTGACAGATTCTAGAATAGTGGCTATTGCGTTTAAGTAACTCGACAGAAGGTCGCCCATTTCGTTGCTCATTATCAACATTCGTGCAGCCATCTTTAAAAGCTCTACTTTATTTTCATACCATTCCATCGGTCATGACTAAAGTTCGCCACTTTCCGTGCGCTTCACGAAATTAGCAGAAACTGGAAAGATTCGTGTTTATTCGTCTCATGAGTACGGGTTCGTGTTGCCTACTGGTTTCCCCGAGAGTCTCTCCTGATTTGGTGAAGTGCACGGAAAGTGGCAAATTTTAGTCATAATGTTTTCTCCATATACCTTACCGATTTGACGACGAATTTCAGCCGCTTTCACACCTTTAGCACTAAGAAGACGAACCACGTACTTCACTGTCGGCGGGATTCTCAATCGACGAAGCCATTTTAAATCCTCACAAAGAAATGTAAACACGTAATGGCATCTGTGGTTACGGTCTGGGATGTTCCTGTCTTTCTGGGCTAGGCGATATTGTAAATATTGAGTTTGTGGTAACTTCTTAATTTTTCATGGGTGAAATAAATGCTTAAACTTGAGATACAGACTGCAAAAATCTGCCGATTTTTTCATCGTTCGCGAGTGCTTTCTAAATAAAGTAGTAATTACTGCTCGATTACTGGATCAGTTGATTAAAAAAAACGGTCATGAGCACTTATCTTTTGATCAATTATAATTTTTCCTTATACATACGTAGTTTTAATGTTATGGCAGTATTGTTTCATTTTTATAATATTTATGAAAACTATTGCAATATCTTTCCAAAGTTAAGAAGTTAATGCAATTATTTACAAAATAAGTTAATGAAAACATACAAGTGCCATAAAGTGGTTTTTCTGAGGGAAGAAGAAGAACATTGAATACATATCTACTTATGTGGTAACTTCTTTGCTTATATGGAAGTAAAACTAAATTTTTATAGAAGGGGGGGTTTACGGTCAATAAAACTCATATTTGAAACAAAAAAATGTATTAACAAAATATTTTTAAAAATTGAACTTATACACATTACTACAATAAACAAATAGTACCTTTATTATAAGTACGTACATAATAATGTAATAGTTGTGAGCAAATTCGAATTGGAATAGGCTCTAGTATGCATACGAATTAAATAAAGACAAATAGGAATGATTGCATATTTAAAGCAATGAGTAGAAATCTAGGATTGTATTGTAACAGTTACATTATTATTTCTAACAGTAATAGATATTTGTTAAATACATAAAGTGAGAACATTTTGTAAACTGACGTAGTAAAGTCATATGATATAACAAGAATAAATAAAGTTGATATTAATATTTCAGTTATTGTGGTTAGAATAGTTTTAAACAAAACAAATAGTACACAATGGAAAAGTTCAATGAGAGGAACTAAATTATATATGATGCTTACTTTTTTGCAAAAAAAAACCAGGAGTACGGATTAAACGTAATTTTATGACTTTTACGATACTGATGTTATTGTATGTACTATGCTAAGACAAGAAATCGCAATTGTTATATATCGGCTGATACAATTTCTTGTAATAGCACAGCAATAGAGCTCATACGAATAACTGAATAGACTCGGAAAATACAAGAAAGAACATTCAAAAGAAACGTTACTTATTTTATGAATGAATGTACATGAGTACATTCATTCATAAAACATAAATGCCAATTAATTTGTGCCGTAAACTAAGTTTTAAATACATTTCTTAATAAAGTTTTCTTTTGAAAGATTTACTAAGTGCCTCAAAGTGTCGTAGTATCTCATAGGACTATTTTGTGTATATTTTGTTAGAAATAAACTAAAGCTGAATCAACTATTCTTACACAAATGATAAAAATATTCGTTTTGAGGGGTCAAATGATCTGAAAGGACATTATGCCTTTGGATCATTCTCTTTGCAAATAAGAATAGTGCACTACTCTGCCGAAATTAGATTTAAAAGATGCCCAGAAGCTGTTTTAGGGTAAGTAACAAACGACCGAAACTCTACTGTAATGTTACACGAAAACGGTGAATAAGGCAGTAGCGCAAACTTCCACTTTAATGACTTGAATAGTGGAATGGTTAAGTGATCCTCAAAAACTACAAATTTGACAAAGATTGTGCAAAATGCAATACCAGAAATAAAGAAAACATTGCATTTTGGATATTCTCAAAGGTAAGTAAATGGTGTCTAAACATTCGATATTGATGGAGTGAACGATCTCTCATGTTGTGATTATGTATCGCCATGACCCCCAAAGTCGTTGATCAAATGTGTTGTTTGATTCAACAATCATTACTAACAACGAACGTGGACAACGAGGAAATGATCTAGTTGTACTTAGAAGCGCTTCCAAACGCCGGTCAAAACCTATCAAGTCTGTAGCTACGGTATTGCGCAGTACTGTGGGCGGCCGGTTAAAGAATTTGGAATCTCTACGAGAATGCCATTCAGCACTTTCAAAAAATCCTGTAGTAAAAAAAAATGATGGTTGGAACGATTGTTTAAATAGGAAGAACATACATCTTTCATGTACATTATTTTTGCAATAAATATGCTTACGTTCGTTTTTATACCTTTGTAGAACGAATTAATCAATTTCCCATAAAAATCCATGCCAAATCAATGCAATGGCAATTGATTAACGAACAATTCGGGTTACGGGTCTTAGAACGGATTATGTTCATTAACCGGTCAACCATGTATAAGCAACAAATTTCACTTAATCCGCTATGGCGTCTTTAAATTTTGCCAAAATAGATTTATTGGAGAATAAAAATATAAATGTTAAATTGAATTACGATTAAAACGATCTTTGATATTTCAAATCCAATAATTCTTAACAACAATGCACTGAAAGTTTGTCTGACCTATGTTTATAGCTAGAGCAGCTACATAGTTATTAGTCTCGTGTTTTTTCTAATTAAACCAAATTTCAATCTCTACAGCTTTTCCAAAACCACATAAAATTGTTTACAATATGATCTGATCGAAAATTGCAACTTTGCAACAAATGAAATATAGAGATAAATAAAAATATGTTTATATATCATAAAATGCGTTTGTTCTTTGGAACTGGACATTCGCCAATATGCAAAATGACCGCCCATTCTGCGCGATAAACTGATCAGGAGACCGATGATGAGCGGTCATTCTGCTTGTTGCCGACTGTACCTAACAAGAAAACAGATTATTTTTCGCAAATGTTAGGAAATATTTAATTCTTGATTTCCGATCAGATACGTTCACGCGTTTGATTTAACTTTGCCATGTTATTTCACTCCAAAACCAGCCCTAAACATCTATGTACTATATACAGTTGATAGCGATTTCCTCTCAATTTTGTCGCTTTCGTAAACGGTAAATAATTTTCCATAATCCAAAGATATGTAAAATACTATCAAAATTTGAATTATATTTACGGTTGTCGATATTTTTTTTTATGTTTATATAGATCATAAATAAAAATAGAACAAATAGTTTGACGTGGCACCAACACAAAACACGTTTTTTGCAAGACATTATGGCTAGAGAGTTTTTTCGGAGATCCCTGATAATATCTACTTTATACACTGCGTCCTAAAAGTAATGCATGAAATTCATATTTCTGTTAATATATGTCTTTAAAAAAATGTAAAAGGGAGATAAATAGGTATTCTATAATCGCTAAATTTTTGATTTTGTTTATGTAAGGTAGTTACGAGCAATGCTGCCAACACTGCAGCTCATAGATGTTCTTATTTCTTTTATTTAAGCATCCTTGGCTCAGTTTTTGTAATAAAAGCAATCGCAAATTATAGTAAATATATTACAGTTCTCGCCACTGTGTATATTAGTGTCGCCAAAGAACTTGGTCCATAAAAAAAGAACGCGGTTTAACGCCGTCTGGTAAGCAGTACGCGAGTAATCATACACGTACCTTTGAAACTAAAAATTCTTCCTGTTGGCAACACTGGCTACTATTTTTAGCAATTTACGCAACATAATGTTGTTACTTGCCGTAGAGTCAGAGTGGGGAACTGCTTGACAAACGCTGAAAATTACTATTTCGGATTGCAAAATCAGATAATTTTTTGTCACATCCTCATACTTTTAAAGACATTTGACCTACTACTAATAGAATACCGTTAGAGTTGAAAAAAATATCTAACAGCCAGTATTCTTTAAAAACATTCAGTTGGCGCAACAAACAGCTTGATTTCATATATCACAAACATATAAGAATTATAAAATACTTATCGAGCTGTTTTTGTATTTTTATGTAAGGCAAACTCTAAGAGAAATTGATTATTTTTAGGATACCTAATTTATGTACCTAATTTTATAATCAATTAGAAAGATCAATGAAGGTGGATATTGCATTGAGATTTCTGTTATTTTATTTAAACAAAAATAAGATATAAAACAGAGTGGATTTTATAGAAAAATAAAAAAAGGACGGATGTAAATCCATCAATTTTTTTTTTAATTTTTCTGTTTCGTTATCTATGGCCTAAAATTTTACTTAAAGAACCCAAAATCTTCCGCACGAAACCGATCGGCAAGTGCTTCATCATTGCCAGGTACGACTCTAAATTCTCGACTTAATTATATTAGCAGTTATAAAATCCAAGCCCGGGGAAACAAGACATAACCGCCCATGTTCCTGGGATCTACACCTGTTTGCTTCAGCACACGCACAACATATAAATCTGCTTATTGTATACTCGCATATTACAAAAATCTTTTTTAATTGATTATAAAATTAACCACAGAAAGGTAGGGGAAGGTCTAGTGCTTTTCATTTCCCAAGATTGGTCGCATAAAGCAGAAGCTACCTGTGTTCACAGTAACAACTGGGTACCATCACGTCATTGATAATGTTAATATACAATGGAATTTATAAGCTGTAAGAGAAAATTCATCTTAAAAATATGTAATTAGGAGTTACATTAAAATGATACAAAAATGAGTTGTAACAATATTATAGCTAAATAATTACAAGCTATTTGTACGCTACACTGACTGAATTATTGGCAAAATAAGTTGGTGGGTAGATTAAGCAGCTTAGCGTTAATAAACATTCTGAGTAGCAAATAAATAGATTTAATAGATTTGTGACAGCACAGACTGCTTCATTCTCAAATATCTTCATAACATGTGACATGGGCAGCTATAAGTAAAAAGGGTAAAATAGGAGGAAATAATATATTTTAATATTAAATAATGAAATAAAAGAATTTACATTTGTAACATTTAATATACAACTGATATAAATTAATATATAATGAATAGAAATTTAAACAACGTCTATTTTTTGTAGTCCTTATCTTTCTGTTCTACTATTGTGACTAGTTTCAAGCAAGTCATGTAGCCTTAAACAAATATTTTATTGCAAATTAAAATGAAACTTTAAACTAGGTTTATTACACACACTTGTATACCAAAGAAAACTACATTACGGACTATCACTGTTGAATAATTCGAATAAAAATTTGCAAATACAAGAAAAATAAACTATCTAGTACGGTATGTATTATTCCTTCAAACAAGTTTCTCATTTTAACAACATAAAAATTATAACCACTGCAAATATTAAAAGAAAAAATGGTGGTTCATAATGTTTTCACTTAAGAACCTACATTGCAAATTATTTTGCTGTTAAAATGTATTAGTAATGGATACCATTTGTTTGAAGAAGAGGTAACATGCAATTCTATTCACATTCCATAATATGCTTTATGCGTATGAACACAATCACATATTGTATTTGTTGTTGTGGTTCAAAATGTATACATTTCTCTCGTAAAATGATAAGCATTACATTGCAAATATTTCCTCCTGAATTCCCTTGTACAGAAAACAACATTTAATGAGCAACTTTACGATTCCTAAACTAAGTGTATTTCACCAGGTTTATGCCCGACGCAATAGTTCCGATTCGAAGGTGTGCTACTTTCTGGATCACTTGCTTCGGTTACTATAAATCCATTTGCTATATTTTTATTTTTGTCTTGATTGCTTGAAATGCTGTCATTTTTTTCGATAATATTGTTCTTTTTTGAGTCAGTAGTATCTAAAATCTTGTTCTCGTTGAGAGTATCCACTCCTTTGTGTACAGGATCAGGACTTACTAGTAGATTGCTCCACCAATTTGAGAATGCTCCTTTCGCTTGAGAAAATGCGCCGCCTACAAATATCGGATCGTGTAATTAAAGAACGAGTAACCAGCATAATTTATTATATTAAATACATATACACCAACTATATAAGCTATAACTATGTACCAGTTCTTGAATGACAGAAGATTTTTTAGTAGCCTTGTTATTTTTGCAACCGTTCAGAAACTGTTCCCGCCTTTTTTTTCTTTAGATTGAGTGCTATATCTTTTTTTTTACTAACTTTATCCAACATATACAGTAGGAACAGAAACTGTTTATGCCGATAATCGAAAGCGTTAAGGTAATAAAAAAATTTAAAGTCACGTTCTAAAGTTAAAGGAAGAGTGGAAAACACCGTATATGTAAATTTATGTCTGTAATTGAAAAGAATGAGAGTTTTAGAAAGCCCGAAGTGGCGATTTATCAGAAAATAATGACTTGGTAGTAGATCAAATTATTAATTTAAAAAATGATCATCAACGTAGAAAGAACTTTTCCATTTTAGAAACGTGTTTTCACATAAGCGCCGCGATTTCTCAATAATAAATAGTAAGAAATATTTAGGTGTAAAATCTTCTTATAATGTATTGCGCTTTTTTCTATTCTTAGTATTTTTTATTTGCATATTTATACATATATTTTCCCGCCTCTGATGATAATGTTAATTTGACAATCCAGGAAATGTAAAAAGCGACTATTACTAACTTACCAACAGCCTTACTAGTAGTAGCAACTGCTCTTCCAGTAGATACCATGGCTTGATTTAATTTGCGTCCACTTTCAGTGTTTTGAATGGTACTAAAATCAAATAAATCAACTAATGTTATATGTATACTAACGCATGTTATAGAGTTGGGCAAATATGTTGGAAGACCTGATTTTTAACCTAACTAACAATTGAAACAACAAATATTTTTAATAAGAGGCATTATAGATTGTTTAAATTGATGATAAATGAAGTAGATTAATTTTTCACGAATGTCGCTATTTTTATATTTCTGACGTAATTAAATTTTTCCAATGTACACACACACACTATATGTTGAATCACTAAAGTTCGCTACTTTCCGTGCGCTTCACGAAATTAGCAGAGACTAGACAGACTCGTGTGTATTCGTCTGATGAGAACAGGTTCGTGTTGCCAAGAGTCGACGAAACACGAGTCTGTCTAGTCTCTGCTAATTTAGTGAAGGGCATGAAAAATGGCGAACTTTAGTAATCACACTTGGCCTGTTTATGAACGAAATCCGTCAGCCTATTTTAATGACCCTGAAATGCTGTAGCTACCGCGATGCTTATGTAAATCACTGATCGTTGGCGCATACTACGTTTAGAAAAATTGACTCTCAATTACCGTATGAATACGCTGGTACGTTAATTTTGTCCAGAATTTTATTTAGTAAGTAGAGAAGTAAGAATTTTTTCTATATTCAAAATATGAATCTATTTACCACGTGAGTACTTACTGGGACAGCCTTAATTTCATATCGGCTACAGACAACTGTCCTGAAAATGGATGTCCTGGATTAACTTCCAAAATACCTGGAGAATCTAAACAATTCCACATTTTATAATTATATGTATCTTTCCAAGCTGACATGAATGAGGAGTTGAAGTGATCGAATTCTCGCGATCCATCTAAAAACCAATGCCAAGAAAATGTGTTATTATTATTATACGCATTCTATAGTTACCTTGTAAAATTGATGTTCTCATAAGGCATAAAAGATAAATTTTAAACTGCATTCTTATCCATTCATCTCCTCCCTCCCATCCAACACCATCTAAAAAGACATCATGCTTCTCTTCCGATACATGTTTTACAATGTAATCCGCAAATCTAAAAAGTTGAAAGTTATTAAGACGTATGATCCACAAAATATCGAGATTTAAAATATTGAACTGATATTAGATATTTATAACAGTATAGAAAAATCTAGTTAGTGATCTTCGGGTGTCGTGGAAGACCGAATTAATATAAAATAAATGTAATTAGTTCTTACATTTATCAAGTTATTTTCCATTAATATTCATCGTATGTGCCTCAAATAATATAACGTATAAAAATGTCTTGCGATAGTATTACAAGTGTACAGATGCAAAATGTAACATGTGCATGAAATTGTGTCAGAAATCACAAACTAGTCGGGGTCGGTCGTATGCTGTGAAATCCGTCCAAAAACAATTTTGGATTTCTTCAAACAAAAAAATCGCGTTTGACTAGTTTGCGACTTTTGCTAAAACAAGCCTTGGATTTATAGAAAATCATCAAACCCAAATCAATCAAATCAAATTCTGTTTTTTGGAAAAAAAAAGGTTTAACAAACTACTACCGGGCTAAAATTTGGAAAAATCAGTCAAAGTTGTTAATTTATTCTTTGTATTAACACCTATTGCTATATTAATGTATTACTACTTTACTTCTCTAAGGACAAAATGAAGTGAAAAGTATATTTTACGCTCCTGATAATCAGGCAAAATGATAGTGCACACGATAAAAATGGCCACATACAAAATCTTTCTTCCTATATCTTTCAATTTTTTTTTAATATTTCGAATCGATTCAACATTAGTAAATACTTATAATATCTTTGATAAGTACCGTAAATCCTCAGTTGTAAGGTGAAGGTGTTTCCTTAGTTCCGGGTCTTGACATTCAATTCTACCAATATCGATATCAACTAGAATATCAAAAAGCTGCCTTTTTTGTTTAAATAGCACGTTTGTAGCCCCAAGGACGTACCCTCTTACGTTCACATCACAGAGTAAATCCATATACGGCAAAGAAAGATATGGAAGACATAAATAACCCTGATAAAATAATTGTAAAGGAAATCCGCACATTTTATTTTTTAATTGTGCTAAATATAAAAGCGTATTATTCACATTTGATTCCGTTGCTAAGTCAGAATTAGATTCTTCGCACATTTCTTCACATCTCTCTTGATCATTCAATTCATAATTTATGTTCTCGGTAATATCAATACCTATTTCTGTATTTTGATCAACTGTCCTTACTTCACCTACAGATAATCTATTTTCACTTTTCTTTAATGCGTTGTCATACTTATTTTCTTTGTTGTCGTTACCATTAGCCGTAAGCGTATTATTTATATCAGTCAGTTCTACATTTTTACTGATAGTCGTGCGATTATTAGGAGGAACAGTCTCTGTATTTTCTTTTATTTCATTTATGCTACTTATAAGATGTCTTGGGCTACATTCTGGAGTTATATCATCATCAGAATAGTTTGGCATAGGGGACATAGGCCTTGACAACCTAAAATATTTATGGCATTAGCGAATGCTTTAATAAATATATTGTTTATTGAAATACAAAAAATCAATTGGAGGTTCTAAGTGATAGGGATATGCTCAGTATTACAAAGCAAAAGATGTCGGCACATTCTGGCCCACACAAAATATTCATGAATTTCCATTGTCAACCGTACGGTTTTTGTTGTCGTTCTATTCCTACTCTTAAAGATATTTACAAGTACCTAATTGGTAATATGATAAAGCCAATATTGGACATACGAGATAAAGGTGGCATATTTAAAAAAACATATAGCGCATTAACGCCATGGGAGATGTGAATCATCAACTGTTCCAAAACACAAACGACACCACGCGTAATATTAAATTAGTGGACCTCAAATTAATTAGGAACGTAACTTCGTTGCAAGAACTAGACGCTTATGAAATTATTTATATAAAGAATAAACATTTTTGAACCGAGAAGGCCACCTTAGCCACTCCATATTGTGTTGTAGGCTAGCATTCTTTCCTCTAGTTCATAGTATTTCGCATGTTTAAGGTATAGCACGACAACAAAAGTTTTAACGCTACGTTTCTGAAGTTAAGCTTTAAGAAGTTGATTATTTTGTTTAAGAAATTTGCATTTTATTCAAAGGTCAAATATCAAACAATTTCTTCTTACCTACGAGAAGACAAAGGAACAACAAAAGAAGACTAATGATATTTCTAATGCGCCATTGCCTAATATCCTCTTACTAACAACTATATGTTCGGGCACAATACATGATTCTATTGGCGTATTTTTTACCAACAAAATTCTGGAGTATCTCAGATTTTTCTTAACTTGGTTCTCAATCAGCAATTGTTTTTTGATGTATTTTTTCATTTCGATGATATTTAAGCCCTGCTAGAGAGCCAAGACAGGTTTAATACTTATTATCTAAAAGCTTACCTTACACAAGCAGCTTTTTCTAAACCTTCCTCTATCATACCAGGAAATAAGGATAGCAAATTTAAAATTGTAGAGCACAGTGGATGTACAGGACTCTTGTGGAAAATCACTCTCTTTTCTAATAATAACAATTTAAACAATAATACCGCTTTATGTTTCCAATGAAGTACAAAATCCCTTAAAGATAAACCTAAAAGCACAAGATTACAAAATGATATACCGTGCCCATGGATTACTTACCCACGTAAGTTTGAGAAGAAAGATCATTGTGTACCAGTACGGAATTTAGATGATGATAAGTATCTTCTAACAAAGACACCTTGCTAAAATCTCCTTCATCAAAATACGCATGGGTGATAAGAGACATTTTGACTTGTATATAACCAAACAAAGGAATAGCGCTCAAAACGCATACTGATTTTTGTACGGTGCCCCTTGTAATATCCGCAGTACGATTCTTTAATTTCTAAAATAGGAATTACACCATATATAAACAATATAACGAACACAACAATACTGCAACCTATTAAATTACTATTTTAATTACAGACTTAATAATTTTAAAATGCGAAATAAAGTTTGACAACCTACTGCCGCGCTACAACAGTTCGCAACTGCAAAACATGAGCATGTAAGAAGTCTAAACATTATAATTCTATAAAGTATAAAGTAATCTAATACATAGGCAAAATATGTATTTGTCGTCGAAGTAATATAGGCCCTCTAAATTAAATTTTCAGGATTATCATTATTATTATTAATTCTTAAGATACTTAGCCGTTTTCAGACCTTTGATACTTTAGATGTGAACAAAATTATTGATTATAAAGAACATAAGCGGAAAGCAACAGGTGTCAAAACGTTCAATTTTTAGCTATACCTCTCTAATATAAATCAATTGCAATATTTGTTCTTCCAAATTAAAACATAAAGACAATTATTCAAAACAACAGAAATTGAATATTTGCGCTAGGTAGGTTGTGTTTCGGGTGACGTAATACTAAATAATTCAAATTGTCTATTGTAGTGAGTGTAGAAATGTGACCCCCACCGTGCATAAAGCCTCTACATGCTCAGAATTTTTTCTCTTTTTATTTGCCTGTATCACATTAAGTGGTTCACCCTGTATATCTAAATTTTTCTGTGAAAAATTCCGTAATCTAATTTTCAATTAAGAACGTAGAATGATACTATTCACTATTATAGTTATACAGAGCCAGACAAACATGGTACCAGAAGGAAGTGCAGGCGCTGAACGATTTTGCAGGGAGGCTTAATCAATATTATCTGCAGAATATTTACTTGTTATTATTACACAGCAACAACATTTTGCTTGTAAATAGTATAATATAGTTTGTTTCTGCAAAAATCACAAATCAATTAGAATCAGTTTTCAAATAATTTGTGATTTTATTCAACTAATTGGAAGCGTTCTTGCTAGTTTCTGATGCTTCCAGAAATGAACTTACACAGATGAAGCTTCACAATCAAGCATAATATTTGTATTTACAGATACTCCCTCACTTAATTCTAACATACAAAACAAGTCGAAGTTCAAAGATTAAATTCACAACTTGCTTTTAACCACATAATGTACACGATCAAGCCTGACAGGCGCTCCTCACTGCACATAAACTGTATGTATTAAGTGGTTAATTATAAATAAAAATTGTTCAGATACAAAAATAAAACTGCATGTACACTATAATATCGTGAACATTTGTACTTATTACCTCCACAGGTATTTGTCGATAGCAGGAGATACCATACACAGCTTTTTTAGGTTGTGTTAAACTGGGTAGAAGAAAAAATACAGTATCTTCATCGTAATTATGTGAGCCATCTGGAAGAGCCAATGTTGGTAAATACTTCCAGCCAGGTGGACATTCATTTGGAGAATCTTTTACAAGTGGTGGAAAAGAATACTCTACCTGCACAGAGAAAATGCAATGTAATATACAGCAAATATTAATAGCGTACTTACTTGACAGCCCTTTTTATGATGGAAACCTACAACAATCACATACAAAATTGGTCTTTGTGATTCGTTCATTGTAATTTATAAATCATTAAAAACAAGCAACAATATTAATTTGTTTGCATCATTTTGACAGATAGAATATGTTATTTTTTAATATTTGTCAGCAATCATAATTCATTTACTATTGCTGCCATCTCTTGATTTTTATACTTACTTGTAAGCCAGATCCCTTAAAATAAGTTCAGAGGTATGTCACAAAGTACTTGTTTCGCGATAGATGGCGCTATGGCACTATTTTATAATATCTTCAACATTAAAAACATAATTGTTAACAGAATGATAAAGTTTATACTAAAAATGTAAACTAATCTTGAAATTTCCTTCATATATTTCCTGTTATGATAATATACTACTTTTCTATTATATTAATGGTAAAGAGAACGGACACTAACCAAATCTATTCTTTAAAACAAAGAATTAAGCATTAAATTGCATCAATTGAAAAATATGAATTAAAAATAAAATGATATTAAGTATGCTAAAATAGAATGCTTTAGCTTACCTTTGTTTTTATTTATTTATCTTATTGTTTTTTCGTAGGCGCCCAGGGGCGGTCGAGGAAGGTTATTAAAGGCTTCTGTTTGCTCTTCTGAATACAGTTCGTAGGTACGCGCAATTTAAATGGTCAGTTCTAAAACCGATTATTCAATGCAAATCTTTCCCTCCATTTCAATAAAGATTTGCAAACACAGAGTATTACAATATGCACATCAAAGATATTTGGGCGAACAACTATGGTTACGAAGTTAGAACAACAAATAACAGGCATAATGACGTAGTTTTCTTTTTCGGCCTACACTAATTACTCCAAGTGACCAGTGCGTTTGTTGGGACTGCGTGCGCTTACACTGGTACAGTTGGTGCCTTCACTTTCTACAGGCTATCTAGAGTAGGAGCGAGTGTATACACCGAAATAAATAGCGCGAATTTTTAATTTCAAATGAGAATATTGCAATAACTGAATATCATCTTCGACAACCAAGTGACGGAAAGCATTTGCTTGATGTAAGCTACACGACCATATACCTACTTGCACCGACTACTCTAGAGACATCATTTTACATTACACCAAGTAAAAAGTGCGGCCCGAGCGAACAAACCTTTAGATTGGATCAAAAAATACACATGAACTGATTTTTTATTAATAACCACATTTGGCAGATAGTTTTGAAATTATATAACAATTAATATATGACTATATATTCATAACATCGTTACTCGCAAAAAAATCCTTCTCGATTCATTATCTGCAACGTTGCATTAGATACGCGAGGTGTAGCCTACATTTCTTATTATCCATGCCACGAACATCAACACCAAGGAGGAAATATCTGCAACCTATCGCGTACAACAAAATTTCCAAACTAATGTTTTCGGCCATTCAGATACGAATCAGACTCTACAATCAGAATTCATGTCTGTGGAGTACTACAAATTCGTTGAACAAGGGTTAAATCATTCCTAAATTCACACACGTCCATTTCACTTAATAGTGCAATCTTTTGACTGGCTTGGGGAAGAAACGATATAAATAATATGCAAGTTTCACAATATACAGTTTGTCAGTTCCTATGATAATTGTAGGAATACTTTCTTTAGAATAGTTTTCTATTTAGCAAATAGTGTCATCCGTTAGAACAGTAGGGGCACATCTAGTGACACAAAAAGTTCATTTAGAAAATGCAAGAGAAGCGCATACAAATGAATTTGCGAACTATCGCGATAAGACGGAGATAATGTTAGAAAATCAGGTTTTTCACCTGTTCTATAGACAGCTTTAACTTATATTATTAAAAAATGCATAGGGAATTGATTATTTTTATTAAGAGGCATAATAGGCGAAGTCACGAACTTTTGTGTATCCACGCAGTCGTATCTGTTATAAACTGTTGTACAGCATCTCTGTATATGTATCTTGGGCAAATAAAGTCTAATTCGTAACAACACAGCGACATGTTTAAACAGTGGTTATCACATTTTTAGTAAATGTAAATAGAAAAGATAATTATTTTATATTTATTGGGGAATGTTCATAAACAAACCATTTATTTAGAAAAATCCTACCACCATCGAAATGTGGGCAGATCTTACTTATCGATTTAGAATCTAATCTATTACAGTACACAAATTAATGTCTTACATAAACATTACGTAGTTGTGTTTATTCCAGCACATAAAATAAAAAATAAATTAATTAAAAAGTATATGGCAATACTTGTCATAGTTTTTAGTCATATGATTTTTAAATTATATGCTAACAAACACAATTGCTACTAAAATGCAAAATGTTAACACACTTGATAATAATAAATAGATTACAAAAGTTGTCTCTCATTCATTCACAAAATATTTAACAAAATAAAATTAATTCCACTAGGAGATATCAACAGCCAAATAATTAATTTTAGGCTCTGAGCAAAATGAATGTGCATGGGTCACGTATACCATGGTGAAAGTATACATGAACGTAGAAATGTCTATCTTCCAAAACACTTTCACTACATTAATTGCGGCACTAACTTGTTGCCTATGATGGAAATCCTGATGGCGGTTGTCCAGGGACTGAATATTGCGGTCTAAAGTTTGTGAAATTCGCGGCGGTTGTAGCAGCTTGGAAACCTTGTAAAGTTCCCGCGTTGAAACCAGGTGGAAATTGACTCATTACTTGAGCTAACAGAAAACGCGGTATTTAATAGTATGTATACAAAAAAGGTAATCTAAGGTCTAGCCGCTGTATAAAATGTGAACTGACTTATTAGAACTTAGGGCTTCCTTTATTTATAAAAAAACAAAACATGCATCTACATTGGGAAATCGATCGATATATGAAAGAGTATATAATACGTAATATACCCAGTAAATATAGATGCATGTCCCAACTATGCATTTAAAAATAAACGTAGTTGTGTTAGTAACACTTACTTGTACTTTGCGTATTATTTGACGAGGTGGCAGCTAATCTTGACAAAATACTGCGTTCGGACATTTGCAACCTTTGAGCGACTGGTGGTATTCGTGCTAATGTTGCAGGCAATCTAGATACGTCAGATTTCATGTCCGATAACAGCTCTTCCAACTGATTAAGAACTTTGTGCAGAACCGCATTGGCAGGTTTATTGCCAGCTAGTGACTCTTTGCTTAAATGCTGATGAGATTCTGCCAAGCATTCAACTTCTGCGAAACGGGCATTGAGCGACATAGCAGGATGATTTGGATCTTGTGTCAAGTTAAGGTAAGCCGCTCTTCTCAATTGTTCTTCTATGACTAATGCTTGCTCTAAAAGCTAAAAAAACACACGCAATGATAAATGTGAATTATGTCAAGTGTACTAACTTACCTTGAATCTTCTCGCTAAAAATTTGTTCTTAATTTCAAGGAAATTTCCTTTACCGACGTCCATCTTAAATGGTTCGTTAATGATAGCAAACCTTGTGTCAGCCTGAATATCTTGCCACCTTCCGTATCCATGAGTTACTATACCTGCAAGCAACCAGTAATCGTGTCGCCTATGCCATATTTCGTATTCTCGACCAGGTACCGCAGCCTATAAATCGTAATGGAGTAACATATCTACTTACTGATTTAATTTTAACTATCAAATATTAAATTTAATAAAAAAAAAATTGGTGAAAAAAAGGAAAATCAGTAAATCAAAAAGGAAATTACAAAAAATTTAATATGCGAAGGTGGTAGACTATTCACGTATCAAGATGATCAATTTTCAATAAAAATCATACTGGGGGAGCTGTTAATGTCAAAACGATTAGATTAAGAACAGCCCAGCCGCTAAACTTCAAGCTAATTGTTACAGTGCTTCAAACTAAGGCAGTGATAGCGCTACAGTGTACCGAAAATCACATTACTGTAGCGATAAAAAGCGTAGCATGATTAAAGACAATAGCGGGCAGCTCTAGGCTGCTTCAACAATTCTTCTAATCCCTTATATTGCTACAAGTTATAATAATAAGTATGTACAATAGTTTTCATGATGCATGATAATTATGACGAAGTAAATTAATAACTCCATGCACGACCATATCAATTCAATGGTTCGTGTTTACTCCGCACACGTATATCGCGAGTAGTTTCCAGTGTGACGTTGGCATTGCGCACCCAAAGTTCCGAATTGCTTTGCCGTACTAATGTTGTTTTAAAATTGAATATGAAAAAAAAAAAAAAATTGGACCAACAGAAAACAGACCAATATCACAACACCGATATCTGTAATTTTGATAATGGTAGAAGTACTAAAATAACAGGAGACGTCGGAATAACCCTGTGCAGCGTCAAGCAAATAAGATTGCATGTATTACCTTCTCTTCATTCAACCAAAGTGTATGTAATTCAGTAAATCCTCCATCCGCAATATTAAACATAAATCTTCTCTTGGTTCCATCTTCGGAATCGCCACTTTCAGATTTCTTTTCTTTCTACACAATCAAAAACAAGATCTGAATAATTTTCAAAACAGAAAAGAATGGATAATGTTTCGACAATATTCTTTTTCAGGAGAAACTGTGTACCTTATCGTCCGCAATTAAAACGACATCATCATCTTCCTCTTTTCTTTCAACCTTTAACTTGTCATCTTTCTTTTCAGTAGTATCGACATCTTTTTTATCTTCTTCTTTGAGCTCAGATTCGTCTTCTTTTTTAAATTCTACCTCTTTCCTTAAATCCACCTCTTCGCCGCTTTTTCCTTCTTCTTTTTCAGATTTTGACTCGCTTGCAGATTCGCTTTTTACTTCGCTGATTGTAGAATCTGTCTCTGCCTTTAGACTATCCTTTTCCTTATTTTCATCATCAGTCTTAATATCTTCAGACATCTTTTCATCTTTTTTATCTTCTAGCTACAAGTGAATGCATAGAATGTATTAATGTGACACTTGATTCCTTAATGTCTGCAGAGCTTACCTCTTTATCCTTGTCGTTTTCGCCTTGTATAGGAGCGGGACTAGCAGCAGCACTTGTTGCAGGTGTTGCACTTGTACTTGTTGTTGTACTTTTTGGTGTCTCAACATCGTTCGTGGCATTAGATGCAGAACCGCTTGCGGAATTGCGTACGGAATCTGTAATAGCTTTTCGCACAGCCTCAGGCATACTGTATTCACCATTTACGTGTTCGAATTCTTGAACCTATGTAAAGTAAATTTTAGTCAGTAAGATTTAGTACAGTAGGTTAGAATATCGACCAACCTTTTTTCTTATTAATGACATTACTCCTATTCTAGTAAGTACATGTTGACGGCTTAAACCTTCTCGTGGTACACCATCTGCGAATGTTTCCGCGTTATCTGCTCCGGGCTCACACAAATGCCGCATGAATAAGGACACATATGCCTTAAATATTTTTTCAGATTTCCCACGTAGATCTCTTACTAACCATTGTGAATTAAATGCATCCTGTGGCGGCATACCTAAAATATGTATCAGTAAGGACAAATATAAAAACAAAGCAAATTCGACTCATGTTATTTATTAGTAAATTACCATATCTCATTATAGCATTAAGGAATGCTTTTCTCTGCCTTGCATTGAATCCTAAAACTTCAATGTTGCCTCCCACACGTGCCAGTAGAGGAGGTAATGGTCGATCTCGTTCATCTTTGCGTTCCATTCGTCTTCTACTTCTTCTACTAAGATCATTCTCGTTCTTTTCATCGAAATCATCATCTTCCTTATCTTCATCTGATCCAGCAGAGAAGTCCGAATTATAATCAGATAAATTCTCTTGCCAATTAGAGTCGTCTCTTGTATCCGTCGTCATGCCACCATCATTATAATTGACCTGTTTTCGAACACGTTTACCTTTCCCTAAAGTTCTAGCTAGGTCTTCTTGTTGTTGTTCATAGTGATGTCGTAATAGTTTGATCCAATATGCTGGATCAGTATTTTCAGCTTCTTGCTTTATGATCTCTGTATCGTTTTCCTCTTCGTTATCGCCTTCCTTTGTTACGTAACTTGCTACTTTGAACGAACTTAAATACTCGTTCGCCCAATTTTCTTTCTGTTCTATACCCTCCTTTGATCGGTCTAGCAGTTCTCCTACAGCTTTGTCATCGTAATGGATAGCTTCATCTTCTTTTCCTTCGTCTTCTTTGAAAAGTTCTTCAGTGCCAAAACGTAAAATATCATCTAACTCTTGTTTCGTAAAGTTGGAACCTTTACCACCCATTCCTGGACGAACAACTAAATGGGTTAACATCATTTTTCTCTTAGCTACCTAGAATTAAGAAAAAAATGAAACACACAAGTTATGCTGACAATATCAAAACATACTTGTGTCACTCGTTCTTCAACGCTGTTACGTGTAACAAATCGATATATCATGACTTTATTAGCTTGACCAATACGATGAGCTCTTGAAAATGCTTGTATATCATTATGTGGATTCCAATCAGAATCGTAAATTATAACCGTATCGGCTGTAGCCAAATTAATACCTAAACCACCAGCTCTAAAATAAAATATAACGTGAATTTTAATTTGATTAATTAAATATTATCACCTTGTGGAAAGTAGAAATACAAATTGTTGAGCACCTGGTGCGTTAAATCTGTCTATTGCTTCTTGTCTTGCGGAACCGGTGATGGCCCCATCTATACGTTCATATTTATAACCCTCACCTTCCAAATAATCTTCTAAGATATCCAACATTTTTGTCATTTGTGAGAAAATCAATACTCTATAAGTATTCTTATAAGAATTATCGGATCTTGAGTATGTATTTGTTAGTTACCTGTGTCCTTGCTCTCTTAATATCTTCAACATATTTGACAAGAGAACTAACTTCCCTGAAGCTTTCGTTAGACTTTGTGTTTCATAATTACCATGTGGACCCAAAGGTGCTTCTTCTGCAGCAGCAGGGAATAAATACGGATGGTTGCAGCACTTCTTTAAATCCATCATTATATTCAACAATGATACAGATTGACCCCCACCTTTGGGATTTAATGCTTCAAAATTTCGTGTTAAAATGTATTTATAATATTTCTTTTGCATGGGCGACAATTCCACTCGTACTATAAATTCAGATTTTGAAGGCATATTCTAATAAAAAGAACAGCTTCTTAGTTGCCATTACAAATAATATACTGACATACTAACCTTCAACACATCAGCTTTAAGCCTACGTAACAAATGAGGACCCAATAACTCGTGCAACTTTTTAACTTGATCTTCCTTAGAAATATCGGCAAATTCATTCTGGAAAGATGCTAAATCGTTAAATTTAATACTATTCAAGAAGTTCAGAAGATGGAATAACTCCTCCAAATTGTTCTGAAGTGGAGTGCCAGTAAGCAGTAGTTTATAAGCTATATTATATCCAGCTAACAACCGGAAAAACTACAATTCAATGGTTTTAGTAATAGTTATAATAAATATGTTCGCAATAAACCTTGGACTGATTGCTCTTTAATCTGTGTGCTTCGTCTACGACTAAAACAGCCCAATCAATTGAACCAAGGCAAGCCGCATCAATTGAAATAAGTTCATAACTGGTAAGAAGGACATTAAATTTTATTAAACTAGATCGAAGTCTTGACGGTTTGCCCCCTCTGACTGCACCTTCTTCAAAACTTAATTCGTTCTCACGTATGACGGCTCGTGAATCTTTATCACCTGAATAACAAAATAAAACGCGGTAATTTTTTTCTAATGAATATTGTGTAACAACGTACCCACGTATGTAATACAGTAAAAATCAGGCGCCCACAATTCAAATTCTCTCTCCCAATTTATAATCGTTGATAGCGGAACACTAACCAGAAATGGTCCCTTGCAGTGGCCTTCTTTATAAAGGGAGTACAAAAATGTTATAGTCTGTATAGTTTTCCCTAAACCCATTTCGTCTGCCAAAATAGTATCAATACCCTGTCCCCACGAATAACGCAACCAATTTAGACCTTCTAATTGATAAGGGTGCAATTGCATACCACATTCGTTTACGTACTCTGGTTGCTTATCATATTTTTTCTTTAAATCAGTAGTAGGTTTTTCAGGAGGTGGTGTGTAGCGACGTCTAAAATAAAATAAACAAAGCGACAGACTAAGTCACTGCTCTACACATAGATTTCGATTACGTACGGAGTTGTTCTTTCATCCTCATCCAGTAGCTTTTCCTTTTGTGATCTTTTAGGTTTTCCTTTTTTCCCTTTTCTATCAGTGGTTGTATTACAATATGCAGCCCTTAAATCCTAAAAATGGTATTAATGTGAGTTGCTCAATAAATCAATCGAGTTATACTAACGCTATAATATTCAATAGCAGTTTTGAGACCAGGAATGTCGTCAGATTCTTCTTCCCAAGTAGCCGAGTCATATGGAAGTTCTCTCCATTTTACAAGGTACAATGTTCGACCATCTCTCATTGTTCTATGATTGATAACACGATGGACAATAAGCCATTCTGGTTTTATTCCATACCTATAAAAAAAGAACAATACTAGAAAAAATAAAAGATTAAAAAAAACAAACTTTATTCAAATGTTTAAAAATAAATGTTTCTTAAAAATACAAGTGAAATATTTGGACAGGGGGTCAAGGGTATGTAAACATCTGCGTAGTGTTCGTTTAAATGTACAGTTGGCATATTTGGGTTTTAAGGAATCCAAACCTTCCCATTAGAAAATGAAGGACGGGTTACCTGCAATGGTTTGCGTAAATGGTTCAATGATTTTTTTGTATTTGAAGTTAAAAGGGAAATGAAGTATTTAAAGTTGCCTCCAAAAACATTGCTTATTTTGGATGATACCCCTGGACGATATAGAAAAACTATTTACTGAAGACAATAGCATTCAAGCAATGTTTCTACCGTCAAATTGTATACAGTCAATAGATTAATAAGTGATTCGAAAGATGAAACTGCAGCATCCCAATCAATTAATCTACTGTTTTGCATACCTGTAAAACTTTTCCTCAAGTTCATCATCTTTTGTTTGTCCCATATTTCGTAAACGTTTATGTCGGTTATCGCTTTCATCTAAAGGTTCTTCTAATTTTGGAGGTTCTTCCAAATCATACTTCCTAATATAGCTGCGGAACATAAGAGGATGATGAACATCCAATTGTAATTCTGTTATCCAACTGCAGTGCCAGTAAGAACGCTAAATAAAACACACATAATACGTATATGTAGATGTGCACATAGAATACATTTACATATGTTCATACCTCATGCCATTTCACGAAAAATTCTCGATGTCTTTGTTGTTTTGGTTTTTTACTTGTTCCTGCCACAGCAGCCTGATCTTCTTCTTTAATGATATCGTTGACCCATCTCCAAGTTAGTATTTTAGTTACTTTACCAGGTAAAGGTGCACACTGAAGGAATACATCATTGTATTTTATAATTTTAAGGCCATATTGTTATCTTACACTACATCGTGGACATTTCCAGTCACCATCCGGTATATCAGAAAGTGGCGGATTTAAACAATGGGTATGGTAAGCAGAAGGACACGAATCGCAACAAAGTAACTCCCCTCCATCTTTACATACTCGGCAAAATTCCTGATGTTCGTCATCGTCTTGTTCAGCAGGTCCTTCATTCTCGCAATGGGGACAGCTCCATCTCCCTTCTGGCGTATCTTCCAATTCAGGATCTAGACACACTAGATGGTACGCACGTGGACACGTGTCGCAAAGTATAATTTCTCCACCTTGTTGACAAACTTCGCAGTAATCTTGATGCTAGAATAATAATTTGCATTGTTTGCCTTAATATGTAAAGTATCACCAGGTGTTTGGTACACGTTACAAAAAAAAAAGGTAAATTAAGCAAAACGTAACCAAGATTACACAATTATCTAGAAACTTAAAAGTTTACCTCATACTGTTCTTCTCCGTCTGGAAATTTGCCGGTGCTTTTAACTTTCCTCTTCTTTTTGCTTTTATTACCAATTTTCGTTTTCGCCTTTCTTCTAGGTGCAGGGTTTTCTTCAGTTACTTCAGTCGTTTGAGAAGATGCTCCCTCTTCTGCTGTTTTTAAACTCGGTTCTTCAGCAGCTTGCAACATTTGCTCAAATTCTACATCCGAATCTCTATCAGATCCATTTCCGCTTCCGTCACCATCTTCCTCCTACGAAGTACATTTACGTATATAATTGGACAATTTATTTCATTCTAAAACTTACCGAACTGCCTCTCTTCCGTTTACCAATTTTGATTTTTAGCGTAGGAACTTTGCTAGTTTTCTTTGAGGATTTTTTTGCTCTTGAACTGCGCTTTCTTTTATTCTTTCCGTCTTCGTCGTCTTCATCCTCATCATCTTCATCATAATCATCAATCTAAACGCGCAAATAAAAAATATCACTTGTTCTAAATAACTACAAATCTCTAAGTCAGTGTTTAGGTATTGAGGGGTTTGATTGATTGACAATAACTTCGTTTTCAGGGATGATAACGACCCCAAGCATGCACTAGTATTGCGTAAAGATTATCTAAGCAATTAGCACGAAAGAAATGTATTAGAAAATTCTGGCATGATCTGCGCAATCTCTGGACCTCAATCCCGTTGAGGTTTTGCGGAATGAACTCGATAGAAAAGTGCTGAAGGTGAGTATTGCAAAAACTAATTGAATTAATTGAAAGGATGATATGGTAACAGTGTAAGGAGTTTTCGTAATGTAAGTTAAGTGGTAAAGCACTGCAGCTAATATTTTTCTTAATCCGCGTTTTTTGTTAATACCTTTGTCGTTTCCTTAGTTGCACGTGATCTGCTTGGTTTGGAATATTCAGTCTGCTCAGACGTAGTAGCGTCGGATACTTCAGTTTGTAAATGAGGATTCATGTTTGAAAATTCTCGCCATTTAGCAGCCACTAGCATCATTAACTTAGACATTGGTACCTAAAAAAATGTGTATCACTAAAAGGATTGCTTTGGAAGTTGATTTCAAACCTTGGGATTTTCCTTTGCTAGTAGGGGTCTGACATGCTGTTGGAATAGCTTATAAGTAGTAAGGTTCTGGTAGTCTGATTCCGTGTAGTCCATTTCAACATCGGTAAGCCCGAATGTCGAACACACTTCCTCAATGGTTGGCATACCCGCTGTTTGATAAAAATAATATTAAATTTTTACTTCAAAAATAGTATAAGAATGTAGTTCCATTAACCAGTAAATAATAGGCTTGTACATAGAAGAGTCATAAACATGTCCGAGCCAAATTGGATATCCCAATATTCTTAAACAGTTTGTGATTCTCTCACGTAATTTTTGCGGACTTATTTTTATTTACAATATATAATTTATTTACCTTGTTTTTTCTTTTAAGAGTATAATATTTACACGCGGCGGATAATAAATTTAATTTAGAGTTCACAAATATGCGGGGATAAGTTCTGCACAACATAAAATTAAGTCCAAGTATACAAAATGTTCGATTTTCGCTAAAAAGATACAAGTTTGTTCGTTTAAAGTGGAGCATCGCTTGTATTATTACGTTTTTGCGAGTCTCTCTACATTAATTCTTAGGACAAATGCGACAATTTGAAATTTTTGCAAAATCCCGCCGTTTGTCTACTCGCAACGTACCACACATCAGGTATATATTTTTTTAGTTGAGACAACATTATTGTATCGTATACCTTTGTACAAAACAACCAAACAACCGAAAGAATATCGGAACAAGGAGTATTAGTTGAAAGTAACACACACCTCCACCAGTAGTAGTAGTAGCAGTACCTGATCCTGTTTCCTGACTAGGAGTTGAAGGACCTGAATGTTTCGCAGAACTTCTAGATTTTCTCCCTTTTTTGCTGCTACCAGTGTAATCACTATCTCCATTATCTTCGTCTCCAAAGTCGCTTTCCTAATTACAAACAGGTTTTTTCAGTATAGATTTAGATTGAAGCTGCAAGACGCAATTATTTTTTATGAAATATTACAAAACAATACAACCTATAGTAGTCAGCATAATAAAACTTAGAAATATGTATATTGTTTTATCTTATTCAACTTATTCCATTAAAAAGGTGACGCTTTGTCAACATGAAAATGAAACTTGCAAAGTTGTTTTATCTACTTTCGTTTTCCAAGTCAATTTTTGCAGCCTAACAATGTACCCTTTTAAGTGATAATATTTTGTTAAAATTGTACACTGTGTTGTTGGATAAGTGGCATAAAAAGCAAACATTTGAAAATGCCCTCGTGAAAAAAAAATTATTATTTATAAAAATTTTAGCAGCGGTATACGTTGACAAAACGGAGGGCCACGTAAGGCAATTCGACTTCCTTGTGTATTACCGTTACATAGTATAATGTACGATGCACACAATTATTGATACATTTAAATGAACGTATTAATGTTTTGTCACACATTGAATTTAAACTTAATCAATAAAAAAAGTAGAAAAAAATCGAATAAATGAATTCAATGGTTTTTAAGAAATCGAAAATTGAAGAAAATGTTAACTATACCGAAAAGAAAAATAGAATAATCTTCTATAACAGTGATAGCGCGTTTTGTCCAACTCTTAATTGAACAGTTGCATAACACAAAATGTTGCGTTTTAAATTGTTGCAACTGATTTACAAAGTTGTTCGAGGATATTTGCCAGACTCAATGCAATGGATCATGCATTTGAACAGGACCTTGAACAATTTAAATTTGACAGTGCGGCAAATAGCATATGCGTCAATATGCAACGTGGAAAAATAGCAAATTCAATTTACTACACTAGCACTACATTAAAAATACTCGAATGTGGTTTGTGCATTCGATTTATCATTTCTGGCAAAATGATGGTAGCGACCGAAATGTTTTCCGAATTTTCACCTCGCTTTCAGTGTGCGATGAAATCTATTTTTGATAATAGCGTACACTCGTATGAAAAATATACCTTTAAAATAATTATAAATAGCTAGTATGAATAAAACAATATATGTACATACTTCGTTAGACTTAGAGAAAATGTGTTCGGATATACCCGAATGTACACAACTGCCGTTGTTACGTCACAATATTTCCATCCGATTTACCTCGTGTAATATATCCATTGAAATTATTTGTATCAGTTTTATATTGTAATGGTGTCTCCATTTTTGAGTAAATCTATGGATCTATCTGTTGATCTATGTTACAGTATCCAAAATAATGCAAAAAATTAACTCAAGAAACACATAGCCACCATTTTTTTTATAACTCGTATTTTAAGGTGGTGTGTTTTCATTTAAGGTCTATGAGAGAAAGATATAAATATAATATAAATATATAAGGAAAATACACGAGAGAATTGAAGTTTCTGTGTCGTCTCGTTTATTTCTTCACTTACCGCTACCGCTATGTCATACGTACATAAATATGATCTCATAAAAATGATTTCAAACAAATCCACGTATCCTGCAAATCAGCAAATCAATACCCAGGAAAAGTTATATAGGGGCCACACGAATTCTGCATGATACATACAATTAATATGATCTCTTGACATTCAAAAAGACGAAGTATGCATGCACTTAATGAAAACCAGCCTTGTGGAATTTTATGACGTCGCATGTGTTTTTGTGGTCATTTAAAAACCGCGATTTTTTTTTATTAATATAATTAAAAAAAAGAGTTATTCACCGCATTAAAGTCTTTCACCTAGTATGAAAGACTAATAATAACAAAAAATTTGCTCCTGATTTGCATCTTCAATTTTTTTTCTTATTACTCCTAATAATCTGCGTTATTAATTTTATTCGAAAAATTATTCAAAATATGGTAATGTGTAGCTATCTATCATACCGTGACAGTGACGCGCTGACTAGTGGCAGCTTATTCAAACATATAATTTGATTGAGTAAAATTTGTTCGAACTTAAGTTATACATAAAAACACACTTAGACCAGCTCTGGCAATTACTGACAAATACGCCCTATTGGAACAGATCAATCTGCCTAATTCTTTATATAGAAGATATTATCATGGATGTCTTCCATATTACTATTGAAGGTCCGCTATAATAGCAATAAGTGTGATTTGGCACTTAAATACTGCATGACAATAGGTTACCTACACGACATGAGGAGCATTGCGATTGATGTAACTAATAGATATTAGCAAAATTTTAATAGGAAAAATGTTGCCTCTAAAATAACAAAAATAGCAATTCTAAGTAGTATTAAGGTATTTATTGTGTTATTTGGGAACTTTAAAACAAGCAGAAACGTTTTTAAAAAATAATTTTTTTTCCATAATTCCACAATGAAAAATACTTTCCGTCTATGACACCTATCTGGCAATACAGTGTATGCTTTCAAGTTTAGTACAAATGTAATCTGATTACAACACAAATACACATGTAGTGCAAACGTACTAGAATAAAAATTAAAAATTCATGAATTAAACTCAATCTAAAAACATCGCTTACAGGAAACAACAGAAGCAATCGCAGTTTATGTTAGCGAAATTGAATTAAACTCCGAAGTGTTTCTTCTAAGATGATATATAGTATATTAATTTAGGAAAGAAACTACTCTAACATAATAAGCAACTACGGATACTATATTTCAATATTATTATTATAGAACATACATCACCACTATCATTTTTTTTCTTCTTTTTTTTCTTTTTCCCTTTCTTTTCTTCACCCCTTGCTTTCCTTTTTTTTCCTTTTTTCTTCTTTCGTATATCATCAGGTTCATAATCATCATCATCCTCCTAAATATTTTTAAAATTTTATTTATGAAATACAAATTTTTTTCAGTACTTACTCCTACTTTTAAGCCGGTGTCATCTGATTCCGGAGAATTTTCAATTGGCTCAACAACCCCTTCTTCAACGGTCTCTTCTTCCCCTAAAAACGACATGTCAATATCATGTGCTAAACATGTGGACGTTGGTCAGTGTCATCACTTCAAATTGGAGGGAAAATATGAAATTTCTAACCCCTAAACCTTAACAGCAAATATTAAGCTTATTTTTCTTATTGGCAAAATGCTAATCTCTTTGTTTGATGGCCTCCATTTTGTAAAGGGTCAGGATATGCCCGCGCGCTGTCACAAAAATAATGGTAAACCTCTCTCGCCCCTCATAACTAATATATGCGATTATCACATAGTAATTATTTACACCTACACAAGCATTAAGAAGAATTTATATTTACAGTTCCGTATTATATTCGGGCAATACACGAAATATGTAAAATTAACTTGGAAATTAGCACCGATCATTAAAAAAGCAAGCACATGAGTTTTAAGTCGGCTTGCATTCTGACCTACGAAAAAGTATATCAAACAAACTTACCGGGAAAAGACTCCTCTACTTCCTCGTCTGATGCCATACTTTACACACTCAAATTTTAAAATTCAATAAAAAGCGTATAGAAAAACCAACGTTGTTGCAAAAGACCATATATTATCACCGCAATCACAAAAACCTCAAAACGATAGCGGTATTCTTTCTTCCCGACTAGTTGTTCTTTCCCCTTCTCTTTCTAGACTAGGAAACTTCTAACCACGCGCATGCGAATGCGCGAACAATTAGATATAAGATTATCTTTAAAATTTATAGGTGATATTGCACAGTTTTTTAATTATCTTTACCTTTCAAAACATCTCTATAAAACAGGTTAAAATAAACTTGCTTCAAACTAACAGTAGACGATAAATATGACGAAAACTATTATTTCGCGTTATTTTCTAAACGCAAATTCAAACGTTAATGAACCGGAAATAATGATAAATCGGATGCCATGATTTTCTTATATAACGGTGCGTGCAAAAATATCGTACGCTCGTTTAATTGTCATGAATATAGATGTATTCTGTGAAGACTTCCGTTAATATAATCTAATTTTTTTTTATTATCATTTGATATTTGTTAGCTTGAAAATTACTCGTGGGCATAGGTATATATAACTAATAGCACAGTAAAGGGCGGTATACATCTTTCTTTTCTGTGACTAATAGTTAGAGATGACCGTTTATATCGTCTCATGAGAGAGGGTTCGTGTTGCCTACTGCTTTCCCCGCGAGTCAACAAAACACGAGTCTGTCTAGTCGCTGCAAAATTCCCCTACCTTGCTCATCTCTACTAGTAGCACTACAAATACTGCGACAGAACATGAAGTTAGGACTGTAGAAAAAAAAATTGTTTTGATATCTTGTAAACACACAGGACGTAGCCGTGGAATCGTGTATTCCGCTGACATGTGGGAGTTCTTTTTTTTTATGAATATTTAAGTTGTGCATCCTGAAATATGTACCTATAGCTCTGAAAAATTCAGCTTCGAAATCCATTAAAGCCGTTTGGTACGATACTCAGCACAATAAATAAAAATGTGTACATGTGTACATACCTTGCAAACATGAATCTCTACAAAATTTGTTATATTTCATAGCAATTCTAGTTATTATATAGCAATTCTTATACTAACATTGTTACCAACAATTCCACGTACAACGAAGCATGGTTTGTGGTAGGTTGGTAGTGCTTTCTATCAACGTTATAATTGGTTGATGTTCGAGAAACGATGTTAAATTCGAAAGCGTTTGGCCTTACCCATCACCCCTTACTCATACCTTGTAGTAGGATAATTTTGCAGCTACTACACAGACTCGTGTTTTGTCGACTCTTGGGGAAACCAGTAGGCAACACGAACCCATTCTCATGAATAAACACGAATCTCTCTAGTTGCTACAAAAAAGTAATAATTTTCCCTAGCTTGGTCATCTCTAATGATTATAGCTCCTCTCAATATGAACCTTCTGTTTTGGGATTAACATCACCATCATGTTATCGGCGATTATGTTCCTTATTACCGGAACTACCAAGCTAAATTATCTGTGGAACTTAAAATATGCCATGTGGGTACATTCTTTAAGTATAGGTACATAGATATCTATCAGAGATCGTGTGGTTAAAAGTGGTATTTTACGGAATCAAATGGGTTGAAATATGTGCAATCGTGCTTAAAAATATTGCACAAGCGAACCTGAACTATATATACCACTTGTCAACTGGTTACTTTCAGTTCTATACCGCAGAATAGGTTTGTGGTACAGAACTTTCAGTGAACTCTTAATTCCTTATCGGGGTTATTTTTCAAAAATTTAATTATGGAAATTATGGATTATCAATTAATTAGTTGACATAAATATGTGTGAGGTAATTCTTAGTACACCACTAGTTGGCTAATCGACTCCAATGTGAGAGACGCCCCTGTCTATTTATTGTATTAAATATAATGTATTACAAATATAACTATGTGTATTCAACAATATAATTCAGCAAACACCATTCGATCTACGCTCTTTTGTTCGATATAGTATAAGCAAATAACCATTTCTTGAGAAGATCAATTTGAGTCATAACATTACTTCTGCTTGTTCCGCCCATGGTTTGATATTGTTCTATACTATTTTCATAATTCCAAATTTCTGTAATATCTTCCTTAAAGTGCTTACTGCAATATAATTGCGAATGTAATTGATTTTTGATTACGCTATCAGCTATCACTCACCTGATTGATTGTAAAACCTCCAGAGGTAATTCAGATATGAGAATATTTCTTTTCTCTGCTTCAGCAACAACTTTTCCAGCATCGTGGTGGGCTAAACGGAAAGGGATGCCCTTATGGACCAAATAATATGCCAAATCCGTTGCTAACATGTCAAAATTTAACGCGTTTTTGCAGTTAATGGGATTTACCTTACAAAAAGCTTCTTATTTTATTTGTGTACTTATAGTTAAGTGTATTGTTACAATAATCACCTTTAGAGTCTTCACAGTACCAGATGCAATATTTAAAGTAGCAGTTAATTTATCATAACAAGAAAACATTACATCCTTATCATTTTGTAGGTCTTTATTATACGTCGATGGTAACCCTTTTAAAGTCATCATTAAAGTAGAACACTGCAATTAAAAGCAATAGTACCAATATAAATAGCGCATTAGCGCAAACTAATACTTGTCCAAACAGACTTCCTGCAATTCCCCTAATTAGTTCCAAGCTATCAGCATTTCTCTTTTGGGGCATTAAACTACTGCCGGTTGAGAACGAATCGCTAATTTCCACCAAATTAAATTCTTTTGAACTGAATATTATCAAATCCTCCGCCAGTCGACTGAGATGAATACCAGTTAAGGAACTCCAAAACAAAAATTCGGCTAAAATATTAAAATCAACTTTAAACTTCTTATTTGTACTGCGTCGCTTGTTATTACTAGACATTGAAGTTTTTATCACTTTTCAGAAACAGCGCTGCAAGTAATCTAGAGTAAAACTTCTAAAGATTTTCAGATGTCTGCACAACATAAAAATCAAAAAAATAATGAATGATTCACATAACTTGCTTTTGCGTCTATATCGTCTGCCCATACGCACTGTGTCGCACGTATACGTACTCAATTACGAATTTATTCGTGTACGATGGATTGCTGCTGCATAAACGGCGTACATTTTACCTATACAACCTATACAATTCCCTGTTTCTCTACACAAGCATATTCTAATGAATATTCTATTGAGTAAAACTTGAATCAGTACTCTAGCATAAAAGGCGTTTAAGCTAATGAGATGAGCAAAAATTTAATTATCCCGAAAATTAACCGAGATTAATATACGGAATATTAAAAAAAATTAGCAATGAACTGAAAAGAAGCATTCAAAAACATAGTAATTTACAGTGTTCCGTTTAAAAAAACAAACTTGTGCATTGTGCACAGTGAAAATTCAACATCCTATTTTTATGTTGTGCAGATTAAGTTTTATTTAAAAGATTTTCAAAATGTTATGTACATTATATTGCTAATTTGTGGAAATAAATATTGTCACTATAAATAAATTCGGCTATTGGAACGACACAGTTCCGACATTTAGCTATTACCTATGAAATCTCTATCTCCTACAGCTTGCATACTATTTTGAGTAATAGTTTCAAATCCTAAATCTTGAGCTAGCTTTATCCTGTCGATATAAAATGGATTTCCTGCCAAAGCACCACTACCTAACGGCATAACATTTGTTGTCTTATACATATGCTGTAGTTTATCACAGTCAGATTTAAAGTTCCATGCATGGCTAAAATATAAAGGAACATTGATATGTATGTATAGTGAAGTTCCTAAGTAACTTTTTAGGAAAGATACTCGATTTCTATTCTTTTTTTTTGAGGTATTGGCAGTTTACATTGCATTGTATTGCAACTTCTTTATCTCAAATGGAACAGCCTATATAATTTTACGTTTTTGGAGAGATAATGGAGGACTATACTTATGATATGCGGCAAAAAATGTTTTGGTAATGGGCTATAAAAAAGCCCACTACTAAAGCCCACAATTTTGATTTATCTTATATAAGCTGATTAAATTTCAATTTCAAGGAAAAGAAATAAAAGAATTTTGTGAGATAAAGGGCCATTTTATTCAACCTTTCCTTTGTTTGCTATTAATTAATACTACTAACCACGCTTAATTAAGTTCGATGAGGGAAAAAAACAACATTTAATAAAATTTGATAAAAAAACATGGGCATGGAAATATACAAAAGCGATCAAAATTAATGGAAAGGAAGGCGAAGAAATATCAAATTCGGAGGAAGTTACAGCAATGGATTATTTGGGAACAACGATTGGCAAAAATGGAAAACCAGATATAGAAATATTGAACAGAATAAAAAAAATCAACAAACCTACGTCTAAATAAATAGAACACTGCTCGAAAAGAAAGTAATATCCATAGTAGAAGCTAGAATATATATCATCGACTATAAATTTTGGGAGCAGAAAGTAGACTCAATTCTAAGAAAAAAAAAAAACGCAGAATTTGTAGGTTGATTGTTATTTTTTTCAAAGTTATAGGCCCTTTCAATTTATTAGCAAAAAAAAAAAAACTTCGTCGAGTAAATAGAGCCTAGCAAATCTGCTGCTTAAGAGGAATTCGTCTGCTTAGAAGTGCAAATATAAACATCACTAATGTATGTATATGTTTTTACCTGAGCAAAAAATGGGCCCATCTAACTGGTTGCGCCCTTTGTAAGTGTGTGTAACCCGGTATAATTATATTTATTTCTTCAAATGATCTGTCAACGATTATCTTTATCAACTGCTTCAATAACTGTTCTAGTATACCGAATGCGTTTCTTAGCCATAAACGTGTATCCGTAATAACTTGGTCGTTTCTACTTCTACCAACGTGTAGTTTCGCTGCGACGTCACCTATTAATTCCTAATAGGAAATTTGTATTAATATAATTAATATAATAGGAACGATAAATGAATGAAATTAATGGAGGCCACTTTGCAAATCTGTTAGAATAATTGTTGATTATTTTTATGTGTTACAAGTTTTTTAAGTTTTGAATTTTAAGTACTTGTTATTATCAATTTTTATTTTATTGAGTGTAAATAATGGTCAATGGTCAAAAAAATTAAAGAACTGAGAAGTGTGAGCCCCGATTTTAAGTTCTGAATTAAGTTAATCTGTAATTAAAATTTAATTCCTGATTAAATTAGCGATTAGTTACATATATATTTTGATTTGGTTTAATTCGTGATTAACTAATTAGAATTAAAAATAATATATGTTGCGGTTGTTAAATTTATGCAAATAACAGTAATTTTTAAGGTATTTACTCTTTTAGATCATTAATATTAGCATGGTCTTAGATCGGAAATTAACCTGCTAATCCGTGATTAAATATTTAATTAATTTTCTGTAAACTAAGGGATAATGCACAAATTTTTGCGAAATGCTTAGAACTGAAAAGAACTGATCGTCCTTTCAAGGAACTTAAAATTAAAGACGAAATTAAAGTGTATTAATTTGCGTAGACCCAAGCATGATTTAGCTGATTGGGTTAGGAATTGTTTTATTGTTTTGTGTGTATTATATTTACGAACGATTTTCAAAGAACAAAGAATTGCCCTGAAGTTCAAATCTATATAAGCTAAGCTATGAACACATTTGTTTTTTTTTGCCAAAATTACCACCTTGTAAATAGGCTACGAACCGCTATTGATTCTACGATAATTTCGACAGTAAAAATAGAAAGGTTGTTTTCCGAGAGAAATCATTTATTATGTGTTTATCAATAAAAGGTCCAACGATGTTATTGGCAACATATACAGTAAATATATCTATCCCACATTGTACAAGTCTATACATAACTAAAGGTTTGTTTATAAAAACTGAACAGACGCTGTGCCTCAAAAAAAAAAGTTATACTTTTCCTGCCTTGTGATCGATGTCTATTATTCCATTTATGTATATTTGCATTAGGTGTGCTAGGCGAAATACATGCATGTCAAGTATTCCAATGGCAACAGTTACTAGTGTGGCCAGCGGTTTTCAAAAACTGGATTGATTCTGGTAAGTTGACTATATTTGTAAAACTTTATTTTCAGATTATTCATAGTTTTTGTATGTAATACATGCATAGTTATCTCAACTTTAAGCGGTTGCAACGAACCCTGCATTCACAAAAAATCTTTAGCTATGATTGCTCTTCTACAGGTCAAACAAAATTTCTGTTTTATTATATTTATTCTATTCTCACAAGCAGCATAAAGAATGCAATATTCTCTATGTGGGTCTAATATAATAATAGTTGGTGTTATCAAAATTACCTTCAGCCTCCTTTCATTCGCAGTATGTATATCTTCATCGCCGTCTTTAATAACGAATTCATTTTTCATCCATTCTACTTTAATTTTATCTAATCCTTCACAAATTAAATCACTTTCTTCTTGCGATAATAATTTGCTTGACACTAAGATCCTAGAGTAAGCTTTACTTCCTTCAATATCTTCATTATATAGGCGTTTATCCAATTGAATCGATGAATTTAATTTTTCCAAGAGAGGATCTGTGGAATTGGTAAATCTACCGCCCCATAGTTTTTGAGTTGCCTAAAATTTAAAATGTTCTCTTTTTGTAGTAAGTTTCTCAATATTATGCTGATTTTTTTAAAGAAGTCCTATTAATATCTAGTTGAACTAATTGGAAGCATAAAGTAAATTAAATATTCTTGAATGGAGCGGTTTGCTGTTTATTAAGTAAAAATTAATTACGACATTCCCTAAACATTTTGATTATATTAGCATAGATAGTGGGTTAATAAAACCCAAGCCTCTACACTGATTTAATTTACCATACGCTTTCTTTAAGCAAGCATTAATCTGTTTTGGCAATCTACGTAATGTTAAGTATTACATACAACTCAAATAATCAAGTACAGAAACGTATCATATGAAAACAATAGGAATTCTAAGCAACATACTTTACTCACCATAGTATCACTAAATATGCCACTTGATCCAATTTTATACAATGAATATTAACCAGTTTTATTTGTAATATACTAATAACTTGTTTTATTATCAGTGAAAGGTCACAAAAAAGATTATTTGTAAGATATGAAACCGTCGATGTACAAAATATTTGTTGAATCTGCCGTAGAAAATAGAGCAAATGTCAAAAGAAACATATTTACTATATGTTTTACAATTTTTCATTGTTTAGACTAACCTACATATATTATCTTTGAGTATTTCTCAACAAACTCATTTTGGTTGTTTTGAAGCTTCTTGTATACAGTAAAAAAATAACATATTTTACCTATTCTTTTTAATGTTTGGTGACGGCCTAACGGGGTATATAAGCTTTGAAAACTCATAACCTCGGGGATTTTGTTTAGTATGTAAATTGTCGTGACTAAAGTTCGCTACTTTCCGTGCACTTTACGAAATTGGCAGAGACTAGAGAGACTCGTGTTTTGTCAATTCCCAGGGAAACCAGTGGGCAACACGAACCCATTCTCATGAAACGAATAAACACGAGTCTGTTTAGTGTCTGCTAATTTCGTGAAGCGCACGGAAAGTGGCGAACTTTAGTTATGATACTATGGTATACGCACACAAATCGTTATATCCGAATTTCGTATCTGGATCTGTTATCCGATTTTCGGATCCGGATCCGTTATTCACTTTTCTGATCTAGAACCGTTATCCAATTTTTACAATTTAATACGAAACTTTGCGCTACTTACTATTTGTTTGAAAAAATTATCGAAAGACGGGGCTGAATCCGCGCCATCCGATAATGGTTTCAGATAAAGAAACTGAATTCAAGATTTCGGACAACTGATCCAGATCCGAGGAACGGATCTAGATAATAACACCAAGATCCGGAACTAAATTGTCCGGAAACGGCTCTAGTAATTACTCCTGTCGCACATTGAAGGAAAAACGTGAAAAAGCCTTCTCTGTTTCCGATATTAGTCCCAAATTGATTTTGTTGGATGCGTCTCTTAGGTTCTATCAAACAATGGTATTCCTCGTTACTATTACGATTAGTTGGAAAGGGTTCGTTGAGCAACTGTAGCTAGTGGCTGTGACATGCTTAATGCGCGGATTCCTGTAGCGTATGGGTTGCTCATGGAATCGAGCGTTATCAATACATGCATTAGCCTTACACGCGGCTGTTTAGGCGACTAATGGTGGTCTTGAGATTGAGTAATTTGTATCTGATATCTTGTGGTTTGGATTTTCATCCAGTATGTTACGTAGTATCAAACGCTATAACAATAATAATGGTTGAGAGGTAACATTGGTTGATTTTATGATCGACGTAATGTATGTGAGCGGTTTTAGATAAATGTCGATCTCTCCGTCTTTTGGAGTTGAAGGGACTCATTTTTTTAATATATAGTGCAATTTTTTTTTTACCTGCGATCATAGGAAATACATGCAGAAGGGAATGTCTATTAGCGGCAGCTGTAATGTGGCCCTCTTGCCACTGGACCACCGGGTCCTAATGGTTTTATAAGAAATAAATTGCATATTATCGACAGCTAATAAGGTCTATACCTATACACCATCAAACAATTGGATCAATTGTACCCACATACTTAATTAAAGTCTGTACAAATATTACGTTGTAAGTGACATTAGTAAACGTAACTACGTCTATCATCATCGTTTATGTCTTAGATTGAATGATAATGTTGACGACCATAGAAGGTAAAAAAAGGAAAAATCATGCCGCTTCGGGCATTTTTTTATTATCTAAGCAATCTGAGCTAGTGTTCCAGTAGTTTTTCTCAGGAAATTGTGCATTGCACAACAAACAATTCATTTTATAGACTCAATTATTGGTTTTTAGTATCTGAAAACCTGTCGTCAAAATTCTATTTTCTATTATGCTCCTGGCTGGTGAAAGTCTGTAATTATAAATTATGTTTTTGTTAATTACTTTGGACGAAATGGATTCTTAAGTACACTTTCAATTAGGACCACTTCATTTTCAATAAATACAATTTGTGCGATGAGGTATTTTGAAGTTTCTGATAAATTTATGATTTTAACAAAACAAACAGAAGCTCTGCTAGTACAATACATTATATAATCGTACACGAATATTTAAGTTTATGAACACTAAAATCATGTTAGAAACAAAAGAATAGGAAAGGCAAATTTTAATATCAGTAATTTTTCTACTTTATTCGAATTTCAATTGTATTAGCCTTTTTATTTTTTAAATGGAAGGATTACAAAAAAAAACAACTAAGTACAGTTAGGTGTTCTTTTTTTATTAAATTGTTCGTAGACAAAAATATACTTCTTTTCTCTCCGATAAAACATGCAGTAACAAGTAATAAAATAATTTAAATTAAAATAATCGGTTAAATAAAACCTCGTTTTAATACTATTTTTCTTCATATCTAGAGTGCCGGTAAAGAATATAATGTTGAACTATGAAGAATACATCAAAGATCACTGAAAATAATCCTAATCCAAATTTCGTAGGATCTCCAAATATCGACACCCAATCATCTAAAAAAAAAAACAATTTTTAATTAATAAAGATAATTATTTTTGGCCACTATAATTGATGGGATATTATTGAAGAGAATGGAAAGAACACTCACCATAATTATGAGCATTGATTATCATTTGCAACATCGACAACATTCCTCCAGTGAAATCTAAGAAGATATTTCCAATGCTCCAACCTACTGTGCTCTGACGTTTATAGTTCATGTATGCCTAAAACAATATGGCGCGCATCAGTAAGCTTATTCTAGTTCGGCGTTTAACAATACGTTAGGAAAGACTACTCAGAAATCTACTTGAAAAATATATCATCTATATGTATTCCTTACCTGTGGCATGTATTTTATTAGAGTAATTGTCAATTTAACGTATGAGCAGTAATACAGGAAATCCAGCCAGTGAATCACATCAACGCCAGATAGGATAACACTAATAAGAAGAAATAGGGAAAATATTCCTAAGATTGTTTTTGCAGTAATAGAGACTCGTTGCTCTCCTCTTTCATAAATATAGGTTTGTCCTATAGTAACAACGCATGCGAAGAATGCATGAACGGCAAATACTATGTCATTAACTTGTACGGGATTAAGGCCTCTAGGGTATCTTGTAAAGTACTCTGCCTGAAATGAAATACGTACACATGAGTAAGGTTAACTTTGCAGACAATAACATTTTATTAAAAATTACTTAAAATATGCTGAAATGTCGTTGGTTACTTATTCTATCTAATCAAATTCGAGAGAAAATACCTTTCACTGTATATTCTTTATAATTTAAAGATCAAGCAGGGAAACATTAATTACAATTAATGTACGAGGTGCAGTCTGTATATTCCAGGTCTTTAGTATTTAGTAATGCCACCTTTTGACAGATCTGTCTCTAGGTAACATTCAAATAATAATAATTTAGTAGTATTTAGTGAGGTAATCAGAAGTTAAGCGGAGCATGGTAAATTTTCAGAATGTCTGAAATTTAACATCGTGCAGTGATAAAATTTCTCACTTTAGAAGGAGAGACACCGTCTGAAATCAAACAACGAATGGGCAGGATTTATAAAGACTCTGAGGAATATTATCAATTTTGATTGAGGGTTTATTGCGTGTTTAAACAAGCATTTAGAAAGGCACGTTTTTATAAATAATAAGTTGTTACCCATATTTTTATAATTTTAACTGATGCCCTAGAACTGGCGCACATGACAGAGTTGTGGTTTTGAACAAACCTTTTACTGCTATCATCCCAGCGGCAATGGGTGATGACGTAAAGAAAGGTCATGCACGGCAGTTTGACTTTCTCGTGTTTTTCCTTTGCACAGTACGATGAAGTATATGAGAAAGTCGAATCGTCGTGCGCGGCCCTCAAATTCAGTTTTGGCCAATTACTTGCCCGAATTCTATTTGTAAATTGTATTTATGTACATCTTCCAGAGTATTCCTACATAACGATGTAGAAAGTAAATTACTTTTGAAGAAGAATTATGAGAAAATCACTTTTTTTTTTTTGGAAACGGTACCCATAAAATGTGGGAGGTTTTTCATAAATTAAACACATATTGCGACATATTTGTCCTGAACATTTTCGGGGAAGAAATAGTTTCTAGCGTTTCTAAATTGAATTAATTTAATCGGGTTAAACATACCATAAATAATTTTATGCTGAAATTTTGTATTAAAAAAAATTGCAAAGAGTTTCTTACCTCTATTTCAGGAATAAAATACAATCCTAAATTAAACAATCCATACAATGCGAAGCCCACTATGTTCAGGAAAAGAAAGTCAAAATTTAATCCAACAACGCTGAAAGAAAGAGACATAAATTTCAATAGGTTTAGTTAAATAAATTCAAAAATGGTGACATGTTTTATATACTATATGATACATATAATTTATAAATAATATTTACATAAAATATTTAAAAATGAAACTGCCTTACTAGAATTTCTGTAAAATAACTAAGTTGTTGCTATGTTGTTTTTTTTTTCTTACTTAAAAATATACAATAAATTGAACTATCTATTCTAAGACAATTACGATACCAAAGGAAGGCGGAATATCTTTAAATAGTGCTTAAATACGGCCTTATAACAACAACAAAAATCCTGATATTAAACATAGCTTCTTCTTCTAGTGCCAAATCAAAGCACTCTTTGTTATTTGGTAAAATTTAAGTATCCTAATATGAACTAGAATGTACGTATGTTTGTAGAGCAAAAATTTTAACAGTTATAAAAACATATGCACCTACTTCAGCTTCGGTAATAATTTATATCAATAAATGCGTAAATAGACCATCTGCTCGCCAAACTATTGTGGAAATTATCGATTTGTTATCATTTATTAAAAAACATGAAGGGGGTGGTGTTATTATTAGAATTGGTAATATAAATCATACATTAAATCGGAAGCTTTAGGACGTAAGGAAATTGAAGAGAAGAGAAGTTATTTATCCGTTTCACCGCCTACCGTCGTTGGCTGGACTTAATATAATCTCCTAATTTCCCAGCTAGCTAGGTTGTAGGAGACAAAAGGAGTTGAAGTTACTGAAAACGAGCTCGTAGCCGCCAGAGGGATTTTGATTTTGAACGAGTGGACATACTGAACTCATTATGCGTGGCGTTAATAGCTAGTCTCGACGTTGTTAAACCGGAAATCCCTCTTATCCCGACAAAAGTGAATCTTTTCGACCTGTTTAACGTTTGTTAAGATTCTAATTGCTAGTACTTTATAGTTTAATAAACATTTTTTAAATTTTGCGGACGATTTAGGTTGGTAGTCCGGCAACAAGACACGTTCTCAAATTTCTTACCGCAATGCATGCAAATATGATGTTTATTGGCGGAACTACTACATAATTACAAAGTATTACCATAAACAAAACAATAATTTCAAGTTTTTATTATTCTTGCTTATTAACTGTCTTGCAGGCGAATTGAGCGTATATTTGCATTATGGAAAGCAAATAGAGAGTTTTTAGGCAGACCATTCTGGTTTTGCTAGTTTCATCTAGGGAAAGTATTTTTGCATTTAGATATTAAACATATAAATTGACATACAAATAGACCGCCGTAATCAATAAATTTAGTTGATTTCACTAGTTTTACTTGGAAGCAGCTGTATTTAGAGCTGCTTTTACTGCATTTAATAAACGGATGTGGGGAATCCGACGTGAAAAGCATAAAACTTAAGAAATGCATACATTTTATATTAATTTCACATCCTCAGACGTATGTTCTTATCTATGTAAATTTTTTCAAATTTACAACGTTTTGAAATCCATTTCGACATGTTACACTACTTTATCAATCAAAAAATTCCAAAGCATTTTAAAGAAATACTTTTGGTGATAAATACGAAACCAACATGACAGATTACTTAGTCACAGTATGTATATAAAGAACTACATAGAGCATCTTTAAAAACATTTTTCTTTTATTTGCAAGTTTTGCAACGCCAGAAATACAGATGATTTTCAAGGTCGTTAATTACTATATTAATTGACAAATAGTTCGTGTTGATCAATGGCACAGCAAATTGTACGTTTATTATAGCATAGCATCATGATTCACGGTATCAGCTTACCTTTTTCGTTTATAATTGATGTAGATTTGCGGATAAAACGAAACAGACCACGCTACAAAGTAAATCCAACCAATAACGGTGGAAAATATATCCAAACCTTGATCTCTGTAGACTGTTACCCTTAAAAATACGTTTTCTGTACTGCAAAAGAGAAAAAAAAACACAGTTTATCAATACTTTATTTTTGATCTGTCTAAAAAAATATGTTCAATAGTATGTAAATTAGCATTATAGAGCTATTTTTAATTTTATGTGCTCTCTTTTACCACATATTTAAGACGTACTTGTAACAATATATTAGCACTGGGTGAGTCGGGAGGAACGGAACAAACTCTAGGAGTGTGTTGTGCACGTGAAACTAATGTAAAGAATATATGTTCAATAATTTAGATATTAAGGAAGTTTAACCTGACGATGTCGTTTTAAAACTTATCTGAAGCATCATATCCCTTCTCACTTTATCACAAATTCAAATAACTAGTGCATCGAACTTACTAGAATATTCTGTTGTTTTTGCTACTTAGATTCCGGCATTATATTCTTTATACTAAAACCAGCTCATGGCGCAATATATGTAGATGTTAGATAAAAAGGTAATTACTTTATCCTGTCATCAGTGGCGTTACTTGTTATATCACTGTTTCCAGCACCCACGGCCTGCAGTTCTATGGGATACGAAGTATTTTCTTTTATATTAACGACGGACGGTGTAATCTTCACTATATCTTCGTGTTGTACAAAGAAATTTATTGAGGCGTCGGTATAGTTCCAATTTCTGCAAAAATAAAAAAAATGCGAATTTTAAATTAAAGATATAATAACTAAGATAAACTTATATAAACAATAAAATAATTGGCCCGATACATTATGTAACACTTTCTGTAGCAAGCACAAACGATAATCAGCGATCTAATTGTTTCAAAGATTCAATCGGTTCACATTTATACATACATATAAAAGATTCCTAATGAAAGATTTATGTTTAAGAAAGTGCGAAACAATTAATATGGATTGACTTTGAAATCGCCGAGAAATCGAATAAGCTTTCTTTTATGAATTAATTTCTAAATTTAGGATCATTATTTAATTCGACATTTAAAATCGAAAAAACTGGGTTTGCCCAAAGGCAGTTAATCGTTAATAATTAAGTTTGTTCAAAAATTTCCATTGAAAGAGAAGCGTTTGTTTCATTCTATCGACTGTACTGTTTTTTCTACAATTACTAGCTTCAAATTATCGCATTGTAGCTGACTAGTGTTGGTAATATTTGTAAACGCATTACTCTTGATAATAATGAGTAACAGTAAAAGTTTCCATGTGTAACGTGTTAAAGAAAAGAAAATCGTAAAAATAATTTTTATGGGATACATATTCGTAATAGTTTTAAAATAAAGTTAACCACCTAATTAACTTCAGCAATATGCACATATACTTATCTTGACATTAGTATGTAATAATTAATATATTTAAGAGGAAACAAATAACAGGGATCGAAATAATTGCAGAGTTTCTAGATAATTTTGCATGGGTTTAAATGACTTGCTGGTTAGCGCGTAGATGGCAAATAATTCCTTCCCTGAGCAGTTTATAGTAAAATAAATTTTGGTTGGAGTTAAACATTTTTTAGAAAGAAAACTGGAGAAATTTTCCATTTCAAACTCTTTTTAACTAGCTCCAAAAATAAACACCAGGGACATCTTTTCAATTATCGACCAGAAATTTGTTAACAAAAACATCATTCCTCGTTTGTTAGCGAAATGCAAAACAAAAAATTAGCAGATCGATATCTTTTAATAATACCAGTGCCAAACAAAATTTACATACATCATATCACAAGTCCAGTTTCTACAGCAACAGGATGCAAGTTTAGTTTCTGAAATGGAGCATCCTGCAAATTTTTCCAGGATATGATAGAAGCATGTGATTCCTTGTATTTTGTTGAATATTTGCTAACATCTTATTATCTATTATTTTATGTAATGTCCACATTACGCAGTGCCTTAGGAAATTCATCCAGAAAATTTTGTCATAAACATTTTTTGAAACGAAAGCTTATCTGCAATTTGCTAATGAATGATGCATTTTAGATATGGAAATGTTTATAAAAAAAAAACATGCTAGAAGAGCGGAAACCGAACATCCTGTATACTTCAGTACGAATATTTTTTAGTAGACAACGGCATGACGTAACTTTATTGGATATAAAAGTATTGCATCATTTGTTATATAAAAGACGGTACAGAGAGATCGTAGTCAGTCATTAATTGATAACAATTAAGTTTGTCTGAGAAAGATCGCGTAGCCTTTTCAATTGCTTGGATTCAAATCACTGGATTACTGATTATTGTCCGTCAATCGTATTTAGCTCCTTACAGTATTTGTATATTCGTTTTGGTTGTAATGATATTGGTACATTATCATATCTATGTGTATTGTCGATATGCTTAGAGTGCAGAAAAAAATGCGGTGACAGCTAGAATACTCCTATATTCACCGATTATACTGTAACTTTGAACTGAATATATGTAAACAGGATTTTAATCCATTAAAAATGTTAAGCGGAAATAGCAGTACATTAGCACTAAAATAAGAGATAATCCCGAACCTGAAAATTCAAAAAATTATGAAACTTTGGGAACATGTAGAGCACATATATGTAGGTATGTATTACGCTAGTGGTAAGATAGATATTCCTTGATTTTGTAACAGACTTGCAGTGTTACAAGCATTTTAAAAACAAAAAAAAAATAGTGATAACTGCATTATAAATTATTTATTTATTGTTAGATCAGATTCTACAATAAATAATATTCGCCATCGCCCTGAGACATCTACCAACATAAAATTTTGTATATAGAGAAACATAGTAAGCTATTTTGCATGGTGGTGAAACTTCTTAAAACAGTGTTGAAACACAAGAATTTGTTACACCATGCACATCGTATGATGACATGGCTACCGCAATGGAACGATGAGGAAGATGCATCAAATCTGTGAAAAAGTGACTGGAATTTCAAATTTATTTGGTTTTTGATCAATGTGCAGGATGACTACAAAGCAGGTGGCATTTTGACTGCATAAGAAAATTCCATTATTTCCACTTTCAACTTCAGCTAGAAAGTATACATAACAATGTCGATATGTTTATAACATTCTTTCCTTGGTAGAAGAATTCATCAAACTCATTACAACGAACAATTTTTGTCTCGAAACATTTGACAACAAAGATAGAGCGGAAAATTCGATAAAATATAATAATAATAAATTTCGAAAATTTATTTCGCCAACTCAGAATGAATATTAGCAGAATAACGTTGCGTAATACATACCTAATGTGCTCTACATGTTCCCAAAATGTCATAATTTTTTGGCTCCGGATCATCCCTTGGAAGATCACTCGTTTTACTTACTTGTTGCTTATTTTAAAAAGCTGCAACATTATTTCATACAAAACTGAATATAATTCAGGAGCTGTAATACGAAGGTTGTTTGAAATGTATTATTTATTCATGCAGCATTCCATCAAATACATAGAAAATTAATGTAAACAATGTTGCTTACAGGCAAAACATGTTTTTAATAACAGTGTGTGATTACGTAGTCGTCAACATGGAAAATTACATCTCCAAATCTATATCATCGATTCCTATCAACAATAGAACAATTTGAATAGGCGATACATTAAGTCCTTTTATTGTATATCGTATCAAGGATTGCTTGTCGATGACAGTAAGTACATAAGTATTTATTACCGGAGTACTTATATTTATTAACTACCATCTGAAATTATAATAAGTTTGGCACATCTTAGAACTGGCAGTCAAATATAAAATAGAAGATATATTTAAACCAATCTAACACGCAATATCAAGACTGCAAACTTGTTCAAACATTATGCAAACGACCCTGAATATATGACTATGTGTAATTAGAATCCAAAATGTCATCGATTTTTTTTTGTAGTTGAAATCCACTAATTTTTTTAATAATTGTAAGGTGATGCTTAATTTCTATCACAAATAGTAAACTTGTTTGCGAAAGCAAATGTCAGCGGGCAGAAGTATGAAGTTTATGCAAGTCAGAAAGTTTTTTACGATTAAGAACTAACAGTCGAAGGTTCTTTGGATAATTTGCTTATTTGGAATAAAATTGTTTATAGAACTGTATAGATTATTTCTTTGCTTGTAGCATCGTACAAGATCACAGTCTTGTGAGGTCCTCATTTAAAATTAGTTGCAGGTTACCTACTGTGTAAGATGGAGGTGGAAGATATTTCCTTTCTTACGCTGCTTTTAGCAAAGTTATCAAGTATTTAGATAGAAGTTTTGCGCAACATAAAATCATGCTCAAATATACAGATTTTGATATAATTGAGATAATTTAATGAACTAACGTCTACGAGTTGCCATCGAAATCGCTACCATGTTTGATTCATGCTGTTTCATTTTCTTAAACGGATAACGCTGTATATTTTTCCAGAATCAGTTCTTTAGTAAATTAAATATGAAGCTACGTAGATAAGTTTTTCGTTTAAAAACGTACAACACTACGGTGAAATTGCTGAATATTAATTGAAGCGAGACATTCACTAATACAATAACACGCAGGACGTTCCATTTAATAAATCAAACTTGTATCGTACGCTGCGGAGACTGAACGCTCTGTATACTTAAGTATGTTATTTTTTTAATTGAAAGCATTTTCTCTGGATTACCCAAAGAAGGAATTACCTTCTACGCACGTACTACCAGGAAAACTCAAAATATTCTTGTTTGGGAGACGATTGATGTGTTTCTGTAATGCCATAGATTTTGTATGCATATATGTATTCATTAACTGTTCAAGGCAAACTGGTACATCCATGAATAGGTATTGTAATGTTGAAAAGAGATCAAAACATCGAAAAAAATTGTTAGTTATTATTTAAGTCAATAGTTTAATAGCATTTAAATTGTGATTGCTATCAATAACTATAATTGTTATACGTCGTTATTGCCTTAAAAATACCAAATATTTTAAGTTGTTCTAATTCGCGTTTGATGGTGTTTATACTGATAGTATTTGTTATTGTGAATATGGAGGAACGCGTGCGTAATTTTATTGCATCGTGTACTTTGTAATGATCAAAATTTGCATCGTCTGTTTTACCTAGCAGTACTGCTCATCTTCTTTAATTATATTTAAATTGGGTAAAACTTATCTTACAAGTTAAAAACACTTGCATTCACATAAACTTAGCTAAAGATTTGTATGTAGAATTTAAAATAAATAACTTGGTGACAGCTTTCGGCGTAAGCAGAGATATGTCAAGATTTAAAAGAACCAAATATTATGACAAGTGCCAAACAAAATGGTATCAACCATTCGGCTGAAAAAATATTGTCGGAAAACTGAAAACATCCAAATAATTTTTAACAAAGAACCTTTAACGGAAATAAAATAAGATTATAAGAATACGTAAGGATAAGCAGTACATTTTAAGAAATAAATTTTCTAAAATCGTAAACATAGTATGGAATACAATTTGCACCAAAGATATCGTCACACTTAATCTTGTTGATAATTTTACACCTAATTTTAATAATGATAAAAATAAATAAATCTTGATAAATGCTCTATACCGAATAGTCCATTGTTGTGATAATTTACAATTAGATTTATGTTGTGGTTTTTTATGTCACTATAGTGGATAATGAGAAAATATTAAAGTAGTAATAAAATAAGTTAAAACTATAATATATCACACTATTTTGTAACAATGACAAGTATAATCACAGTTTTGTTCTGATTTCGGCCAAATATTTAGAAGTACATAAGCAATGATGCTTGATTGCTTAAAAGAACATAAGCGTACTTACGTTACAGATAAGTTAAAGATTGTCGTCTCCTGAAGCTTTATCCTAATGTCATGTTCATCTATCCAAATATCACAGTTTCCAGTGTTCACTGCTGGAAAGAATAAAATACTTTAGTAATGATATTTATGTACGATAATTAAGGAACATTATAGTAGGCTACAACGCTTGATAGCAGTATCAGTATTGGGAAGAAGTACAAACATTAAAATCGTTAGGTAAACGAAAATAAATAAATAGAAAGAACAAGATAGATCGACTAAATTCAAGCTACGAGAATTGGTCTTGCATATTTAATGATAAACATGAGCGTGGAAAACTTATATGTATAAAATCGGTCCATTTCCGTCCCATTGTCGCTTACGTGTAACTGGAATTTTTGCCAATTCTAGTATTATAAGTTGGTTATCTCTCTTTTAGCTACTTATTACTAGAAATGACCAAGGCAGGTGAAATTATTACTTTTTTGCAGCGACTAGACAGGCTCGTGTCTATTCGTCTCATAAGAAAGGGTTCGTGTTGCCTACTGGTTTCTCCGAGAATCGACAAAACACGAGTCTGTCTAGTCGCTGCAAAAAAAGTACTAATTTCACCTGCCTTTGTCATCTCTTATAACTGCAATAACTTTGTAATTATAAAATAATAAATACAACGGAGGGCTTTCGATCGTCCAAAAATTTTTCTGAATACGATACACAGCTACTCTTTGAGTTTAGGTTAATTATGAAGTAAATAATGGTAATAAAGTCCGCATAAAAGTTAATTTTGAATTCGAAATTATTTTCAACACATTGTAGACATGCTCCAAACATAGGTATGGCCAGGTTTTTGAACAAGAATGGGCAAGGTCTTGGCTTATTAGAGGACTAAATAAATACAATTTTAATAGCACAACTCATATTTTCTTACATAATGAGAGCACAATGTATCATGCTCTGTAAATCTGCAGGCTGATCTGTAAAATTTCGTAATGTAAGTAACATTTGCTAATCAACATAATTTTTTCGGCGTATCTTTCCATCCACCGGATAGTTCCTGTTAGAATGATAACTTTCACAATTTACTTGGTTTTGTTTACAAAAACTGTTGAATCTGAACTGAAATGGATATCTTGAAACCTGTTCCGAAATTCGAATACACCGGGACGTCGACCGCTGCAAATGGTAGAATACACTCGGAAAGGTATGTCACTAGCAGGACGCGTAAATTATTCATTTACCACCAACATTTACGTTGATTAAAGTTAATTAGGTTAATGTTTCTTCAAATTTGAAAATGTCCTCGGACTAGCAAAACGTTGACAAAATGTGTAGGCTATAACGAATTGTTAGCTATCTTTTTACATGCTGGTAGAAGTAGAACACGTTCTATTTACGTATGATTCTTGCATAGTAGTGCATCTAAGAATGTTGATTTGCTTGCATCTAGGCATAAAGCCAACGAGGTAATAATTTTAAATTTATAGACACATCTATTAATAAATTGTGTTTATTTAGCGTTAAGGGTAACGCGTAGTTATTAAGTATGATGCATTTACTTTTTAATACAAAAATATTTTCAAAATTTTAGATTTCAATTTATACCGGTTCAATTTATATCTTATTTTGAAGACAAATATTGGACTTAAATATCATATGGTAACTTTGTGACACAGATAAGTTGAGTGTTATAGCTACTATATGAAGAAATGTGTAGTAGCTTGTTTTCCAATATTTAATCTACTAAAGTCTAAATTTACTTTTAGAATTACAATCATAAAGGTAGAAGATGAAGAAAATAAATGAATGCATTATTTTGAACTATTATATTGAAATATTTATGTTTAAAAAATAATTGTATACTTTTAAAGGTCACTATAGCAGCTGCCAGGAAGTACAGGGAAATCTATAGATAAATAATGGAACTACGACTTATATTGATATGAAAGCCAAGGTTAGTGGATTAACATTTATCTCGTCTCGTCCATTTATTACCAAATACATTGCATATTTATCCAAGCGTTAGACGCATAAAGAGAGATAGAAAAGCGTGGCCGAGAATAAACAAATTAATTTTTAATTTCGCAAACTGCAAACAATTAGAGAGATTGATTGCACTTTAAGGATTTTCATCAAGGTTGTAGATTAGTTTAGGTACCATAAATAACACAACTCCTGAAATAAGTACCTATAGATAAGTTAAAAATAAGATAAAAGTTTTTGATCGTCCGTGTGTTCAAAAGCTGGACGACACATTTCCATCACGAGGACAGACTCGTAATATAATTGCGCATGTATTGAAAGATACTTTGGAAAATTTCAGCCATGTGGACGCTCAGTTGTTGTTTAACAGTCGTTGCGTTAGTCGATGTTGGTGTTTCTGTAAAAATGGAACAAGTCGAATATAGGGTCGTAAACTGCAATCACTACCGATAACATCGGAAAAGTTCAGAGTTACGAGTTGTGGGCTTCTTGAGATAATGTATTCGTTATCTGTTGACTGCACACTAGGTGCCGCGTTTGCTCACTCAGGACCGATAATGCATTCTAACATTTCCAAAGCCCTGCTGAAGCAGTTCAAGCGAAATAAGTAGAAGTTTTGACGTCAATTAATAAACTTGGGTACAACAGTATAAGCCCGAAGCAAAGATACAGTCGAAACAGGGGACTGCGAAAGGTGTATCGCTTCCAAAGAAAGCGAAGACTATTCCATCGTTCAAAAATGTGATGGAGACTGTATTTTATAATAGTCGTGGAGATTGGTATCTTGAAAAAAGAATAACAGGGGCATACTACGCACCAAGAGAAACGAAAGAAAGTGTTGGTCCACCAAGACAACGTACCGCCCCACACTTCGGTAGTCGTCATAAAAAAAATTAACGAATTGGGAATCGAATTGAGCCGATCTGCCTCTCAGAAAGGGTCACAAATATCATCCTCAATGCTACAAAAATAGTAATAAATAAGAAGTACTTGTACTGGATAAGTTTCAGACGAGAAACATTGATCAGACTACGCAATCTAGACAATTGTTTGAAGGATATATTGTAAAACGAGAAGACAATAGGATGTAATAAGGACGTTATAGCGCTGAAAGTGAAATAGATGATACTGTAAAACGTAACTGAATTTTCCAAAAGATTACGATCAAGTATTGAACTATTAATACAAAGATTAAGCACTTGCCTTATTAAGTACTTGATATTCATTATCAGAGATGACAAAGGCAGGTGAATTGATTACTTTTTTGCAGCGACTAGACAGACTCGTGTCTATTCGTCTCATAAGAAAGGGTTCGTGTTGCCTACTGGTTTCCCCGAGAGTCAACAAAACACGAGTCTGTCTAGTCGCTGCAAAAAAGTAATCAATTCACCTGCCTTTGTCATCTCTATTCATTATGCAATGAATACATTGTGTATGGGAAATAATCGGAATAATTTGTTATTGCTAATTTTACCTTCTCAAATGAAGGTAATTTGCCAACCTTCAATAGGTCATTAATCTTCATACGATGACGTGTTTAGAATTAATATATTTGAAAAGACAACAATGATTAACAGTTCTATTAAGGTCCGTATTGGATATTATAAAATTATACGTATGTTAGTAAAATAAAGTCTTAATAAAACAAAGATTAAGTGGGTAATCAAAACAATGTATCGTATAACAGAACGATGTACTGTTATGCAAATAGCCGGGACTACCATAATATTCCAGAAAAAATTTTAAATCTATTAGTAAGAATCATTAATTAATAAACATTAGTTATAATAATTAATAACATATAAATTCAAATGGTAGTTATCTAATCTTTAAATCTTGGCATAGATATTAATGGTAGTATAAAATCACGTATGTATCCAAGTGGGGCATCTGATAATTATATAATTATATAAGAAAGAAGAATATACATACATCGTGTTTTCGTTTTTCGCACATTTAAGTTTGTTGAATGAGAAAACAGTAATATGACGGTTTTTTGAAAGAAATTTACTTATCTGATAAGCCTATTGCAGTATATAAGCACCGCAGAGCTTATCCGAGTGTATATTGTTTTATATGAGAATAATGAGATTACATATACAATTATCGATAATTTACACCGTCTAATCGCTACTTGATGAATGAATGCATTCTTTATACATAGATATATTATGTATTTCTACTTATTGCTTAAAAATAATGTTTGTAATTTCTTAAAATATGGTGAACGAGTAAATATATTTATCTAATCCTCATTTTACACGGCATTTGTATATTTTCGTACAGTGTTAGCATAAAGTCAGTGGCTATTGTACAAAGAGTAAAATGTAATCGAGTTACATTAATAAGATATTAGTGCAGCTGGAAAAAGTTATATTTTTGCAAGAGGAATTCTTTTGGAAAGAAAGGATTAGAAACTATACTTCCACAGATATTAAGGATTACATGTGTTAGAAATAAGGACAGGATGTAAGAAAGTAACTAGTACCTGTCGGTAAAGCTGCGTAAAAATCAGGTGATAGTGTATTACTGTTATATTTGATAATGAAGAAAGCTGAATTAGGAAGTTATTAATTACGTATATTAAGACAAAAAGAAGGTAGACATGAACTTACCACAAGTAAACACGATTAATACGAAACATAATTTCCTACAAATCCTTGGACACATTTTCGTAATACTGGAAATTTTAAAACCGTAATAAAGTATACGATAAGTAGAAAATATCACAGAAAAGACAGTCTTAAGTAATTAAAGATTACGGATGCTTATAATGAGCGATTCGAGAAAATCAACACTATATTCTACTTAAATATTTTGTGTAATCGTCACAGAGGTTACGTTATGCACACAGAATAAACCCGGGCGAGTATTTAATAATTTGAAACTTCGTTAAAGATTTGTACCGCGAATGTGTGTAGATATAGTGTTCTAACTTCAATAAGGGGATACCTGAACACTACCACTTATTTATACACGGTATCCGCGAAAATGGGTGATGCAATAATACTGGTTTAAATGTGAATGACAATCTTGTTCACGCTAATCATGACGCTGCCGTTTCGATTACTTACAAGCAATCAAAATAGAATTATCAAACAATATGCGAGATTTCCGATGATTAGAAATGCTCTGTATATTAAGAATAGCAGAGGTTATGTTTATGTTTGGCTGCACAGCGGAACTTCAAATATATTAATGCTACTGTTAACTTCTTGATATCCCCACTGCCGCATAAACCAGTTTTTGAACGTATGTTCCTAGGTGCTGCATTTAACGGCCGAATAATTTTGCAACGCACAATAAACATTATAAAGAGGGCACTTAAATTAGAACAATAGGCAGTAGGTACAAAACGGTCAACATTATTGGATTATTTGAACTATGTATTACGAGTATATAACTTGTGAAAAGTTCTAATATCCAAATGTACTACCTTCTTTTTTTTTTACTGTAACCTGTAACTTTGTTATTTGTTTTGTACACAACAGTAGATTCAATACTGTTCTACCAATAAGATTATAACTCTTTATTAAGTTTTAAATCTTGGTGGATGATACATTTTAGCTCGTAAATGGCTTTAGATACATGAGTTTATTGGATGTTTTACCTTTTACGCTTTTATTACATTTTTATGATATACAGATCCGGATTTAGGTGATGCAGCTTGACTTGGTTTTATATGCTGGAGCAACAGATATTTGTTGTTACAATTCTTTTTATAAATTGAGGAATTGCTTATTTAGGCAATATAAAAGATTTACGTACCGTTTCACCTATATTATTTTAAAATAGAATGGTACCGTCAACCGGGATGGAATTGCAATTGTTTTCAAAATTAGAACATTATGGAGTGGGGGCATTTGCGGATGTAACCTTTATTCCAAAGAATCTCTACAAGATATTACAAATTTTATCAACACGTACATATATATTTTCTATTTGCGGACGTGGTCCGATTCACCTCGCAGTTTGGGGTGACTTGGACATCTTTACAATTTCAATGTATACGCCAAGTATACTCTTGATTGATATGGGTTGGACCATAAAAGCACATTCCGTGTTACACGAGTTTAATTAATTAATTAATTCGGAACAGCTGTTTCCATGATGCGTTGATCCTCATTTTCAACAGTTTATTATTTACAAGCACCTGCTTTTTCTGCCTACATAACCTAAAAGAAATACGGACAAATAGACGAAAAGGTCTCTTGTAATTGTAGTAGGTAAAACATGTGTTTGCGTTACTCTAATAAATCAAATAGAACTGAATATGACAACGGTCCGTTCTCTCTATTCATCAAATTTGTGTTGCTTCTTATGTAAATAGTTTCGTAAGCGTCTAATTTCCGAAGTTACGTTCTTAATCCATTTCAAGTTTTCTAATTTAACATTATGTCTAATTTCGTTTATGCGTTGTGCTTTACTTGAGGATTCTATTCCACCAAATCGATAAGACTTAATGTGTTCCTTGAATCTAGTGCCTATCGCTCTTTTCATTTGTTCAACATGGGCATTGTTATAGTTACTGCATGCAATTTTCTTCCATGTCCGGTTTATCTTTCGGATTGCCAAGGTTGTTAAGTGTATTTCGCGAATTGAAACACGTGTTCATATCTTGACCCACAAAACCTTTACTGCTGTGAAATGGCAATTTCACAAATTTATTACCGCTAGTTTCTGCCGAGATTAAGGTCGTGGAATTTCTCACATAATGTCTATGTTGGGCTCTCTTAAGCTTGCGATCGACATCTATAGAAGAGTAACCATTGTAAATAAGTACATTTTTTATGAATTGAAGTTCTTTGTTGTACCTACTTATATTTAATGGGAAATTTATATAAATAGGAGAAATCGATGACATACCTTCGACGTTAAAGTTGCCAACTTCGCTATTTTGCAACCTACTCCACAATTAAGAAAACTAAATCAAATACGTACTGGACCAATTCAGCCCGGATATCCATTTCAGCCCAGTTGATGGTAAGTAACAAAGTCAATAATGAAAGATAGATAATTGTTGGAATGTTAAGAAAAGTTTTATGGGCTATGTAGAAAGTAAGAGAAAGAAATATTTGCTTGTGTTTCTGCTAGCTGCTAGATTTTCTTGAAAGCCAATTCTACTGCTTCATTTAATACTTACTGCAACTTTGTTACTATCTATTACCTATGTTTTTCTATATCGTGCAATACAATTTAGTTATTTCATGATATAGTTCATGTTTATTGTCACCACATCGTATCAGTAATCATGAAAATAACTAGGTATTGCTTTGTAATTTTATCTACTAATTTTATGAGCATATATCTCTTATTTTTGATAAAAATTTATGGACGGTAAGATAATAAAGCAATAATATGAATAGAATAAAATAGGGAACAACATACAAATAGTTGCATTCCACAAAGTTTTAGTAAGGTGTACATATTTTTACCATATGGTCAACTGGGATAGCGTCCAGTTAAGATATAATCTTAGGAAGTACACCCACTACTTGATCGAACGTTTCATTTCGGTTACATCGTTGGGTTTGCTCTTTTTTGCACAGTACAGTATCAGTTCATCAACCATATTGTACCAATGCGTTAAGTTTACAGCTGTGAACACAGGAATTTGAACAATGGTTAGTTTACTAAGAAATCTGTTTGGTTATCTCCCAACCTGCTGGTAGTAGATTAGGATGTTTACGATAATTTGCTTTAAATATATTAATCAAGGCTATTGAAAAAACATGATTATGAGCTAGTCACATGGCCTATTGTCGTGCGCGCTCCTCCGGTTACATCATCCACCGCTGCTGCTCGGAATACTGCGTAGAGATTTGTAAAAATTATGACCACATTATAGCTAAAATTATTTGTCCAGCGGCTTGTTGACCAACGTAAATGCCCAGCAAAAACTTAAGTTTGTAAAGAATTTCAATAATGCCCCAATTTGTTATTTTGAATTAAGAGTTTGGTAGCAAATGGTAGCAAATGGTATGTAAACCATGACTTTGTGCTTTCCAATTGTGTTAGATTAATATAGTAATTATAGTTTAATTTTGGCGTATGTAGTACTAAAAGTAGGTTAATCGATCAAAAAAAAGGTACAGAAAGGCCTGCAGACATTTAGAACAAAACCATAAAATAATGGAAAAGAAAGAGTCGCTGCTATGCAATGCCATTATCTACAACAATAGAATGATGTCCCAGGTATTGGTTGTCTGCAGGAGGAGAGAAATAATATTCTAAGGGAACTAGTGGACAAAAAATAGTAGCCAATAGTGTTAGCTTTGATTTTATAGTTTTTTTTGATAGTTTTGGTTATATGTTTGTATAGTAGCAGTGCTAGTATTCATTTCATCCACATTATTTTATTTTTGGTTCCTTCATTTGTAAGCCTTCAGCTTATGTATGCCACCTACCATATTAACTTCTTTTCAATGTATTTGCAGACTTCTGTCTTGAAACTGACATCATTTGCTTGGTTATTTATCTTAGGGGTTTGTTTAAGCTTTACTTTGCAGCGCTGCAAATTTTTTGCTCAAAAAAGGACGATCGCTTTAAACATGGACTCATTTTAGCATGTCCAGGTATATTAGACCGCGGCGCGGTGCTTAACGAAATGCGACTATTGTACCTAACATCAACGAGAAAACCGAAAATTAATATAAGTATTGAATACATCATCCTTTTGTCAGCAATTTCACAGAATAATAGAGTCTCTTTATTTCACTCACGTGTTACGCTTGTCACGTTGGGCAACGATAGAAAAGACTCGCATTCGACTAATAATAATCCTAGCTTTTGGGTACTAAGGAATTATTCTTTCTAAAAAATATGCTAATATGCCCAATTATATTTATTAAACTACTGACAAAATAAAAATTTGTCACTATTGCTTCCTCGCAACCACAGGTTCTCTAATATCAAGTCTAGTTTAACTTTATCTCTTTGAAGTAGCTTCCATGTGTGTATAAAATGGTGTTCCAAAGATCAAAAGCTTTATTATTGCATCTTAAAAGAAAAAGGGAATAAATAATTTCCTCGTGCTACGCGGTCACTAGATTAATGTTTTTGCGGTACTCTTAGGATGCTTCCTAAAAGAATGGTACCCTATCATTGTCTAAAAGTGTCTAAAAACATTTCTTTCGGCGTACAACTTCGTCTGTTCCTAAATTTTAGACTTCTTCATGAGCTCTTTTATCTATTCCTGGAAATTATTTTTAAATTGTGATTATTTTTATGTTAAAATAGGAAGACATAGTGGAATAACTGTGTTATTTTGTAAATATCGCTGTTTCTGTTAATGTGAATTTGTAGTCAGTAAAACTGTACTTTACGATTTTGAAGGTGAGTCAATGTTTATATTTTTTTAATACTTCGAGGGAAATACTCACTGTTAAAGATATAATAATACTAAGCACAAACGTGGATTTTCTCTTTCGTACCCGGAAGTAGAAAATACATTATCGTATCGAACTATTAGAAACCATATCATAAGCCTTAAAATTCTTTATTTGTCTGCCGGCTGGCATTTGTGATAACAGACAGAATGATTAATACAATAAATATACGAGGATAATATGAGAAGTGCCCGTGTTTGTAGATATATGGGTTTGTGGTAAAAATTTGCACTAAGTGTATAAAGCTATGCCAAGAAATAAATGTACCAAATGCAAGACAATTGCGTTGTATTTATCATACAATCCTTGTGAACAAGCTCATTATTAAATTATTGCATAGAAGACGTAATTGAAATATTAGGTAAAGTTCTTGAAACCTTCTCATGGCATTTTTTTTTCAGTTTTTAGAGTCGCGTTTCATGTCATTCATATTTTTTGTTCAATTTCTTTGAACTAAACTTGTTGCTTCCTTTTCCCTTCTTTAAATTTCTGCTGATATTAAGAGGCTTGTTCCAGTAAATTTTCCCATTTTTCCCCATTTTTGATATTTAATGTGTACTTTGGATGTATCATTGTAGCAATATTTAATTTTTATTTTTTCTGGAAAATTGGTTTTATTTATTTACACTTTCTTTCTAAATTGTAACTAAACAAAAACGTGAATATGTTTTGTATTTTTCCAGAGAAATCATTTTATTTATATATATACCATATATATATATAACATATAATTCTATAAATAAAAAGGTCACACATTGTGAGGACATTTTCGGGGAGAATCTACATATGCAAACGGGATGATCACAAAATTAATAATATTTAAAGTATGTGGTTTTATTTAATAAACTTCTTATTTGTTTAGATTTACTTGTTTGTAAACAGTACTTGTCTACTAATTACAAGTTTGTTTAAAAATTGGTAGGTATTTGGTGTTTATGAGTTATGATTTTTCTTAGTACGTGCTTACATAAATTAGTAGTAGCTTTGGAAAGTCCGTATATAAATATTTAATGGAGGTTTGGAGGTAATTCATGCTAATAATAGATTCTTAGAATACACAAATAAGTGCTTGCTTATATTTTGTATGTATATGTTGATGGTAGTCACGAAGACGTGTTATCAGTACCCAGATCTCCAATATACTTTATGCTACTTATGTACTTTAACACGTACATAAGTTTTGAAATAGATATCTGCAGAAAGGGTTCGCGAAGAGAAAATTAATTTGGTCAAAACCTGTGCTTCACCAAACCACTTACCACAACACTGGATGCACGTTTTGATCATCTCCAGCAGCAAAATTGAACTCAATTTTCAATTTTCATAAATTCGGGAGTTCGACATTTATCTGACTTCGGCAAGTCTGGGTTACCAGAATTCAAGTAACTATTTTTCGTAAAAGTAATCTTTGAGAAGAGTCCTGTCAAGTATTGAAACCGTTAGTTTATGAATGATAGCCATTTAAACTGAGCAACATTTATAATTTAACGACGATGGAATCGTATATAGAGCAGTGACTAAATATTTGTTTTCGAAAAAGAATGCCGAGATAAAAGTGGAATTCAGTAGAATTTATGGGTATTTTGTACCTTCGTTATCGATTATAAAATATTGGACAGCTAAATTTAAATGCGGCCCGTATGAGCATTTTTGATGAAGCACGTCTAAATGAGGTCACCGCATCAGAAATGATTGAAAAGATTCACGATATGGTAATGAACGATCGGAGATTGAAAGTGTGTTATATTGGTCATTTGAATGTGAGGAGGCTTTCCGAAAAATGAATTCTACGATTGCTCGTAATTGACCGCATATGCATTTGTGTCAACTGAAATGTTTGGCGATGTTTGGGCAATTACAAACTCGGTTTATAATATTTACCCGCGGTCTGTAAGACAGTACTTTCCGTTTTACTTAATTTTACCAGATATATTAAAAACCAGTGGGGTCACCTGGTAGTGACCGAAATGGAAGGTCGAGGGCAAGGTTTCGATTCCCTCGTAGATATCGTGCATCTACAGATTTAGTCCTAGAATATATACCGGGGTTAGTATGTGCTTAATAAATGATTATTCGCCTACACCGTAATGTGCAGTCAAATTAAGATACTAAAATATGATAATGATGAAAACAATAGACATGTTCCCAATTGCAACATTCGAGTACTGATATTGCGTGACAGGTTGTGTTAAGTTTTATCTTTATATTAGTACTCCCGTCGGTTTAGTTTTTCAATCATGATATGTGTCCGTAACATATTGGGTCGTATCAAAATCTTTGCAAGACTCCAAACACTTTACATCATACTGATCAAATTACGCTCATCTATCTATCAAGGCCGCATCCGACTAACAAAACCTATCATTACTGTCTACATCCGCACATACAAAGTATAGGAGATTATCAAACAATGCGTTAGGTATTTAACTTAATTTAGTATAAAGCAATCGATTATAAATTATTTTATTGGTACCAATTAAAACAAATTCTATAACGTTTGGTAATCAATAAAGTTACGCAGGTGTCCTAATCTTCTGAATTGTAGATTTGTGGCTAGTGAGTAAATTGTAGAAGGCCAATTCTTTTAGATAATGTGATATACACCCTAATATACCTTTTAAAAATATTTCTAGATAAACAGGGTGATCGATAAGTATATTTTATTACATTTTTTGTCACTTTATTTAGAAACATACCAACGTATTACCTAAATGTGTACACAAAGAATACGGTTATTTTTAATTGCGCAAGATACATTGAATTGTCAACCCTCTTGAAATATTCTCTGCCTAACGATATGGGAATTCTGGCTGCCCAAAAGTGATTATTGGATTTAGAAGTTGTTTTGCTTCGTCTCTCCATATAATTTTTTTTGTCATCTTCCTGACAAGATATAGTGAAAAATTTCCAGAATGTACCCTTCCGACAAAATCGTGCGAATTCGAGTTTGATATTTGCTAGTATGAAAACGGTCTCCGTTTGTATTTTTTAACACTCCTTGCAGATTTTCAACGTTGTTGTTATTGCTCAAAGGGTTACAGTCGGACTGGTATAAAAAAATTCCATAACACCCATCTCAACAATTTCCTTGTGAATTAATTTGCTTTTAATAATTTTCTGGCCTAAATTGTCCATTTTCTAACTACATCTTCGGTCGGTATTGGCCTGTCAGGGTATCTTTCCCGAAACAGAGCGCATGTTCCGCTTAAAATTCTTCCAGATTCTCCATAAATAATACATAAATTCGAAAAATTCTGGTTTATCAATTCCAAATGTAACATTTTCTTATACGTTATAAAAAACTGCATTACGAAATGCGCGATATAATACTAGGAAGTTTGCTAATACATACAAATTTAAACATATATGATGCACGTTCATGGCCAAATTTCGATCGTTCGAGTACAATGTCATTAATTGCGAATAATTGCCCGAATATTAATTTTAATTATAAGGAAATGTAATATCATTTGATGAAGAATTTAATATTCTACCATCTACAACAAAGATATGGAAGGTGTTCTATTTCAAATTATATTTATATTAATGATTGAAGTTTAGCATATCGATAAATACTGACACTTTGTATATTTGCACAAAAGTGGAGACACTGTTCAATGTCTCATATTTATAGCTTACTAATTCATAAATCAATATCGGATATTGCATATCGAGGAAATAAGCAATAAAGTACATTGGCTTTAAAAACCACAAATACGCGTAATTAATTTCATCATTTTATATTTCACTTAGAACTTGAGCAGTGTATAATTTTTCTGACTCTTTTGTAATAGAAAAATGGGTTTCTAATTCTAACCATTGAGTGTGAATTCTAGCAGCGGCAGTCTCAATATACGACCAACAAATTTGAAAGACAGAATTGATTTTTTAATGGTTTTGCGCTGCGTTAATGAAATTGTATTGATTTCTGTATGTTTTTTGCCTTTGTAAAGAATGAGAAAACCAATTAAATGATTTTCTGATTAAGAATTTTAGGTAAATGTTCTTTGGTGAGCGGAAGAAACTGCTAATTGTAACGAGCGGCAAACACATTTTGATTCTCCATGATTCTTCAAATCGGCGTAATGACATGTAACTATCTTCCGGCAAAATTTGCATTTTACTTCAAGTTCAGCTGTATTCTCCAAAAGGTCAACTAATTTTTAAGCAGCCAGACTGCTCTAAACTTTTGATTATATTATGGGTACGGCGTTGTATTTTGTTATTAAAATAAAAATTGGCGCATTTACTAATCAATAAAAGAAGTTGCAAAACAACGAAATATCTACAAAGAAAACTGCTACTATTATTACAAATATTTTGTTTCGCCACAAGAAAATAATTAACTTTCATTAACAGTAATAAAGTAACGCAAATGTCTGCGAGGTCTTTTAATAGCCAAATGTAAGCATGGAATGACGTAACATGAATATAGGTGACACTATTGTCACTAGTGTATAATATAATGCATAATCTCTATAGAACTTCAAAAAAATCATAGATTTTAGGAAAAAGTCTATGATTTTTTGGCAGAAGCACTAAAAAAAACACAAATTCAGCAGTCTTTTTTTTTAATTTTCCAGATTTTCTACTAATCACCAGATTAAAAGTTCATTCACCAGATTGGTATCTCATTCCACTAGATTTAGTAATAACTCTCACATTGATACGTACGCTTGAATAGGAGTCATGTAATTTCCTTTATTAGAACATTGTAATTAGCTAGAAAATGTGTACATATTTGATATTTGGATTAAGCCAATAGCTTGTTTCATAACAAAGCTATCACGACTGCACAACATTTATCAAAGCCTTTTCACCTTGATTTTAAGACCATATACAGTATAATAAACATATTTTGTTTGGTATGTTATTTTTTTATCGATTTCTATTAAAAAATAATTTGAGATAACTTGGTAATGCGATAGCAATTGTGTTTTTTCTTTATAGGATTGTAATCAATGGAGAAAAACACAACGTCCTTAATAATTTCACGAAGTCGTACTACCAATAATAAGAATTAATCAAAATTACAAAATGTTGACACATGTAAGGACGGTGTTATGGCACAGCTTACGTGAAAATATTATTCTATCTTCGATTTCCATTAAAAATATTCTAAGTTATATCGGTAGTACAATAAGTACACGATTGTTTTTTTTTTGTTTATAACATTGTAATCAGCGGAAAATGCACTACAACATAGATTGTCCCCATTGTTGTTTGAGTAAGAATAGCGATACGGCAGAACCTATATGAAATATAAAGAAGGTCAATGAAAGTCCTTCTATAAACAGTTTACATTTATCGCTATTTTTGGCCAAGAACCGTGTTGTAATTAAAATCGAAATATGTGGGAAACCTGATCAAACACTGTAAAAATAAATTCAATAAATTTAGTTCGTTGACTTCGGTTTGTAAAAGTAACAAAAAAAAATTGTATTAACTAATAAATTTATTATAACAATGAACTGGGTTTGTCAAATTGAAACAGATTTTAGAGATTTTTCATTAAACATTAATAAATTTACATTCATAAATACATCGTGTATACATGAATCCACTTTTCGCCATCACAATGAAATCTTGTGTAACAAAGTACGTGGCGCAATCTTTCGTTGTTTCTACGTAAATTGATATGTAAGTACAAATACAGACTTCAATCTACAGTTATTCATAGATCATTGTAAGCAGGGCCATATCGGGTCAGGTGGAGACTCATGGCACTTTAGGATATGGGGCTTCTTTAAGAGACATTTAGGATATCGACAGAAATATTTTAGTTAGTATAATTTGTTATTTTTTATATTTGAATATTTGCAGATAAATGCGAAAATATTTTAAAAAATCTTTATCGATACAAGAGGTACTTCTATGGATTTCTGACTGCCAAATCACAAATTCAATAGTTCTGGAAGTATTATACTTCTCAATTTGCTTTTGATTCTTCTTAGTGGCAGTTAGTCACCATTATGCATCATAAAAAGATTCTAATTGCTGCTTCGACCTTAAGAAACGTGTCTTCGATATCACTTTCTTTTAAAAGATTATGTAGTTCCGAAATACTTATATCCTCTTCACTTTCACTATTTGGCATATCTTTTTAATATTCTTTAGATGCACAAATTCCATTTCTAATTACTTCATTCTGGGCTCTTGCTTGGCGAGCCCTCGTGTAAATAGGGAATATGGAAATATGTCAAATAATTCCAGATTTATTGTGCTATTCCCTACATGACAACAGATTTTACTTGGTGACTTCGTTTGAATAACGTTAACGTGATTGTAAAAAGCAACAAAAATAGTATATGTATAATATAATATTATAGTGTAATAAACAATAAATTTAAGCATTAACTAGTAATATCATTTTTGCACAAAGCGATTGTAAAATAAGTACTCGGCGCCAATATTTGTTTATGCTAGTCTTTCTACTATTACTCCAGATAGTATTTTGTTATGACAGTAAAGTATATCTGCATATAAATTTATGTAATCTTTGAGATAGGATCTTAAAAAGTTTATTATTAAGTATATTGGCATATACATTAGTGTCTGGATTAACGGAGTTTATTGAAATCAAAAACTTTTGTTATGTTCTAATGGAGCATGATAGCAATCTATAATTGAAAGAATATAAAAAACGTGGTTGCCCTGGTGGATTAAATTGAAGTACTTACTCAACCAAGTTATTGCGTGTTTTTCGATCGAAAGAATGTATTATTGCAATTCTTTTCTGATGAATATTTGAGCAATGCATTGCTATTTACTACTTAAAAGAAACAAACAACCAATAAAAATAAATATATGTAAATTTGAACGCAACTGTTTTTACGGTAGTAAGTTATTTAGTCTTAGGTCTGGTAACAAAAGTGCCTGTCCTTTAAAACTCACAAAATATTCTACATTACTAATAAATTTGCCTAAGAATTAGTGCAATATTTTCCACTAATTTGAGAACCGACACATGGATCTTAGATACTTGTTACGGGCACTTTTCAGCGAGTGTCGGCACACATTCGGCTCTCATAATTAGATTTTTGTTTATGTACTACATATATCTAAAATGAATGAATTTGACGTAATTTTATATTACTATGTAAACTATTTGTTGAATAATGTTAAGGAAGCCCACCATTGTTGACGGTGATTCCGTCACATGACTTGATGACGTACGTGCACTTCTTAAAGTAAATATCTCTCAAGTATCGGCAGATTCCGCAACACACAAGTTTAATTAATTAGTCCGGAACAGCTGTTTTGAGTATACGTGGATCCCCATTATCAACCGAATGATGTGAGAAAATACTCTAATTCTAAGGTGTCTGTTCTATACCTATTCTTGAGAAAAATTTGTTTATTTAAAAGGATCACGATTTTTCGGTGCTATCATGATCTTCTAGGAGCCAATTTAAAAGCATATCATCCGTGAGACTGCTACATGTAGAAGAAAGATTATTCGAACTAATGATTGATTGAATTGAAGTTTTTACCAATTTCTAAACGGCATTGTTGATTTTTATCTGTAAAGTTATTTGTTTTGAATGAAGAAAGTTATTTATTTACAGACCTGAGAATTTATAATTGCTAATGTTGTCTTTTGGATGCAACTTGTACTATCATATACAAACGTCCATTTAAACTTTCTTGGAGGTTGTTTGCTAAATAAAAAGCAATTGTTATGTTCAGTTTTTTTTTGAGAACAGAATTTTTTCGGACGGTAATGGATAAAAAAGAAGGTGAAACAGTAAATAACAAACATTTGAAATTGATGTTTATTTGTTAAATGTACAGATATTTGTTACAACAAATGCATCTTTGTTTCATATATATTCAACATTTTGTGTTTTCTTTTTCTTAAACAAAACATCCAAGGCACCAAACTTCCATCCTATATAATTTACAAATTCTGCCTTTCAACAGTCTAAACTACAAAGTATTTATCTTTTGTCTCTTTATGTCCGAAGTTTGCTATTTCTGTATTTCTCTTTTTGTATTTAATTACCTCTATACTTTTATAGTTTACTTACTATTCAACTACTGCGTAATTACAATAATTTACAAATACATTTGATTGCAAATCGCACAATATTTGTATTTCTGTGGCTTTCGGCTGTTTTGTTCCTCTGTCCTTACTGACTATATTTTCGTTTAACATTCTAATTTACTCGATTTAATTTTTTCATTGTTAGAAATTTAGTTTTCGATTACAGTGTTTTCGTAAAATAAAATGATAGCTACACGACCTCTACTATTATTAAATTATTTCTTTATATTCATATTAATGAAAAAATTGAATCGAATATTTGCACTCAACTTGTTCCTCTTCGAAAAATACTTTAAAATCTATTTACAAAATTTATTATCTATAATACATATGTATTTTTCTACATAACTACAATTTTATTGCTTATGAGCTTAAAAACTCCAAATAAAGACGTTTCGTTCATCGTCATCTTTAATAACATTAAAACTAAGCACTATGAACAAAGTAATAGACACACAAAAGAACAACTAAACTTCTAAAGTATTGCTTTTCTTTAAATACAAAAAATATCACCATATTATTCTTTTTAAGAAGCAGTGTGTAAAAATACATGTACTTTTATTGCGAACGTTTTGCAGTAAAGTTTTTTCATTATTATGATTTTTTTAAATTAATCACAGTTTAGCTATTTTTATCTGGGTTGATTATTTTTTTTTTTTTGTTCTTGTTTGTAAAAATGGCCGATTAAAATCGCGTTTTGTTAATTGTCTGAAATTTATATGACGACACTGATATGTTGTACTCGTTTAAAACATTTAATAAAATTTATTGTAATGCTGTCTCAGTAACTGTGATGGACTTTGACTCGGCCATCTTTAATGTTAGTAAGAGTTTGGAGATAGATTATTAAAAGATCTAAAAATTTACTAAGCTAAAAACAATACAATGGTGAGTACTTGGTTGTAGTTTTCGTGTTGAGATTATCAAGGAATTCTACATGTAATAAATACGGTATGCATGTATTCTTTACCAATAGTACAATTTAATGTACTTGCGCTTGGCCCGTTAAAATGTGAAACAGTTGTAAGACGTAATAATACATTTATGCTTTCTGAAGATTCAAATTTATAAATCGTCGTACAAAGTAGATAATAGGGAACCGGGATAACTTCTTACGTATATTTATCGAATTTAGCTTTCTTTGTGTCAAAATTACTGTAATTTAATGTATGTTTGTAAAAAATATTTACAATCTCAAGGCGGAGAATAAAATTATATGACGCTAATGAATGATAACATTTTATAAAAGAGCAATACATATATTAATATTAGATGTTTCAACTAAATTAAAGAAGAAACAAAAGTTATCGATCTACAAGGGAAGTTTGTAAACTTTGCGACCTGATACAAAGAGGGCGCAAGTATGATCAAATGATTACGAGTTTCGTTGTTTAAGAAAAATTGAAAAAAAAACAAAAGTTCGTGCTAATACTTTGTTTTATATGCTTTAGCCACAAATACATGCAAGAGAGGTTATAAGTAAGACGAGGCAAATTAAAAATGAGACGCTTTGAATATTACTATTATAAAATGCGACCCTAATCATTCTCATTAGAACCTTTTACATTTCCCTTGCTAAACGTTGTTAAAAGCGGCGATTATTAAACGATTTTTCTTGTTTCACAATTTTAATTTTGGTCTTTGCAGTAACAAGTACAGTTAAATCCATTGTGGTGCTATTTTTATATATACCATTATTATAATTTCATATACTGTTATAATAACTTTTTCCTTCACTTAACGTTGTAAAAGTTTCGATAAATCACAGTTTAAAGTACTTTACCTTCGATTATATTTATTAAAATTAGACATATTCATTCTTATTAATTTTACAGAGTACCATTAGATAACAAATGGAGAACACAGGTAAGACTACTAGATTTTTCATCGTTTCTTCTTTATTTGTACACAACCAAAATTCGACGTCAGCGAAACATATTCGATTTCGATGACATTCGACAGACAGTCTCTCGATTTCGTGCATATTCGAACATGTTAAGGGTCATTGTTGATCATCTTGAATTGTACATGAGAAAGTGAAGAAATGTACCGATTTGAAAGACGATTATTGCCATTGTAGGTGATACGATTTTTGCCGACCCGCTTACCTCCATGCATTTTCCTGCAACAAATAAAACAGATTGAGAAAAGTAATACAGGTCGAAGAGTTGTAAAGTTAAAGCAAGATTTGCTTTAACAACTGTAGTGAGGGAATTAAATTCAATACGCAAAAATTCATTGAAAAACCACACCGATTGTTACATTTACACTGCGTAGTAAGTAACCCTTTGCTTACTTTACAAATTGGGATGAGCTAACGTGTTCCAACGCAGGAAGTATTTAGTAATGAGCTAATTATGACAATTTGGAAGAAATTTAGAGAATATGTGCATCCAAATTTCCAAAAAATAAGTAGCTCGTAAACAAGGAACCTCTAATGAAGATATACGTTTTAGCGTCATATTTCATTTGCCTGTTTGGCAACTTGAACAAGAAAGAAAGAAAAATCACTTATTTTGCACTACTCAAACTACTACCAAAATTATAAATTTAATACTACACTAGTAAAAGTTGACACTAAGTACCTGATGTTTAGAAATCACTGCTATTCGTCATTTATGTCATGGTTAGGAAGGTTACATAAAAATCTCATCTAGTACTTTGGAAATATGTAAGGATTTATAGATGATCTACGGTTAGTGTTAATAAATAGTTCAAGCTACCATATTTATTTTTTTTTATAAATTTTATGGCTTAAATCGCTACTCTGAACGTTCATTTTTAATGTTTAATTATAAAGAAGTAATATGTACTTATTATTAGATAATGGCCAGTTTGACCGATTATTCTAAGGGTTAAGTAATGGAATTGAATTATCAATAAACAAGATAAATTAATATAATAATAAACAATATAGACATACAAAATTCAAGCAAGTAAGTAAGTACATCATCTTGCTTCCTTTCTTATTTTTTACTTACTAGAACAATTAACTCCAACAAATCTAACTGTTATTAATTGTTTTTAATATCTTCGTAAACTTCTGTTTCTTCTGGCAAATAAAACTGATTGCTTCATATTTCCTAACATATTAGGCTTATTGTATTGTACATCTGTACTATGTGAGAAATGACAATTTTCTGTCGCAACTATGGCCAAAAGCTCTACATAACAGTAAGCGGAATTCGACCTAAGAGGTCCTTTGCTTGTGGATATGTATCTATTGTATAGACAAAGTATAGTAAATTCAAGTTGTTTTTTCTTCTAAAGTAATACATACGTTTAATGAAAATATATTTTGAAATTTCATACTTGTTTCCATTACATTTCATCTTTTGTAGGTATATGGTTTATAAACAGAATATTTGTATTTCAAAGTACATCCAGTTTTATATTAAATTGCCAGTAGTGTAACGTACTAAAAAGTTAAACTAATAAAATACAACTAAGTATAATAAAAGCTCTCTCTTATTTCTATCTTGCTTCAATAAAAGTTTAAAGATTACATTTCTTAGATCTATTTTCCTTGCTCTTAATATAATAAAAAGAGAAACATGCTTCCATTAGACTAAGCTGCAGTGACTTTGTAAGATAAATATAAAAGGAAATAAGAATACTCCAACGATTACGCTTATATTATAAATACCTGTTTATCTGGGATCTTACTTATATTCCATCCCGAGCGAGTTAAGATTGCATAAAGTCTACTTTTGCTTACAACTGCATCAGACTTACTGCCGCACTATTGAGGGACAATTCTCATTTTAAATGTCCCCCACAGTACATACGTATGTACGAGGGAGAAGAAGCGATTGTGCAATAGCGAAGATCACTTAAACTTTTTAAACATTTTCAGTATATGTATACATATCTTTTGATAGCTACATCGTTTGTAAACTAAAATATTTCTTGTTGTAATGGTAAAGAACACATTCTGAGTATGTACGTATGTGTTCCTTACGTCATATGTGGAAATAGAAATTATAAATTTCTTAAATATAATTTAAGAAATTTATAAGACTTACAATACTTCGGCATTCTCAATTATAGCGGCAATTACTAAGTATTTACAATATGTGTTTAAAAATATTTTCCTTGTTTTTTTCCGTAACTATAAACGAATAAATTGAGGTACATATTAATTTGAATAACATTTTCTAGTTTGTTTTGAAGTTCACGTTTTTGGGATGAAATTAGGTCTCCCTAAATGACCCAGTACGTGCAATTGATATCCATCTTTGGTTCATAACAGGTCCACACGTCCACTGCAGGCTGTGACGAGTTGTGATCGTATTTGGAACCAATAATTTCCCTAAGCGAAGGTACCACTGTATTACAATTAATATCGGCAGGAGTTAATGAATCGATGGCGTTTGAAAATGGTCAAGTATTCAATAATTAGTATTTGATTCCACAACAGCTACGAACTATTTAAAATAGTATTTTCCAGTAATTTTTGGAAATGTTACATGGAAATGAAAATTCACATCTAGCTCTAAAAGGCAAAAGTTGCTAACTTAATATTATATGTATGTCCATTAGAACTCAAATTGCTTTTAAAAAAATCACTCCAGTCAACAACTCATGTCTGCATAAAACGAATATATTTATTTAAAGCGTTGCATCTAAAGCTTTTTCAGTATTAAAAAGAAGAAGAATACTAACGAAACTTGTTTAAAAAATTACCTACTTAGCGAAACAGAAATGTTTATAAAAGAACTTCCTGGATAATTTTCCCATAATAACGCAATGCGGATATTACACAGAATATATATAAACCAAACCCCCAATATTACCAAACATTCATTAAATTCAGAAAATCTATGGAATCGCCTTGAAGCTTGTAAGCATCAGAATGCTTGCAGAATGCAGCAGAAGCTTGTAAGCATCAGCAGATCACAAATAGATGATGAAATTGTACACATAAAATGCATATTACATATTATTTTTATAGAAAAACAAATGACTATCTTATAGAATCCAGTTGGCATAAAATATTTTCGAAGCACCGTTGAAAACAACAAACATACAATCGAATTTAAGATATCGGGTGTTAAAGAAGCAACAGTATTTCGAAAAAATCTCAAATTATCTTAAAAACTAAGTTTGGTAGATGTAGAAAATCTTGAAGAAAATCTACATTAACTGAAGAGGTATCGCAGTAAAATTTTGAAAGTAGCATCATACGTCGATTATTCAGTAAACTTATTTATTTACTGTTATAAGTCATGCAACTTAAAACTATTTGTTGCTCGCTTCTTTTTAAGCATCGTGCTTTGGGGAGAAATTTCAAAGAAGGATATGAATATTATTTCACCTTTCATAGCGATTAAGCCGATGTAGTGCAGTGTGGTGAGTACTATTAAAAGTAAAATAATTGTCATTTGAGAGCTAAATAGCCTGCTTATGCATTTAAATTGACGGTGAAGTATCTTTTTCCGAATCACCAAAGCGTGTTTAGTAAAATTGTTAGTCATTATCATTAGAGAGGATATTAATAAATATTTTCGCTCATATTTTTGTCTAATTTCGCTGAAATTGAATGTTGTCACCGCAAGACATATTGTGTATACATACTTGCATACACAAATCATGTTATGTTTGGAAATGATATCCTATGTTAATTCCACGATAAATACATATTTTATTTAGGCAATTGCAGTGTGTTTTTTGGATGAAGCGACCGCTATAAGATTCCGATTTCTTAATTATACAGATAATTCTTAAAACCCAATACAAATTATTCATAAAAGAAATATTAGTGTTTATAATATAAATGTGCCTACGTAACTCGACGATAAAAATTCATATATACAAATTTCTCAAAAACCGTTGAGGAAACCGCAAAACAGTTGTAATCACTGTAATCAGCAGGTCAAACTGTATAAGGAACCATCATCAAAATAAATATTTGAAAACATTTTTGAAATCGTCAAATCGTCCTAATTTCCAATTTACACATTTTTTTCATTTTCTTAAATTTCTTATATCTCTCCAACAACTTCATTTATAGATTTCGATATGCTGGATTCACTAAAAGTTACCCCGATTTTTTATCTCCTACGGTAAGCAAGCTATAAGTTTTAGAATGTTGGGAAACTTTGATCTTTGTCTGTTTTTTATCAAATAAGGATAATTAAGGTAAGGTAAGTAACACTTTATTTACTTACCGGTATTGGTAATATTAAAGATGAGTTCGCCGGAAATACCCGGATTCACAGATCTCTCGCAATTGTCCGGTGACGTAGAGAAGAGGATAGTGCCTGGACCATGTTCTTTGTAGATGAAGCAATACCGACGTGTTCCGTACGACGATCTGCTTAGTGGCGTAGTAATTAGGTAATTGGTACCGTTTTCTTCCCATTGCCCATGACACGAATATGCTAAAGCAAAATAAGTTGTACATAATATTGAATCTACAGTAGGTATATAAAGTAATTGGACACATGATTTTTAAAAATACCTATATTCGAATATTACCTATATTTTCGACATTTTGCTCGATCGGATTCATGTTGTGGATGATTTTATGATAAATTGTGTATGGCTGATTTATGGAGAATATCGCATGTTCGATAAACATCTGTATTAGTTGTCCCTTTACTTGAGATGTTTGAAACAACTGAAATAGATTTATACCTGTTTTTTTACAATTTTTGAACGTTTAATAATAGATTTAACCTTGAAAGCCTCTCGTACAAATTGTAAAATATAAGCGGCAGATTATTTGGATAAATTGCACCCTATGATCCCCATTTTTCACTCCAAATCTGATTCTATTGGGTATTATATGAGGTTTTAATACTAGATTACAAGCATCGATATGACGGTAATCGCAATCCTTGCCATGTTTGTTTCATATTGACTCAATTTTTCTAGAGTCTGTTCTAGAATCTTTTAAATATTGCCTCTTGCCTAAAATATGTCGCTTTTTAAAGGAAGCTATGCATATAAGTATTTTGGTACAGAGAGCGGTGCAACGAAAGCTGTAAAATGTAGAACGATTCAAGGAAAAAATACCCAGTCTGCTTCATAAAAAAAAAATAGCATGAATCGAATACGGCAACAATTTTTCGATGTATTAGCGGAAACTCGAAGTACTCAATCGAATATAATTTGAGTCATTGCTCTAGCACGTAAGGCGTTTAACGTATCAGCTTTTAAAGAAACATCGGCAGTTCGCAAAAATCTCAAATGATGTCGATTATCTCAAAGCTTAAGATAGATCGCTTGAGGGAATATGAATGAAAATCATCATGAATTGAAGAAGAGCATCCAAAATCTTGTATCACGCGCTACTTATACAATATCATTTTATGTTGTACAACACTTGTCTATAGATCGTTTTCCACTTTGAAAATTGTTTCAACCGTAAAGCCAGCACACAAATTTTATGCAAGTGCAAAAGAAGTGATATCCGGATTTATATTATACGAATACACAACCTAAGTAAAGTGTTGAATGCCAAAAAATTGATTTGAAACATGATAACAGGTTTATGCTAAACAATTAATGTAGTATGTATCCAGATAAAAATACTTACCTACGTATACGTCAATATCCGCTTTTCATGTATTCGATACGTGATTTTTTTTATACACGATCGACTCTGATCCCTATTAATCTGAATGATTGGGAGTTTCAGTGTACAAGGACTTAGGACGCATTAAATTAACTCGTATTTAGGTTACCTAAATAAGATAATATTGTGTAATATAGATTGCCTATTCAAAACTTAGTTACATTTCATTGTTGAAATTGATTCAATTAATCTAAATTAAAAAAAAATAAACCACTTCAATTCTTGTAGTAATATGTATAGCTTAATAGATAATCTGCCACAAATCAATCGGTATAAAGATAGCATAATTCTTTAATGTTAATAACAAACTTGTTTGTATATAGTATATTTCAAACATAAGTATCTACACCTGATTTTGAAAATAGCGTAGTTCTTATAGAACACTTTTTTTTGAGTAGCGGCTAGACAACAAATTTTAACATATTTTATTTCATACATAGAGCTATTGACAAATTATAGGCGAAAGTTAGTGTTATCGAGTCAGGTGTTTCTAGTAAAATCGCCGTAATTAATTCAATTAGTACAAAATTGACAAGAACATCGTACATCCTCATGTAGTGTATGTTTATTGTTGTCTCATACGGAAGATATTGTGTACAATTATAAAGTTGAATGAAACTGGTTCCACCCCGAACTATGGAAAACTTAAAATATACAGAAGATTAGAGAAAGAAAAAATATAAATTCATAATAACGAATATATTTTGATCTAGTAACGTAAAAGCAGTAATTTTCTAGCATATTCTATTAAAAGAACTATCATTTAATCTCGGCTATTGTAAATTGTTGCATGCATGATGAGGGCTGTGGTAATATGTTAAATGTATATATAAATTGCAGAAAAATGATAAGAGTAGTTAAAAATAGTTGGTATCAAAAAGAAATATTACGAAAAATTTCAAGGCTGTACTAAAGATTACGTCCACGTATTATTATTCATTATGTAAAAATAAATTTTGTTGTATTTTTTTAAATTTGTACGTAACTGAGATTAAAGTCTACATTGCATAATTTCCGATAAAGTTTGTACTTATGATGCCATGATTAAATTACTTATACTATGCGTTAAAGCACAACGCATAATAAATGCAATTAATTCTGGATATTTTTATTTTTATTATTTTTTTTTTATTATACGCTTCATGTATATCGAGAATTAGCCTCAAGAAAAATGTAAAGGTACTAGAAGATTCGTATATTTCATGCTTCAAGTTTACCCATTAATTTTAGGTGCCTCAAGTAGGGTATCGTTTTACATGGGATTAAGATTGGGGTATGCAGTCAGAAAATATCAAAAATATGTAATCAAAGGAAATTGTGATGTCGTTCTTGCTCAAAGTAAATATACGGCAGACTTTGGTTATAACGCGCGGCGTCATTACATTTTTTTCTATACTAGCCATCGGTTATAGCGAATCTTCAGAAAAAGAAATTTTGGTACATTATGTATATAGACGGCGTATATATGCATTAATAAGAATATTAAAAACGCGCAAACTTCAGTACTTTACATAGCCGCAAAAACCTACTGCTATGAAGATAACAAGATTTTTATATGGATCCACTGCTATTCTTCTTTTCTTATTTTTGGGTGTATTCCGATTATTCTGAGGATTTTACATTTATATTACATTATTATTCTTCAAACATCAATCATATCGTATAGTATCATAAAAATCGAGGGTGAGGATAAGTATAAAGAAATATTTTGGGTTAATATAAGGATGACGGGGCGTCCTTCCAAAAGAAATAATAAATTTCCACTTACAAGAAATGAAATCAGATGGCGGACATTCGATGCGAAACTCCATTGTATCTATAGAATTGCACCCTACTATTAAACTGGAATACCCTTCATTATCACAGCCTGTGCGTTGTTCCACCCTCTTTATTCGCCTATTATGGAGTTCTACGGCGGTCTCCTGCGAACTTCGAAACTTATCCTTGAAATAGTGATTTCGGTCGAAGTAGGCGAACGATCGACTCTGTTTAAGTGACCGTATATAACGTTTATTGCTGATCATGCTGTCGACACTGAATTTTCCGAAGTACGGACACTGTCGGGGCTCCGGAGAACTCGCTGAAACAAAACATAAGAAGATTATACTATACGATTTCGAGTCAATAGCTTTATATATAACAGCGAATTTTAATATAAAATTTCATTTAGGTATTGAATTGGGGAGTTATATACCTGATGGAAATCCGAAAGCATTATATTTGCGCCAATTGATACATTTTTTAGCAATTCAATGTGAATATTGATTCAATATTTAAAGTAAATATTAAAAGGTTTATTGAAGTTACAATGGTACATATCTACCTATTATTCAATGTTGTAATCGGCGAAAGCTGTTGGGGAATGTTACACGGATTGTTATTATTAAATGTATAGAATACGCGAGATTTGAAAATTTTTTTTGAAGCATTCATGATTAGTCTTATTGATATGGCTCAGTCTCTCATTCTTAGAGCATCAAGTAGGGTAAATACGGCATACTTAACGCAAAACTAAAATTCATTTAATATGCACAATTGTAACGGAATCATTCGTACATAAAGTAAAAATCGACATAAAATTGTATTGCATCAAATAATCGCAACTTCGGCAAGTTTTTATATTCAAAATCATGACATAAAACGGACGTTGGATAGAACCACATTGAAGCCCTAAACAAAGAATTTCGTCAGAGAACTACCACCTCTGCTATCCGTCGTTCCCTCGCTTATGCCATGCAGCATTCAAACCCGCACTATCTGTGGTTTATGACCTTTCCGCTTGTATGAGAAGGCAGTAGCAAGGAACATACATACAAGGCACAGAGCGTATAGATTCTAACAGGAGGACGTCTAGTAAAACCAGACGTTCGAGCTTCTATAAGGTTTGGTGGTGGCTCTACCGTCTTTCCCTTATTCAACGAATTAATTTAAGCCTATGCCTTGAGAATCCTGAAAAATCGTCGCCATAACTTTTCCGGTTGATGGAATTGCCTCGCCTTCTTTGGTACACCCGTGCCGGAAAAAAACCATTTTGCCGTCTGGCCTTTGGTTTCTGACGTATAGTGATGTATCCACAGACACATTACGTTGCAAAAACTCACTCGTATTGTGATTATACTTGTTTAAACTTTGCAATTCTGTTTTTGATCAATCTTCAGCAGATGAGAGAATCATCTCGCCGATAGTTTCCTCATACTCCATTTTTCGTGAAGTATGTTTTGCACATGTTTAATTGAGATGTTTACCATGTTAGCAATCTCTCTATTCTTCACCCCGTGAGCTGCTAACATGATATCATGAACTTTATTCTGTGGGTACTGCAATGGGACGATCTGGGTTATTAAAGACGGATTTTCGATCATGCTTAAATTCATTAAATTATGACGGCAAAAGGTAGAAATAGGTGGAATCAAAAACGAGAAATAGGAGATAGCCAATCTCGACATCTCAGGGTATAAAAGGCGAAAAATGTATGTATGTATAGCGTAACAAAACAAAGTTTGTTAATTCATTTGCTTTTTATAGGAAAATTTGGTAGAAATTGTTAAAAATAGACGTTGCTATTTAAAAATAAACAATTTTTGTGTGTTTGAAGCGGATTTGAGGATCATCCTTTATTATATTTATTTGCAATTAACAATAGCTGTTTATGTCGTCAATAAAAATTAATAAAAAAACAATTTATTAAAGTGAACTTTGTGACTTTATAAGGAAATTAATTTTGAGCTACAATTCTTCTGTATTGTTTGAAAGTATTTTAGTTTTCAATATAAATATTCTTATTTGAGATAGTCACTTGCGAACCTATATTTTTGTAATCAATACAAGAAAATAATTCGTAATTCATCGAATCAGTCCATCATTTCCCAATAGAACCTTTTTAATAAAACGTGCAGGAAAAGCACATCCAAACACGGAAGAGAATAGTTGTATTACAGCTGACATTCTCTGTGGAGACATCTTATATTATAGGTACATATTTCTTCCCGAAAAGTGATTTTGGGTTGTTCTCGGAGATTTTCTTTATGTCATAGTTGAATGAGAGAGGGGAATCAACTTGACAGGCGGACTTAAATTATGTGCGCATTACGTGAAATTGAAAACCAAAATAAAGCAGCTTCTTTGAAGTATTCACACATGAATGACTAACAGTTGTTTGGCACGCGTCTATTTTAATCAGTTCTCTCAACACATTGCAGCGGACAGACCACCGAGGAAACCCATTAGGTCGTGTTAGTCGTGTATTAATGATGGTGATACTGACATGTGTTAACAATTTACGGAAGCGCATATACCGCCCGCACATTGTAATTACATTTACGAAATATAATCGCTTTACATGTTAACGTATATACAAAAGTTGACAAATAGTTATGGAACTATGTGAATATTTAACTTTAAAAAGATGCAAGGCGTTACTCAAACTCAGATATATTATGATTTCTTTATCGTTAAATTATTTACGCTAACTGTGCTTTTTTTGCCAGACCTAACACACTTGCAAGTGATCCCTCTACGTAGGTTGGCTTTTGGATATTCCGAGCCATTTTTGAGAGGCGTATTCCTTCGTGGATGACTTTAGCCTGGCAGAACCTGTATTCTATTTCCTCTGTCAGGCCTAGGTTACTCATGTGTTTCTTGAGCATAAAATGTCCTATTAGCAAGCCCTGCTTAGTAGGTCCACTTTAACTTAGGAGTGGGTCCAACCCGAAATTTCAAAATAACAGGCACGGCCTCACACTTCAGTGGTCGCCATGGAAAAATTCACCAGATCTGGTCCTCAGGGACCTTTGTCTGTTTCGTCGAACGAGAAAGCGATTATGTTCGTAAACGTCTATCTTGCAGAACAAGGTGTTAACTACTATTTGAACGGATTAAAGAGATGGGAGTATCACAGCGAAAACTATATAGACTTGCGAGGAGACCATTGAGAAATAAAATTTTATGTGAAAGAAAATTGCTTGTTTCTGTGTTAGGTTGGAAACGTTTGAGTCTACCTTTGCATATCTATAACGTACTTATCTCCCAATTTATATTCATTTGCGTCCGCCTTTCGGACATTGTATCATTGAAAATTCATGAAAGGTCATGTAGCGCATAGTGCTAGTGTAACAGAGAAGATGCGATTTATGTCATAAATTTTTCGTCTCTAGGTCTAGAAATTTTGGCTGTTTACTAAACTAGGTCCAGTTGGATCTAAATTAATAAATTTCATCATATTTCGCACAATGTAAACTAATTTACAAACTAGATCCGAAATTATTATTTCATCCGAGTTCCAATCTTAATATTTGATATTTTTGAACTATTATGTTTATATTTAATAACAATAGGGGGTAAGTTTTTATTACTAACTATTGTACCACGATTGTATAAATGAAGTTTCTTAATAACTGGAAACCATAAAGACGAACATTATAACAAGAACGGAAACTACGCTAACAAACGAAAGTATTTTCGTAACCTATTATCAATCCATCGTTGGCCTATATTTGATTAATGTGATAGCAATAAACAGGCGATAACTTTACCTGCGATTATTGAAAGTTACTATTATTTGTATTTCCTCCCCTGTATTGTCGTATTATTTATTAACCCTTTAGAAAATGCGTAAGAGTATAATATAAGTAAACTGTGCTATTTGTGAATTGCTTGTAATTCTGTAACAACTTAATAGCAGTGTAATAATGGGGAATAATTGAAAATACTGTGGCTTGGCAATTTGGTTTTGTTCACCTTTACCTTTCAATTTATTTTCTTTTTGTAAATTGTTTTTTACTACGATATTTATGCATGCTTTCCGTATATACATATGTATATATGGTGATTTGTATAATGATAATTGTACATATATGGACATCTCGTTTATATTTATGACATGCAAATATTATAAATAATGTCTAGATGAATATATAAAAGAAATAATAATTTACTTACTAACGAGAGTAGTAAATGGTAGACTAGTTCTATTGAAATAAAGAGACGTACAAGCATCCTCTTGTCGTTTGGTATGACCACCTATTTGTACTTCCATTACGTGACTATCTCTTCTGTAGAAAGACATGCAAGTGTAGCCACTTAAGCTGCAAATCCAAGCACATTTATATTAAAGGATAAATTTTAAGAAATGAAGAACTGCAAAACGGGAAGCATTTTGGTAAAAATACAATAAATTGTTATTAGTTACACTTACCATCCTGTTGTGAAATGTGTAAGGAAGATAGCAAAGCTTTCGTCTCTAGTAGTATGTTTTAACTGAGCGCAGACAATCTTCATTTCCAATGAAGAAGTATTTGTTATTCTTAACGTGGAATTTTTATGATGGAAACTGTACGTGAAGGAGTAATCTAATGTGTGCCAATGGTTGTTGTTGGATATCCACATTGGAAAGCGGCACTTACTCAATGCAGGCGCTGTAAACAAAATAATAATTTTTTATTTATAACAATTTGCGAACAAACGTATAAGTTTGTATTTAACCAAGCAAATAATAGAATTTGTTTCACTGGCGTACATTAAAACAAAAAGACATAAAAAAACATTCAACATTCAACAGAAATGTTTAATAAGGTGTATTTAGAGACCTGGGAATAATGATTCAAATATCACTATTGGTGTATTAGTTATCTTCCTAAAGCAAAAATAAAGAAGGTGCCCGTGCCGGGAAAAACCCATTTTGCCGTCTGACTTTTGGTTTCTGACGTATCCACGTCTCATCTACAGACACATTACGTTGCAAAAACTCACTCGTATTGCGATTATACTTGCTTAAACTTTGCAATTCTGTTTTTGATCAATCTTCAGCAGATGTGGGAATCATCTCGCCGATAGCTTCCTTGTACTCAATTTTTTGTAAAGTATGTTTTGCACATGTTTAATTGAGATGTTCATCATGTTAGCAATCTTTCTAATCTTTACCCCGTGAGCTGCTAACATGATATCATGAATTTTATTGATCATATTGTCTGTGGGTACCGCAATGAGACGATCTGGGCTATTAAAGACGGATTTTCGATCATGCTTAAATTCATTAAATTATGACGGCAAAAGGCAGAAATAGGTGGAACCAAAAACGGCAAATAGGAAACAGCCAATCTCGACATCTTAGGGTATAAAAGGTGAAAAATGTATGTATGTATTAGAGTAACAAAACAAAGTCGACTTTGTTAATTCATTTGCTTTTTATAGGAAAATTTTCTAGAAATTGTTAAAAATAAACGTTGCTATTTAAAAATAACACTATTTTTTGTGTGTTTGGAGTGGATTTGAGGATCATCCTTTATTATATTTATTTGCAATTAACAATAGCTGTTTATGTCGTTAATAAAAATTTAAAAACAATTTATTAAAGTGAACTTTGTAACTTTATGAAGAAATTAATTTTGACCTACAATGCTCCTGTATTGTTTGAAAATATTTAATCAAGCAAATAATAGAATTTGTTTCACTGGCGTACATTAAAATAAAAAGACATAAAAAAACATGTGAATAACATCTTATTTTAGATAGTATTTCCTAAAGTATTTAACTTTTGGAAATGGCATGCCTCATTTCCAAAAGTTCTCAATTCTGAGCAGCGCTAATTCCAGTGCAGTTAGCAAACTGACTGTCTTTTCTAATTGTTTCAGTTTAAATATTTAAGAAACAGGAATGTTTCAATCTCCGATTAAAAGAAAGTCTTCGAATTAAAATTAATTCTTGGTTTAATTATTGGCTACAATGGTTTCGAAGTTATTGGACAAATGGTCGTCTGCGTATTATTGTTTCAGAAATCATTATGACATTGTTGGGTGCGGCTTCCATTCATGAACTTGCTATGTTCAACAGAAATGTTTAATAAGGTGTATTTAGAGACCTGGGAATAATGACTCAAATATCACTATTGGTGTACTAGGTATCTTCCTAAAGCAAAAATAATGAAGGTGATGACTACCAGACAAAATAGTAATTATTTTGTACCTTCTCATGGATTCTGTTACAGCTCATAATCGTCTATCCGCACATTTTAAAACTCTTTAATTCTTTTTTAAATCTAAGCTTTTTCTGAACAAGTATTTTTACTTCTACTTTTATGTTAGTTTGTTGTCATTTTTGTAACTTCAGTATTATGCTAATGTCGATGTTTTTAAATTTGTAGCAATGAAGACACTAAAGAGAATTAAAACCACTACTTTTCACAGGTTCTTAATTAAATTCTTGAACATCGTATTTAATTATGTACGTTATGCATTTTTTCCCATCGTAGAAATATATTTCTTTATTCTCTCGCCACACAAAATGTAAGTGAAGTATCGGTTTATTCCAGAAATCGAATTTCGTGATTGCATTACAGAAGATAGCGAACCTTAGTTCTGATGTTCTCTATTTATCAAAGTCCGAAAGCTTCACTGTTAAAGTTAACGGCGAGCGTCTTATGGCTTTGTTCGACGAAGTTTTCGTCCTTTGATGTATCTACATAGAGGATGACCAGGGCTATGTAACGAACGTAATGACCGCCGTCTGACAGTCTATTCAACATCCCGACACATTACAAATGCGTCCTATCGGTAGAACGAAATTCGCAAACTGTTTTGTGTTGCATGCTTTAGTCCGCTTTTCTCATGACAGCATGTCCACCTTCCCTTTCAATAGTATACTTCTGAATGCTCGTGTCTGTCTGCCTGGTCGCGATGTACAATTTCTGATCTGACAAAGGCGAATATTTAGCGACAGTGAGTTCGTGCATGCCGTTGACAGCTACTGCGATTGATTGAAAACTGATAAAAGTTTCCGATGATGGCGTGGTCGATGACTGAACGAACTGACGATGGAATGATGGATTGATTGACTGAATGCGACAGCGCAAAATAAAAAAAAGCAAACATAGCAATACGATTTAATAAATGACTTATTCGTAAAATAGCGATGGCCGTTTTTCTCTTGGCGGAAGAATGTCGCAAAACAATGAACGAAATACAAAAGAACGGGACCGCAAAAACTCATTAAGCAGAACTTTTTCTACCGAATAAACAGATTTAAATTATGAATGTGCTTTTACTAAATCTGAGGGTAAATATTTTATGAATAAACTTCATGGTTTATAGATATAAACGATTGCAGTTCTAACGGAAGAAATAAATTGTAACTCCTGAAGGTAATAAAACTTCCACCTCTTGCCTTACGTTCTAACTGATTGTAGGCCATAATTATTTAATGTCGTAGGTGAATCAGTAGTAAGTAAAAACTTACGCGCTGATAAAAATATAATAACACAGAAACCTATATGAAATACCTGTTTATACATCAGCAAAACTTATGGAAATTAAGTGGATTATTATTTATGGAAAAGGTAATAATCTGTTTAGATCTCTACTTATGGTTGTTAAACTACAAGAAGCTTAACAGCCATAAATGTCGACGTCATTAATAAATCTATGCCCCTATATACAGTTAAGGTTAAAAGACGATGAAATGTTAGTTTTTTGCTAGTTAAAGTAAGTTTATTTTGTTTTTCCCGAAAATTAGTTTGGTGTTATTTGAGCATAATTACGTAATTTAGGCAAAGGTGGTAACCAAGTATGGTAGATTAATGCTAGTATTATATAGAATTGTTACTCTAATTATGATGCATACTGTATTTGCTTCATGTATTTTTTTCAACGCTCTTAATGTGTTAAGATGTATTTGTTTAGACAGACAAATAACTGGTGCAAATTGACTCGCATGATCTCATTGGCTGGTGCATTTACATGAAGGTGTAAAACGTCATACAATCTGTGATTACAAGTAATCGAGCAAAGCAGACGTTCTCGGAATAAAGGTGTTTACATTGTAAAAAAAAAATTCTTGCCGAATTTATAGAACTTTGTAAACAATTTCTCTGATTGTGAAAAATCAAAACAAAGGATACAATGATTGTAATGGAAAATCTCTAGTCTATGTCTCTGATGCTAATAAGGAAGCTGTTGTATATAAATTAAATTAGTTATGACTGAAGAACTGAAAACATGTATCTGAAAACTATCCACACTTATAGTAACATAAAAGTGTATTGCCAATAAAGGAAGACATAAACGATTAGTACCTTTTTTAAGTGTCATGGTTCTGCTACCCTCTGTTGCGCTAGAAAGGCCGTTGCATGTGGCGTCGCCGCTTTGGGCAACCCTATAGTCGACGCCGTCGATCGCTTCTGAAGCAGGCGATGCCTTCTCGTATACGAAACATCTAAAGCGATCTTCGTTTGATGTTGCATGACTGTGATGCACTTTGCCTACAAGGTATCGCGAATTGCCCTCTTTCCAAACGGCCAGGCACTGGAGTTCTTCGACTGGAAAACAAGAGAAGATGAAAACTGCAAACTAAGTCAGTATCCACGTAAATGCTGTATATACATAAGTACATCTATAGAATCAAAGAGAAGTCTGTAGGCGCCAACACAAAATTGTAAATTTAATTCAAAATAATGTAAATGTAATCGAAAAAGTGAAATGAAGTCTCTGATCAATATCAAACTATGGCGCGTTTCAATCTCCGTATGCACGGAATTCGATTCACGTTTGCCAAATCTGCATATACTGCATTACTATTTCCGGATCATTATTTGACTATTGTATGGGATCGGAACACCTTTAAGGGCATAATGTAATTGTTAAGGTTTATATGAAGAATAGGCAATAATTAAAACAAAAATGTATCAGCATGGTATGAAAAATCCATGTGATAAGGAAGACAACGCGTTGTTTTGGATTTAGTAAATTAATTTCTCGGCATAATCTCCTTGCAGCTCTAAACACTTGGCTCGACGATATTTAAACTTTTTTAAACCCTCTAAATAATAGGATTTGTCGAATTAATCTCTTCATTTGATTTGAATTGCTTTCTGCCAAGCCATTTCTCAAGTTTGGAAAAAGGAAGAAGTCACAGAAGGCCAAATCTGGTGAATATGGTGGATGTCATTTTTTTTCAATGATAGTAACCATTCTTAAGAATAGTTATTGAGTTCTGCGGTATATTTAGAAGTAACTTAACAGACCAATCCTCAGATGTATATGAATTCATCTCATGATGAATGATTGCAAGCTAGAACTGTTGCTTCTTAAACGGCAACAGTGACATTCATAGATTTATTAAAATAATTGATCATCTGCTTTTCCTTATGACAATTTTTTTCTCCCTTACGCCGTTTTCTGACTGCAGGCTCCATTAATGTAGTAAAAACCAAAATTAGAGGTGTTCTAAACAAAGCGACTGATAGAGTTATAAACAAATTATTTAACAATATATAGGTAAAACTAACGAAGAGGACTCTTGACAGCTAACACTACAGGATACTTGTTGACATAAATATAAGTGCGACACCGCAACCGGAAATAATGATGACGTTATTGATAGGCTTCTAAGAATAGAAAGAGATATTGATACTAAAGCTCATGCAGCATACGGAGATTAAGACGCACTATAATCTAACAAACTTCGGCTTAAGTATGCTATTAACACACAAATTACGGGTAAGTGTTCAATGACATATTTGGACACCCATATACGGCGGGTTAAGGAACCTTACCAAACTTGCATACTCTGAGGTCCTAAAGTAACTTTTCACCTCATACATAACTCTTGAATGAGAGAAGCTAGCGCTCTTAGAAAAAATAGGGGTTAATTTCTAATTTTTGTGAACTAACTTTTGGCGTTACGCCAGTTTATTTACATTTCCGGCATCACCGGAAGTAACGCCAGCTTTCTTATTCCGTATTGATCGCCCCGAATAAGAGCACCAAATTGAGATATCAGGCTGATCCAAATATATCTTGATTCCAAAAGCATAAATTATTCTCGTTACTTATTCTTGTTATACCCTACATTTTTCTCACCTTATTCTCATTATTATTGTTTCTTATTTTACTTGTTTTGTTAATTCTTGTCAGTTCTTTACTTGTCCGAACTTTACTGCAATTATTTCATTGCATCATAAATTTGTTCAAATTTGTCAGTTTTCGAGAGAAAAATGTACTTATTTTCCAGTTTTTTATGTTGGCAGAAATTACCAGGAGGTGGAACATATTGAACGCTGTCCTTGTACAGCCGGAAGTATTTGAATTTTAGTAAGGCGAAAAAATCTACAGAGCAAACTACTTTAACAGAAGATATTATTGGACAATTTGATGTGTAAACAACGAAAATTATTATATAAATTTGACAGCAATTATCGCCTCATTGCTGTCAAATTTGTATAATATTAAAGTTACCCGAGCATTTTGTCAAAATAAACATATTTTGTATCAGTGTTCAAAAGAACCTGTCATAACTAATTTATTCGAACAAGACAAGAAATAACGATCAGTAAAGTAAGTAAAAAGATAAAATAGATAACAAAAATAATTTACGCTTTTTGAATTGAGATTTTGCAGTTCAGCAGCTGTTATAATTACGTTACCTAGCTCACCTAGCAACGAGCTCATTACATCAACCTGGAAACACAGGAAACAATTTGCTGGTAAGTCCTGCGCAATATTAAATTATGTTCAAGTACACTGGAAGTTCACATTACGCTGTATATGATCTTGAATGCTTCTCTTCAATTCGTGTTAACCTTCTTCAGAGTTCCTTATACGCGTCTATCTAGCGCCGAGATTGAAATAATTGAGATAATTTCATAATTTTTTTCCGAAATCCTGTTGTTTCTTTAAGAATAGATACGTTAAACGTCTTACAAAATTTACTTGAGTAAGTATTTCGTTTGTTGCTATGTATTCCAACATACAACATTCTTCATACAAGCCAGTAATGCTATTTCTTGTATTTTATTGAACATTTACTTTTTTCAGGAGTACCTAATGTTTTGTACAATGTTCGATATGCACGTTGCGTTAATAAATTCATCCAGAAAGCTTCTTGATGAACGTTTTTGTTTAGCTAAATTATGTTATTTTTACCTCCTTTTTGTTCTTTATTAATTTATTTAAATATCTTCTAGGACCAGTTTCGGCTTACACCATCATCGGCTAGTATTTATGGTAAAAATTACATCAATATAACATAAATGATGAAATAGTGAACAGCACCCACATTCAAATAAATTAAATCATACTGTTAAAAGTTAAATGCTTTAAATTTGAAGTTAAATGTGTGAAAGTTAAAGCTGATAATGTTTAATTGGTAAAATTGAGATTGATATGTTGTGAAATTTGTCGGAATAATTTTATGATTAATTTACTAAAAAACGTCTGAAAAAGCTTGTCTATCAGATAAATGTTTTACATAAGTCGTTTGATTTAATTAGATAAATTCATCGAGTTATTGCTAGCAACTTTTTCATTTTAAATGGACAGGTAGCATGTCTATGATAGCACATAATTTTTTTTTTAGAAACAAATGAAACAAAAATATCATTTAGGGGAAACTAAACATTAATATTATAATAAATGTTTGTAATGTTATTGATTAATAACAGCCAGCACTTCGAAGATTTATTATAATATTAACGTTTATGACGATTGTGATATGACGAAAATTTACGGCATACTGCATATATTCCCTGAATTTCAGCGTTAGATTAATTGTGGCATGTCAGTTCAAAAAAAAGAATAAGTGCTTTAAGCATTGAACATGAAATCGGTCAATGTATGGCAATAACTTAATAATTAATATTGATGGCACATTACATAACAAACATTGTAAAGCAATATATTCAAAATTAATGTACCTACAGTAGTACAGTTTGCCACTTTTTATTATAAAATAAATTCGTATCGCTATATTTTGAAAATAACTCGAATTTGAACAACAATATGTTGATATCGGCGGAACTAATTCGTCTGAAGTAGCTTCATACATATTGTAGCATGTTTTATACATTAATAATTTATAAATGCAGATAAACGGGTAAACAACTACAAATACAACATCGTACGTGCATGCTATTGCCGTCATAATTACGGAGGAGAGATACTTATACGGAGCAATTGTGATGCATAATTTTCTCGTTGAATGTGCTCAGAATTGTGGAAACATTAACTCCATCCAATATTTATGTTAAAGTTAAATATCTTTATCTCTATAACGCTTTGCTATATTTCGTTCGTTCTGAGAATAATGTTTGGACGTACACCGTATACACACGGAATAACTATAACTGCCAACCTCCAAATATATCCAAAAAACGACAGTAATGATAGATGTGTTTGGTTTTAGAAGCTGGAAAACTTTTTCTAATACAGCGGTTCATCAGAGAAATTGTAGTAAATTTAGTATTGTCCCTCTAGAAAGTATCAGGAATTTATTGTTTTTCTTAGTTTTAATATATTTCTTTTTTGTTACATCCTAAGACAAAAGTAATGCATCAAGTAGGTTGTGCCGACTGTAGGCCATGGCAAAAATCATATAACAACACCAGGTGTCAAATATTGGTGATTATCAACAGGCTTAATATTTGTGAAATAATGTTGCAAGTAGAAAGAAGAAAGTTGGTGGAATATTTGTATAGGAAAGGTGTTCAAAACGTTAAAAAATTAGTGCAATTGACTGAACTCGGAAAAAGTGCGGTATACGAGACAATAAAGAGGATAAAAAAATAGGAGAGATATGAGCCATGGACCAGTTTCTGGAAGACCGCGTAAGATTAGCGGTAACAGTCTAAACGCTTTAGTGACTTGGGTCACTAAAAACTCAAAACTCGCGCCTAGGGTTTCGAAAATTGGCTAACAGATTTGGAAATCAACTTCAACTAAGAGTGTGCTCAGAAACTGTCCGCATTTCACCGCACCGTTAATAGTGCAAAATATTGTGAAATTCTTAATGGCTTTCTTATTGAAACGGCTCGTGCTTTATATCCCGAAGGGTGGTGTTTTCAACAGGATGCCATACTTCTGCTTACACTAAAGCTTGGATCCTAGAACAAAATTTGGCAACAATTCCATGGCCATCAGCTTCCCCAGATCTTAGTCCCATGGAAAACATATGGGGACTAATGACAATTGAAGTGGAACGAGCAGCACCACAAAATAAAGAAGATTTGATTCGGTCAGTTATACAAGCCTGGACCACTATGACCGAAAAGTATAGCGTTGACCTCGTTTCGGGGTTACTTGAACGTTTAGTTAAGTGTTTACAGTTAAATGGAGATTGTATTAATAAATGTATTATTTGTTGTGATTTTATTATTCAAGTAATAAAAATATATACAGTCAAATTATAGCTGTGCTTTTTGTTTTCCGGATACTTTCTAGACGGACTATAGGTTACAGAATCGTTTACTTAGAAACTCCCTTTGTGTTGATAATAAAAAAATGATTCGAAAACATATCAAGCGTTGACATTCCAGCCAACATCGTCGATTTTTCATCATTTGTAACCAAGTTAGGATTTCTAGAATATTTGATTAATAAAGTGATAAGACAACGTTTTAGAACGGAAGATGAAAATGACGTACTATAACATAGAAACGGGCAAACTATACGTAAATGTTCTCTAACCTGGGATATTGTTACTTGAATAGCATAAAAAATGTAGTGTACTGCACGTATACACTGTACAAGTTGCATAGCAATTATTTAAAAAAATCGATAACATTCGAAGTCGTACGTGAATTACATATGCATCAACTGTAAATCTACGCCATGTCACAAATAGTGTTTTGGTAGCTTTCGCATACGAGACATACATAATCAGTCATTATTATATCAGTATTAAACTGTGACATGCATACTGTGTATTTTAACGAAATGTGCCAGGCTTTATCGTCGCAATGCATCATGTCATGCGTCCCGCATCCGGCGCCTCCGCCTTATTTTCATATTTCATCGGCAGAGCGCCGCAATTTAGCTGTACAAGAAGGCATATGGAATTTATGTAGTTGTAAAACCACTACACAAACACGTTATACACATACAACTTGTAATTATCATTAAGCTACTGCGCGTATATTTTTGAGGTTTCGCCACAGTTTAAACAGGATACATGAAGTTATTACCATCTTATATACATATATGTACGAGGTTTGTTCAAGAATACACGGATAATTTTTTAATTTCCTGGATTGTATGTGACGAATTGTTTTGTTGTTGTTGTTGTTGTTGTTGTGTGTTGGTAGTACATTTGACCCTAACGTATGTTGACGCAGATAACCGCTTAAAGCATATAGAATTTTCGCAAAATTACATTTATTGCACTGATAAACTACAAAATTATGTCCTCGTCGAAATAAAAAAAGAATCATTGGAATTGGTTGAGAAACGTCGGAGATATCAGGTAACTCAAAAAGAAAATACACGACGAATTGAGAACCTCCTCCTTTTTTATAGTCGGTTAAAAATAGTAAATAACGTACGTCGGATATTGCCATAACTTTTAATATAGGAGATGAACATATATAAAATTTTATCATAAAAGATCCTTGTAAATCCTATTTACACTGCGCAATAATCTAGGGGCCTCCAAATCTTCGCCCTTCACCCCTACCTTGCGGAGTCCACCGGCGACTTATCTACCGGCTGCAATTAAAACTTTTAATACCCATTCTAGCATATGATGTATTTACCAAATAGAAACCATTAGTGCTGTAATTCAATGTAGTATCGCTGGTGCAGACCTCTCAATATTAACTATTCCGTGACTACATTACGTAATTATTGTTTGTACGTACTTACCCGTACTTTCTGATCCATGGATGTCAGGACAGGCTTGGTAACTTAGTAACAATCTACTTTCTTCTGTACAGGTATCGATACTCGAAACTGGCGATTTGCATTCACCATGTCCTCTATTATACGTGAACGTGAAAGATCCGTGAAAAGGACACGGCACAGGCGTTGCGTTTTCTCTAAACATTGAATACAGTAATGCATCGCCCGTAATTAGACTACAGAGAGTTGGTAGCACTTCCCTACTTTGACAAAATGCTGAAAAGAAGAAATGAAAATAAATTTATAATATACAAAGTTTTAAAATAACATTTACTGCTTATATATATATATATGATCGCATATTTGTTGAGGTTCTCCTGTGTAGATGAAGCAGCACAGGTCAGCAAATAGATGAGCCCATTCTTATGCAACTACCGGAGTGCGACGTTTAATTGTTCATTTACATCTGGTTGATGCGATTTTCGTAAACCGTCTAACAGGTTCCGTAATGAAAAATTTGCATATGGATAATGGACGTAAATTCCGCTTTACACATATTTGAAATCCGACAATTTGCTTATTTTTCAACACTACAATGGAATCCGTTTCCAAAGTATTTCACGAAACGCGTTAGAAGTTCTACAGATGCGACATTATGAATGGAATTCTGACTCTTAGTAGTAGTTGTTGCTTCAGATCAATTAATTTAAAATGTTTGCGCGTACTAAACACTTCCGGTCGCCCCGGAAAGAGTTATCAACTTTCATATTTTAAATACAATGGCATTTATTTTATCAGCTTAATCGATTGTACACATTACACATCACTTATGTTGAAGTTTTAGTATTTGCACCATTCTTGAAATTAAATATTTGAGAATAGAAATTAAGATATTTACTTTTGTGAAACAAAGTGGAAGGTTATGCATACTACATTTTATCGTTATCGTTATTAAATCCTATGCAGAGTAATTATAAACCATTTCCACACTGAAAAGACTTCTTTTTTTCAAGTGGACCCTGGTAGTTTTAACTACACGCCGGGTTAATAGTTTACATGTAATGCGTGAGAGGCCACTGAATATACAACGAGGGAGTATTTTACTCGGATAACAAAGAAACCTTTCCCCTCTCTAATAAGCAAACCTATCAAAAACGCACTTATAGCAATCTGAAAGGCCTTAAATTTAATTAATCAATTGAACTTATAATGATTGTAACGATATTGCTTTATTTATCATTATTTTATTCTATCCCTTGATTATTTACAATTTGATCCAAGTAATTATTTTTTTGTATGTAATAGGTATGATAGGATTTTGTCAGAAACATTGTGCAATGAACCTGTTTCGGTTCATTAAATGTACAGGAGTTTGCAAAATCTTTGCTAAACCTTCCAGTAGCCAAATTTCTTCATATTCATTGCACTGAAATGTCAAGAAAATGTCTCTGAGATTCGGTTTTCGTAAACGGATCTATTACTAGTAATTTCTTTAATATCCTAAATTCAGACAAAATAATTCATTTATCAATAAATGAATCCATTCTAGCCTAAAATTGCCATCAGATTAGGACTGGTAAATCAAGAGGCACGCAAAAACTTTAGGTACCTCCCATTCCCAAATTTTGCTTACGTACTTAAGCTGACCGGAGTACTTAATTTACTTTATATTAAGTTATTTTGTGTAATGTACTTTACTTATACATGAAGTAGTAGCAGTGCTTATGAGAGAATGTTGAATAAAGTAATACAGGCGATAGTTGTGCCCGACATCCAATGCATTAAAAGCCCATATACACGCAAGGCATAATGGTATGAGGTGCCATAAGTACGGGGTATTATCCGAATATTGTCCCGAAGTTTGTGATCGATTAGAAAACACTTTTGACTAAGTAGCTGCATAAGAAAACGTAAGATGAGAGGTCCGGTGACCGTGCCCGAAATTAAAAATGAAACGACCAGGAAATATTTTTCGCGAAATTGTCACAGGCTTCCTAGCAGTGTGGAAAATGGCTCCATCGTGCTGAAGCCTTATTCTTCTAATATCTGCACCAATATTACGAAGTTGTTGCTTAAAGTTGCGCAATACGTTATAACCGTCACGTCATTTGCCTCAAAAAAGAACTGCCCAAAAAATGCCAAAACCGGATAATGCACACCGCGTAGTAACTTTTTTGCTATGAAGTAGCAATTCGTGAAATTGCAGGGAGTTTTCTATCGCTCAGTAAGGAACGTTCTGTTTGTTAACATAAATAGAAAAAGTTTGGAAGAAATACGATGGTATCGCTAGTTATGAGACACGGGACAAGTTAGTTATGAGAACACGAGATATCAACATATGATAGTTGCAAAACATATGATGGTTGCAAAATTTTAATTTCTTTAATAGAAAAGGTGTGTATATTGAATATAAAACAGGACCCTGGAAACTGCTCTGAGTAACTCCGTAGTCATCACTCGCGGGACGTTAAAATATGTTATTAACCATTATACCTTGACTACAGTTACAACTTCCAATAAAACGCTAAAGCCGAGTTGCTGAAACCAATTTACATTACATACATAACTTTTTTTACATATGGACCAAAATTAACATACAGCGCGGTTTATTTCAACAGATGTTAACGTGTCACTTAAGAAGCAGATAATATGTATGTTTCACTAAATAAATGTTCCATTATTATATCATTAGATAAGAGAAATAAAATTTATACTCACTTTCTTTGTACTGTAGAACGTTTGCGTGTTTCTCGTGAATCACCACGCAGCGGTAGCACACCCTCTTGCTGCAACATAATTTTCATTAAAGCTCATTTATAACAGCAGTTAACATGGTGTACCCCAGTAAATGACTGGGACTTGACTAGTTCACGTGTGCTTGCGCTATGAACGCACAATATTATACAGATAACAAATGCGAAATATATTTCTTGATAAAAATTACAAAAAATTAAAAAGAAAACCTAATGGCTAAGGCAATTCTTGTTATTAATTTCTGCCGTGCTAAATCAATAATGCTTTATTTGTTTCTAATATCAGTTTTGAAACAAATTTTGCCCATAATAGTGTTACTGAAGCTGTTATTTTGTATTTCATGGACTTACTATTTGGATTTTACAACTAAAAACAAATTATTACCACATTGAATTAGAAAAACCATATAGGTTTATTTAGGCTTATTTAATATATCTTTTTGTAAGAAAGATATTCCTAAATAAGCTACAACTTAACTGCTTACGCTATTTACCTACTCATTAGTTCATTTATTCGCTAGGTAATTGTTTCACAAAGAACAAAAAATATATCAACCGAAATGAAAATGTCGGTAAAAAGGAAACGTTCTTTTTTTTTGGGAGACGTTTGCATTGGCGTCAAGTTCTAGAGTATTTTGATTCTATTAATTAGTTAAGAAGCGTTTCTAATCCTTTAAGCGCAGAGTAAATAAGGGATTAACTTACTCATCGACGACAAGAAATTTATCTCCCTCGGATCCAAGACACATGCCTTTACTGCTCAGTCTCGGGCCCTCAATTACTATGGGCTGACGAACGCCTGACTGAAACCACGTTCCGACCCAGCGCTCAGGAAAAAAGCATCCTCCTGTAACAAAAAAAAATGATTGTGAGAAAAGCCATGAAACAAAAGGAAAAGATGGGGACGGTTGAAAAAGGGAAAAGGTTGCATTTACGAGTTCACTGGGAGATAGAACCATTGTGTGCGCACAAATATACAGCAGTCGAGTTGATTACAATCGGTTATTGGAATTACATGAGTTTAGAAAGAGATAGCGCTACCGGGCCTGAAGAACCTATTGCAAATAAATTCGTGATTGCAATTATTTCGTATATTGTAGAATATATTTTCATATAGAGTACCTTCTTTGTACTGCTAAATGTTGTCTTGTTATGGGAGTTAGAACCTTAATTTTTAGTTTTTCACTATTTAGTATTTGCGTTCAAATCAATGAAGCTGACACGTATGTAAAAACTTACTGATGGGTGTGGCAACAAATAGCTTCTTTTTCATTATATAAATTTAGCATTCGTTGCTAAATTTCGTGCATTGATGCTCGATAATTGAAAGATTGATGGGAAAGTAATATCTAGCAATAAATCTCATAAAACCTTCTATCTTGCTTGTGCAGTTTAAAGATGGTAGACAAGATGTTGCGAAAATGACAGACATCATCCTTCCAGCTCTTATGTTCCGTTTTATTGTAGGCTTCAAAGCTGCAGAGATAAGGAATGTAAAACATCATTTATGGCGGCCTTTACATTAGATTAAATAAAGTTATATCACGGTATGCAGCACGTAACCAACGGTGCACGAATTATAGAAAAACATGTCTTCATCGCTTCAGTGTTTGCTTCTGTAAACGTAGTTAACAAATTTATCATAACTTGTTTACTATTACATGAATCTGTTAATCTCAAAAACAAATCAAACGTTGTCATGTCAGGACAATGTGTATTATTTATGCATGTGTTATTCGTGCAAAACATATGCTACAAGAAATCGATACAATAAACATGAACAATATGGAAAACGAATAAATAACTAATCATTACAAATGGATTATGATACAAGTGGCAAACGGTTTTGTACTGATTATTTATTTTTAAACAGAAAAGAGAGATTAACTCAGATTTTGTGCGCATATCTGCCATTTGCCAACTTTTTGGTCGGTGCTCTGTCAACCTGTTATTCTCTGCTAATATACTGTACGCTCTTCATTTATGCGCCATTAGACGTTACGAAACTCAATTTAGTCGAATTAGCTCGTGACATTTAAAACGCTAAATTAAGCACAACGAATTATTGAAATTTTCCGCTATGAAAACAAAAAAAAATGCCAACGGTTGGGTGACCATGCTGCCAAAACATCAAAGGCAGTCCCCAAAGTATCGCCTCTCATTAATCTCTACTCCGTGAGGTTTCAACATTTCTTTGTTGTAAAGTTATAAAGTATGGCATAATTTTTAAAATTTGTAGGAAATATCAATTTGTATTGATGTTTTGGCTGTGTTCTTGTATGCGTTCTGACTAAGAAACCTATGAATAACAGCTTTCTCCAATGCTCCAATAAAAGGGAAAAATAAACTTAACTAATCTTAAGATGTCTTTAAACATCCTCCGAAGCTTGAGTATAAAGGCCATCCAAGTCCAAAAGTAATTAATTTGCCTACATATTTTGTTAATTGCTGCTAATCGATTAAGCTTTTGGAAAATTTATTTAGAATGCTGCTCAGGTATTCGAAGTTTGTATAAATTGTCAAAACATCTATTGCTGATTGTATGATACAAATTTTAGGATTATGAAAATCGGAAAAAATATTTTTGCCTCTTATGAAACTTAAATATATTTAATGCTAATGAATTGTTTCAGAATTTTTCTGTTTACCAATTTACTCGTCAGTATTTTTAGCAAGCGGCAAATTTATTATCTTTAAGTAGTGTGTTAGTTCTTGCTTATTTGCGAATGTATATCTAGTATGAATAATAATATTGAAATTAGAAATACCTTGTACGAATATGTGCTTAACAGTAGGTATTTATTGTTGGTTGATGTATTTATCTCATGAGTTGTAGATAAACACATATTGAGAGAAAGAACTACTCATGAGTGGTATGTTAGTTTAAGGTTTGAAATATTAATATTTATTTTGCATTAAAATTACTGATTCTATTTTCCAGTATGTGGCATGAAAACGGTATACATATGTAGAACAATTGCCTACGGCATTGCAGATTGAAGATGTTATTAGGAGAAGAGAAAATATGACAACGAGCGATAGCTAGATGATATTATTACATGACCAAAAACCAATAAGAAGCGCAAAACAAGATCTCAGTTTTATATTAAACCAAGTATAATTGGCATTCAAACGCAAAATGAAAGCAGAAAGGAAACAAAGCCTTGTAATAATGAAGAGATGCACTTGATCTGATACACGAATGTGTACACAATCTAAGGTAATTGGGATACAACAACCACGTTACTTTGCGGTGGATCTCAAGGGATCGAAGGAAATAAAAAAGCTGTTTAAAGAAGCAGAGAATGCTTTTCATTGGTCCTAACCCCTTTGTGGTTTCCAAAAGAGCCACATAGAACAAGACATGGGGCGGCGATCAAGAGGCCTCATACTCAAAAACAGGCGGAAGCACTAACATCAGGCTCGCCAAAGACAGCAAAAATAACGCTATCGTTCTGTAAAGGGGACCTCAGATTGCTGGCAGGAGGGAATTTTGACAGGTCATGTAGCCTTAAAAGTATCACTTATTTAAACTGGGAAAAGCTGAAGATCGAATCTATCGTCTATGTCAAGAAGATCTGGAAACGACAGAACACATTCTATGTTTTGTCATCAGTCGTACACGAATTCAACATTTCAACAGACCATTTCTTAAGCAGGTAATTGGTCTAATTGTAAAAATTATAACGTAAGATTAGGTTACCTGCACTAGTAATATTATTGATGCCAATTTTACAATATTTTTTATCTGTAGGATAAATTATGAAGTACAAATAACGTGCGTCCACTTTGAAAATTCAACAACTAAATTCCAACTTTAAACAAACTCGTAACTAGAGATGACCAAGGCAGGTGAAATTATTACTTTTTTGCAGCGACTAGACAGACTCGTGTTTTGTCGACTCTCGGGGAAACCAGTAAGCAACACGTGCCCTTTCTTATAAGACGAATAGATACGAGTCTGTCTAGTTGCTGCAAAAAAGTAATAATTTCACCTGTCTTTGTCATCTCTACTCATAACTTGCTACCTGGCTACACACCATTGTTAAAATGTGATTCGTTAAAATGAGTAACTTTAACATCAGAACATCAGCATCTTTTTCAAAATTGGAAATTGATGTTGGAAAAGGGTAATTAACGAAATTCAATAAATTAAGTCCACTAACCAATACCAATACACAAAATATAAAATATGGGGATCATGCAAATGGTTTTAAAATATTAATTTAGTATAATAAATTGGCCACATTTGCCTAATCTTGGTCACATATTACTAATAATAATTTATTTACTGAATAATACTTGCTACACATCAGCTGAAATTATATCCGCTCCGAAGAATTTGCTGACCAGTGATATTATCACTAACAAAGATAAAAATTAATTATTTTTATGGCCCTAAATTACATGGATTACAAGAAAAGCAACACTAGTTGTCCAAGAAATTTTCCGACACTTCTTCGTTGCGAAGTAAAAATGTAAAAGTAAGATTACAATTGTATCATTTTTTGTTTGAAAAAAGGAATGTTGTTATTTTGTTACGTAATACAGGAGGACGATCCCTCTTTTTGGTATCTCTGCCGTACGATATCAATTACGGAACAAGAGAAAGGGAAATCGCAATGTCTTGTTTTATATAGAAAGGAAATTGAATGAGTTGCTTGCTAAATTCGATGCGCCACGGTCAGGGTTCTTCTGCCCTCGCTTTCACGACAACATTGGTAATTGAAAAAGTAATACAAAGACACAGGGATGATAGAATTTTTTGTATTCCGCGTACGTACGTATGCATCGAGATGTTACGCCGTTTATTTACAATACAAGTTTCTCTAGGATACGTGTTGATTGCTATCTATGTCGCACTCGGAATAAGTAAGAAAACGCCAACATTTTAAATATTCCATATTTATGAAAGCGGATGCAGTATCCAGTATCTATGTAAATATTAATTAAATTATACTTTAAAAGGGATAATATATGACTTCCCGTACTGAGGTTGTTTAAACTTCAAGAAACGTAGATAACTGGTAGATTTGGATTTTAATGGAAGGAACACGCACAAGCACATGCGCTATATATACCGGGTGTCAGTTCAAAGAGGGACAGCGGCTATATCTCAGTAATGGTAAGATCTAGCGGATTAAAAGAAGAACTGCTATAAAAGTAATCGAGAAGATATTTCTTTTTTTTAAGTTTTATTTTAAAAGAATAAGGAGATGGGGTTTTATCCTGGCAAACTTGTAATCTGGCCACAATTAAAAATGCACCAATACAAATTTTTGCAAAATAATCTTTATTAGTATCAAAAATGCTTATACTATTTATAAACATGTAAATGAAAGAGAGTTAACAATTCAGCAAAAAAAGTAAATAAGGTTTCTTTGCTCATGTAATTGCAATAAAAGCCGGTACACAATATGTCTAATCGATGTTGCACAGCGAAGCGCTTCAAAAGAAAATTTTCTCGGGGGTGGTCCTTCTGGGTGCGCCCAAACCTGCTCTAGGTGCTTTACTTTGATTTGCAATCCACAAGTTCCAATGCCGTAATACAGTCGAATAATTACGATTAACACTAAGCGCAATTTCCCGGAAACTAACACCGCCTTCATGTAGCCCAATAATCTGGCCACGTTCGAAAAGGGGGTTAATTGTTTATAAGGTGCACGTTGTCGTCTGCGACGCCTCACTCACGATAGCTTGAAACATACTGCGTGCATTTTACACATTTTATAATATCGGATTGTAACAGGTGTAAAAACTGTGAAAAAATGTCTCTTGCAAACGCTGTAAAACAAACTAGACCAATGCAGTATGATAAACAATCGTTTACATTGGCATTCAGAAATACATTTCCAAAATTTTAACGAAATAATCAAACAGTTTAGGGGTTATGCATTTTTAATTGCAGCTAGTGTAAATTATTCTGCCTTTACATATGGGTTTCCTATTATGGCTTAACTAACTTCTTTGTGGAACCCATTTAATGTTTATATATGGTAATATATACAGACTATTGAATGAAAGTACTAATTTTATACACCTGTCACTTGTAAACTCTATATTTAATATATCCCATGTGCAATTCTAATAACAGTAATTAATGAGCCTAATTAGGGAGAGGATTTATTTCGGAACGCCTGGGTAAACTGTGACTCTAGCGCCAGTGCTTAACCTCTCCGAGTCCGTCGCTAATCTTCCACGGCTCCGGGGAATTAATATGTAAGAGACTTGTAATTAATTTGCCCTACAGTATGGCCCTCTGCGAAGGACAAGCTCCCCAGTCGCGACATTTAAGATCTGAAAATGACACACATGTGTTAGAGATGTCCCTCGTGGCGGAAAACTGCGAACGAGACGACACGACGGACGACTGCAGCGCCCTATGATACACACGATCATGTGTTTGAGAAAAGGCGAGCTTCTTCCGAATGGAAAAGTCGACACCGAAGCTGTAGGTAGAACCGGAATCGTGTAACCATATGATCTAGAAGCTCGAACTTACTTATTTTTTTAGACTGTGAAGCGTATATCACCAAATTACATACTAAATATTTAGTTATAATTCGACCGTCCCCACTGTTAATGTGGCAATTCTTCGTAGACTTTGAATTCAAGTGCCAAAATTGTCGCAATTTTAGTAAACAATGTTGATAAATGTGAAGTGTTAAAGCTTCATTTTATCTTTCATTTTAAGATATTGTGTTTAAATGTTTGATTCTCAAATATTTCTCAAATTTGTTTTGGATTTCTTGAAAATTGACGGCGTCTTCTATTATTACCTCTAACTCAATTTTACTGCATTTTTTCGTTTTTTTTTTCGTGCATGTTTGCAAAGTTTTCCTGAAGCTACTCATATTTAGTAGTATTATATTACTTACAAGTCGTCCCTTTAGTGAAAATAATTCCGAAACGTTGATTTCTATATCTAAGAGAATACAATTTCTTGAGTGTACTTTTTTAATGAAAGAGAGTATTCTCTTGAATTTAGAATGTTGCCTTTTTCCAATAGAGTTAACTTATCCAACTGAGTAGGATATTATTTCAAAACACTTGCTGCTTTAAATAAAGCGTATTTTAGATAAAAGCTTTATTTTGGACAAGCATCCACTTTCTTAAGCGCCAGTCATACATAAATGAATAGCAAATTTAATTGCACATTAAACCTATTCATATTTTCATAGATATACCAATGTACAACATTCATACGATCGATATACGCATTTTTTAAGAAATACTGTTGTTAAGACAAAAATACTCGTCGCTTGGAAAAGTAGCGCCCTTCTCGATTTATCATTCTATTCGCGATAACGTCAAAGAGAACGCGTTTTCCTTCCAATTTTTTCACTTCCACCCCGTCTCCGTTGCTTTCGTGTCCGTCTCGCATATACATACGTGTATACATAGCGTAGTCGCCGATCGTTGTGTAAATTTTCGTTTATCGTCCGACCCTGCGCTTCCGAACAACCGCCCAACATCCACCTTATTCCGTAAAGAATTTTCGCAGTAGACATCGATTGAATAGCGGCGAACTTTCCATCAACACAAAACTCAAACTTCGTCTAACCGAAACCTTTTCTGTTGCACATTGAAGCTGGTATGCGTAGTATTCCGCATATCCATCGGACTATTCAAAATTGTTGTAGTTATTTTACCTTGCGCTGCAAGTTAAATGCTTCGAATACTCACCTTGTTGTTTAAATGTAGTCGTATGTCGGAAAAGTGAAAGCAATAGGAGAATCAGTTGAACGGCAGATGATATAAACCATCGGACGTCCATATTTGAGGAAGATTATTGCCGAGGTTACATTGTAGTAGTAATGTTGGTGCTTATCTGTAACAATTTAAAATTATTTCATTAACAAATGACGTAGTCTATAAATAAAATGTACTTCAAATTGTACATCAGGTTAAATATTATGGATTTACTGTTGGAAAAACATGTTAATGTTAAATTAATCATCTTTATGTAATTAAATAAAGAGGTCTTTTTTGGGTTAAGTGTGTTACTAATGGAGCATTATCACAATTACCTAATAAGCACGTGGGAAGAAACGCAGCATTGATAGAATGCCTAACAACTTTAATCAAATGGGCTTATGTCACATAATTACATATTCGACAAGTGTAATTGTTTTCGAAGCAATTTGTATTAGAGCTCGAATATTAGTGACCAATATAGCGTTAAATTATGGTTCCCTGAAGGAAACCGTCACTGAAATCAATAAAGAGCAGCAGTGGAATTAATTAAAGGTTCACAACGGCCAGTGCACATGGGCAGATTGATGAAATTATGCAGCTTCTGATTGACGTATTTATAATTGTGGAATTATTTATGAACATATCTTACTGGTGCATAAGCTTGTTCTCCTTTTAGGAAGGCGGAAAATTATGTTTTTATTATTTTTTTATTCAAAAATTATTTATTTTTGTATAATTTACATTTTCACATTCCCTGTATTCTTTAAACACACCCCGCGGTACTAAGATATTACTGGGCTACTAAAAATAATAGCGGTTTAGAGGCTACTAAACGCACTTATGAATATGAATTTCGCGCGACGATGTATGTAATGCTGCAAGCGCACTTTTTGAAAACGGATTACTCAGATCTTTTTTTATTATTCCAACCTTTTCTTCGCTGATATCCAGTCAGCTGATATCCATGGACTGTTGGAATGATTATCTTCACCGGGCTAAGCTAAGATAACTTTTTTTTTTAATTGAGTACCAGTTTTTTTCTACCATATTCAGAATCCTATTTATTGCAGGTAGAAAGTACAAGTATTTCATGACAGCGTCGATCAAAGACTAAACCTAAACAGCTAGAATTCAAATAGCTGTTCTAAATTACATTGCCTTCAATGGAAATTTATTTATTTAAAACTCTCTGTGTATTGATGCTTTAATACTTACCTCAACCATATGCTATATTTACACTGCCGTTCAGAGAAGTTCGGTCGGTTATTGAAAAACATGAAAAGGCTACAGAAACAAACGAAACTAAAAACAAAATGCAATTTTATTGTATGTACAGGTAAAAAAGACATAAATAAATAAATAAAAAGTTATTCTGGCCTAATATAACATACTGAACATTATTTTTTTTTTT
>LR737386.1:7661959-7683367 GCA_902655005.2 Marronus borbonicus
ACGCCCTTGCTTCACTGTAGGCACAATGCAGTTCGGGATCACTTTTCGGTTTTAGATCTTCGGACATAAACTCGTCGATTTTGCCCAAAAATCTCAAACTTTGACTCGTCACTCAAAAGCACGTGTTTCCAATCATTTAACGACCAATCTAGATGAGAACGGGCCCACTGTAGCCATTTTGCTCTGTTGCCCCGACGTAATAAGGGTTTTCGAATGGCAATGCGTCCATGAAGGTCCGCTTGTTGAAGACGTTTTACCGTACTCGCCGAAACATGTTCTTCATGGCCGCGATTGACTTCGGCTGCTATTTGTGGCGCTGTTAATTTTCTATTGCGTTTGCTTAATAATACAATTCTCAAATCTTCAGCTTTTGTTGTTTTCCTAGATGCTCCAGGGCGAACACGATTTTCTATAGTTCCAGTTGTCCGATATCGCTTTATGATGTCATTTACTGTTGAACTTCTCATATTTATTTTTTCAGCAATTTGTCGCCCCGAATATCCTTCTTCAAACAGCGTAATAATGCGTGAACGTTTCTCTACACTGGTAGGCTTGCCACGTTGCCATTTTGAAGTCAATTTTGATGCACACCAACACACGTTTAACAGTAAAATAAAGCAAATTTATATCTTTACGCCTGTGATAAATAAACAAGAATGATACTGCGGTATATTTCCTAAATGTATTGTTCGTTAATAATCCCCAAACGACCCGTTTCAAAAAATCGGTACTCCCGAGAAATTCTTGGAATGATAAGAAAAGGGACTTTATTGTTGTTGTCGCAATATTTCTACTTCTATGTATGCTTAATATTTTTCTAATTTTATGTATTAATAATTGTATACAGTGTGATATAATAGATTTTTATTGTATGACCGAACTTCACTGAACGGCAATATACATATCTGCAATAGCAAAAAATAGCAATAGGTGGCGTCCAATTTAAATTCTGAGCGCATATTTTGTAAATGCATATATTTTAATTTGCAAATTTTGGAGATATGTCAAATTACTACTATTAGCCGCAGATCCATTCATCAACCATTATCAGATTTATGCGCACCATCTATATGATTTATAACGCATTTATTAACGTATTAATTACGCAATAGTGAGTAACAACAATTAAGAGAATAGGAATATTTAATCCTCGATTCAAATTCGCACTACTTCACCGGGCCTGACAGGCTCTTGCATAGACAGACAAAATGGAATTTATTATGCAAGCAAGGAACACAAAATGCATTATGTGGAGAATGTGTCTGTCTAATGTTAGAATTTATATGCAGGAAATGAAAAACCAAACAGTAGTTTCAAATTCCTGCCAACTGCATTTATAGGTTTACAACATTTGCATTTTCAAAATAGATACGTGCAATACGTACCATATGTATATTTAGTTACTATCGGAACTATTTTTTTTGCATCGAACATATAAATTGATCTACACCGTTACAAAATTGGGTATCGGCGGTAGTTATTCTACAAAATCTGTAGAACAAAACGTTAGTGAATGTTACTAAACATTACTGGTCATCATTTTTCGTGCAATTCGTTTTGTTTTGTCAATCGTATTTGTATCGCTAGCAAATTGGCTGGTTTCGAATACAGCGCGCAAGGGGCCAGTTAAGCAATAAAAGAACATTGCAACAGAAACCGAGTGGTGAAATTAAATCCATTGTGAGAGCAAAATTGGAAAAATTTAGATTGCATTGGTTGTATGGTTGTACGTATTTGTGTCGGACGCTAGTATACAATACATACAAAAATAAACCAAGATTGATTGTTTTGAGAAAGACTTAAAATGAAGTTTCAAAATTGATTTTAATGTGATTTATATGAACAATTTGTTGTGACATGCAATTTTAGAATGAAGCTTGCCGCTTTGAAACGTTGGCATCAACTTCTATAGTTTATTAAAGCACTTAACTATGAAGAATAGTAAATTACCATGTTTTTTTTTTCTCCATTTTTCAATGCTAGTTGAATGAAGTCCTTTACCTAAAAAGTACGTTAAAGGTAATCCTAAAATAGCTTCATCATGGTATTGATGGAATCATTTGTTGCGTAGATTTTTATGTGTATGTGGAAGAAAATATGAAAATTAGTGTTCCCATTAATGCAAAAATAGAAAATAGAATTCCTCCACTGTTGTGCTGTCTGATTCATTTGAGCAGGTTCTTAATTTTCTTTACACTTTTAATGAAGGAAACGAACGCATATACCATACATATTTTTTTTACTTATTTTGTAGTATGTTTTCTACAAGATTATCACTAATAATAAATAAGAGTAAATTTTTATATTTTAGAAAAGTTTGTTTTGTGTGTGATTTAGAATTTAATATATGCCCTGTCTTTTATTTCTATTTCATTTTTAAAAACAATACCCACTCTTGCGCAAATTGAATAACGATGCAACATAAAAATGCAGTGACATTCTGTACGAAATAGCCTGAATACCAGACAGACCGAATATATTTAAAAGAATAATGTTTCAGTGTAAAACTGCAACTAGGTTGCCATCAGTCCGGTACGGTAGGCCACTTTAATGCTTCGTTAATCCCACGGGGTCACTTTAGTTGGTATTCTGAAAGTTGCACCCTAACAAACTCCAAATCCTTCTTAGAGTCCTTTAAAACAACACGAAGTTTCATTGCTTAAAATACATTTGCGCCCGAGTTTGCCTCCGGCTCGATGTTAATTCCTTGGTTTCTTTATCTTGGATTTATCTGCTGCGAAAGCAACGAGAAGTGCTGAAGATAAACACTGTTACAAAATTAACAAGAAAAAGTAAAAACGTAGTAGTTTAAGATAATCACGGATTTTGTCTATTTAACAGAATCTCAATAATTCTCTGTTAACTACGTGTAAGAGTAAGTGAAAAATTCAGACCCTGGCGTAAACTAGTATGTATCCTCAAATAATCTGGAGGATTCAATTTAAAGCTTTTCGCTTTTGCACGATTTTGAAAACAAATTCTACCCGCAAGACATATGATGCCAAAGAATATCTTATGAAGCGTCAAGGATTGAGCTGTTTGTAAGGTTTTAAATCGCGCGATTAAGATTTGAATTTGAAGGATTTTGAAAGGCAGTTTTCTCTTAAAATAGGTAAATTTAAATGAACACTCTTAGAAAATTATCCACCCTTTGCTCGTAACTTCCCTTTTTTTTTTTAATTTCCAATTACTAAAATAAACCCATTTTTTAACGTTCCTACAAAAAAAGGGAAAACACTAATTGTAAGCAACACAGCCGTTTTTAAATACACCAAGGTAATCAATACAGGTAACTTTTGGATTCCTCCCATTTTTTTTCAATTGTGACCTTTCTAACTGCGAAATAATTTTTTTCTTTTAAGAAATTAGGTACTATATACGGTATTAATTAAAAAAAATTGAGAAACACCAAATTTCGTCGATAGGTGAACGCCTCGTATAGTATTCCATCAAGAGATCAACACAGTGAGGACCAATTCCTTCAAACATTCTCGCTTAAGAGTTCGCTTATCATTCGCCTATCCATTCGCCTATCATGGCTCAACGAACTATGCGAGAACAGTTCAGAGTAAGGAGAGCGCGTCTGTTAACTCTTGTTGTGCTAAACACCACAAAACGACCATCCAATGCTACAATAGTTATCCTACCATACCTAACTTCGATCGTCATTAATTAACCGCACAATATCCTTTGAGTTTCTGTGGTATTTCTGATACGTGAGATATTATTACGTTAATCGTCATTGTAATGCATCCGAAAAATTGAAAAATGTTGTAGTTGAATATCGTGAAAATAACCATGTTATTATATTTCAGTTTCTTTGTATATAGAATCGACTATTCTGAACGCAAAGATGATTTTCGTAGGTTCTCAGTTTAAAATAGAGAATAACTCTTTTATTTTTACTTAGCTTCACATTTTTCAAAAGAAAAGCACAACTTTATTTGATTTTGTCTTGGGAGCAAGACAGAAGAAACACAAAGGCTAGAACGATAGCTTGCAAACAGCTCTGAACGAATCGTTTCCAACTTGGGGCCATAGATTTTAATGAGAGGATGTCGACCTTAAATACAGGTGCATTCCTGAGGTTAAAGTCTACAGATACGTAGATCGTACGATTCGACCATACGCAAAATTTGAGAGTTAACATATCAAGCTGTTACTTATTAAAATCGAAGCATATATTTATTCGGCCTACTTTAAAAAGGGTATATAAGGTTAATACCAAGGCATTTAGTATTGTATTCCCTTTAAAAACTTTTCTAAATATAAATGTTAAACGGAGTTGTAGATAAGGGCCAATTAGAAAGCGATTTTCCACTCATGCAGTTCCTTTACGTTATGCTTCTTCCAAAGTACGATCACCGAAAGGAAAAGAATATCTTTGGATTGCGTTTCCGGTCAACTCCTATAATCATTTGTTTGTTTGATACGAGACTCTGAATCTACGGCCAAAAAATCAATTGCTTCGTCCTTGCAATTTTAGAAACGACAAAGTTACCCATAGAACAGGATAGCTTGTATATTCCCTTGAAAGGAATATAAAAGTAAAGCAAACCTTTATTCTTCCACGAGAAAACTGATATAACAACCTTCTTAAAGAATTAAAAGTGGTCAAACTATATAAGGGGTCACTGGATGAGCTTACGTTAGCCGTATATTAGAAACTAAGCAGATGAACGTTCATAGCCAACTCTCGATGGCGCCCTCTATAAGAGCAGCAAAAGTGTGAGCGGTTTTCAGTTTTTCATTCCTGAAAACTTATGTAATAACACCAATAAAGTATTATTATTATTGCCCTAAACTTTCCATTAGGGCGTGCAACTCGTGCTCTGAATGCTCTCGGGTTACTAATGGGAAATGTAGTAAGGACCGCAGACGAGTGTAGAGTAAGAGAAGCTAGTAAAATAGTAACGACATAATAGAGGTGTATTAAGATAGATTTTTTTATATTTATTCCTTTTTAAAGCGCGACGGGCTACAGAAAATTAAATATTCAACAGATGAAAACGTAAACGTAATCAATTAATGCACAATAAATAGCGACATAACTAATACAATCAACTACTTTGGAAATAGAAGGAATTATGTAGCTAAAATGTCAGTATAAGTGGTGCAACAATAGGTAAATATAAAATTATAATCCTTTGTCACTAATGTCGTATTTCTTCGCTATCTCCATATTGTTCGTCGCATTCTACCTAAGAACAATAAAGTACATTTACTAAATTTATTATTCTCGTTCTCGAATCGTGAAAATTTCAAAATGTAGCAACTTCATTATTTTAAAGTAGGTGTACTATCGTCCACTAGTAAAAGTGAGTGGTATTCGGCTTGTGTCCTCTACATCTCGTTCTTTTTCGCCTCTTACTGCAACACTTCAATTCATCGGATTAACGATGCACGGGGAGAGTGTGTTTTGCGTTTCTAGTTGCTCGGTGTTCGACGATTTCTCAGAGGTGCCGCTGCAGCCACCGAACCGCCAAAGTTAGTTCGTCGCGGGGATATTTTTAGGAGTTGGATAAAGCACGAGCGAGATGGTGGGAACGAAAAACGGAGACAGAGCGAAAGCGACGAGAAAGAGCTGGCGTGGTAGTGGTGGCGGTGGTGGTGGTAGTGTTCGGTCGATAAAGCTGGGTTTTGACTAGGGGTGCAGAGGAGGTCGCATTATTATTACTCATTAAAATCATTAGCGTCATTATTGTTAGTATTATTTACCGAGAGATTATCTTATTCTTTCTTTTGCCTCCTTCGACGTCCTTTTAAAGCAGAATTAATTTTATCCTTCGTGGAATTCAATACACCAGGTGGTTATTACTATTTTTCTAACTTCAGCGCAGAAAATAGGTCATTCTATTTCATTTGCTCTTCAATCTATGCGATGAAGTACGAATAATATGTTCATTAAAGTCCTTCCTCAGTTCTTAGGTTTTGTCATAGTTTCAACCACATAGCATATAGGGTGAGTTATCTCCGCGGTCTCGGAAGAGTGGGCCTTTGTGAATGGCGATTTCTCAAAACGAGCTATTTTGTTATGCGGTCCGATTGTGAACATGTTATGAAATTAAATAATTTTTTTTTCCTATATCGTTACAGCTCCGCCGCCAAAGCTACGACACATCATAATTCGTTTTGCTTTTAGCAATACCATGCCTTGAAGCCTCGCTGGCTGCTTAAATCAATATGTTAGCGATAGCAATTATGCACTCTTAAATACCGTTTAAATCTGTTGAAGTATTTTGTTATCGGAAAGATAAGTGTATGTCTAATTTGTTCGGACGTCAATTTTCGAGAAAGTTTTTGCTTCATGCCTTTTCTTTGCATAATCCTCACCTAACTACAAAGTTGAACATCGCCCGACGAGATCCATTGATTTTCTTTGCTATTGCTTCGACTGAATAATCCGACTCTCTATAGACATTTAATTGTGCTTCCTCTATGGCTGTATTGACAATGTAGCCGAATGTGCTGAGCACTGCGAAGATCAAATTGACGTCATTCACTGCTTTATAACAAGTTACATACTCAGCAATCATCCGCGCAAGTACACAGAGTTATAACAGTTTCGTCTAAGAAACCGTTGCTTGGTGGCAGTCCATAGAAGTAACGAGATTTTATATAGAAGTGAATGGATTGCATGTGTATAGAAATAAAGAAAACCTTTTACGGAGCTTTTCATATTGTGTACGTGTCGAACGGGTAAACTATATATGTGAATGATTTATCAAAAACGTAAAATAATATTTTACGTATTTTCAAAATCAGAAGTGGTATGTGTACTTAATATAATTTGGTTTTCTTGAAAATCTAGAATTTCCTTGGTATTTCCCACGTAATTAATTGCTTGGGAGAAACCTCGACCCGGTGAGGAATCGAACCTGACATCTCCTGTTTGCCGGATGAGCGCGCTAACTACTACCCAACGGGGGCCTTGATGCCAGAAACGTTCACTTTTCAATACCTGGATGTGATTTATCTGCAAAAGCATCGTAATATTTCGATACACACGCGCTAAGTACCGCTCTGCTTTAACTTTAAATGTAAAGACTTTGAAAATAATTTATTTTTATGCATTATCGGTTTGTTAGCGAACTTATAAAATGATAAGTTCGTTCCAAGATATATTCCTTGAATCTAGAAAACCTCTTCGTTACTTCGCAATTTAAAACGGCTAGATTCTCTAATGTATAACTCCCAACCAAGCCCTCGCGCAACACATTTGCCTTTTAAAATTGTTACCGGTTCCTGCAGTGATAGGGATAAATTACCGTCATCATCTGTTCGGGAATTACCACAAACCTGCTACTATTTTTCCGGCGTACGTTATCTTAAAAAAATCGAGTCGATAAAACGCTAAAAGGAATAAATAAGGAATGACGTCTGCAAGAGCATCTGTGTCGGTATACAAGAGCCGTGGCGAATGAGTATGGGGAGGGGTATCGAACAGAGCGAATAGGGCGGCAAACCCCATCAATAATAATGATTCTGACTTCCCTCTAAGTACACACTTCAGTAAACTCTTGGAGCAAAATATTAATGCAACTAAATTGAAAATCAATATGGTAGAAGTCGCGTTCTCTTTCCGGGCTTTCCGAGGCGGCTAAGTCGTCTAAGGTTAGTATATTGAGATGGAATCCGACGCGGTCGTACTTCCAGAAAGTGAAACATAGGCTTTTGCCGCTTCTGCTGCCATCACCGCTGCGACACAGGAAATTTGTTTACCTAAGGGATGCATTTAAGACGAACGCAGACGGTTCTATTGAAGCGTTTCGCTCCGTATTTATTTACACCAATCTCTACTCTTGCCGGGAGTGGCTAATTTGTACTAGTACATTCGAATCTTGATATGTTTACGTTAAGATTAATAACTGTACTTAAAATCGCTTTTAGATTTATGCGTATATATTTTACCCGTGGGATCGTTGGTTTAAATTGATTCTTGTCAATTTTAGGGAACAGCCCCTACGTTTGTTGTTATGCTTGAAGTGCTCTTATTGTTCACTTAAAAAAAGATCTGAGTAGAGTTTTACACAAAAATGTACAATCAGAAAATTGGTTCCAGAAATATTGTCCGTCGTGAGAGCTATGAGAGTTGAAGAGGACTTTTACTGTAATTGTTGTACGCCAGATTTCTTGATAAAATTCTGGTATACTTGGGACGCCACTGTCATCTGTATATTGTAATGTATTGTGCAAATTTAATTAAGCAAATTGCTTAATTAAATTTTGATGAAATTATTTTCACGCGTACAGTATACAGTTTGGTCCGTTCGTTCCGACTCACCCTGTAGTTGAAACAACAACAACTGGTACGTTTTGAACCTATTTGTATAGTATGAAATGGGAAAACTACTTTAAAGCTTTTCATTCTTCAAGTAAACTGAACATATCAGAATATGCTTAGAAACAATAACAAAAAAAGTAATGTTAAATTCGCTTCCTCATGGTATTGATGGAATCATTTATGGCAAACGCCATGAGGGAGAGAAAAAATGCACTACTCACGGACATGTTTCTGCCTGCCTAACGTCATCAGCATGGTTCTGCGAGTAGCTAGACTTGCATTGCGTTTGCCAAGTAAACTGTCGATTAATGTTACTTAATCAAGTTGATCTTTATTGGTACCACCAATTCGATACCAGCCATATTTTCCAAGTGTCGATATGAAGAAAAAGTACTTGGACCGATTTATCCTTACTTGAACGTTTTTAAATTTTTATAAATAAAAATTCTGCCTTCAGAAACATGTAAATAAATTAGTAGCTTGTTTTGAAGAATTTCCCTGGTAATATCACTTGATGGTTTATTTCCACCCTAGCCTGAATGACAACCATTTTAGTTTTTGAAGCAAATAGTACATATGTTATGTATCATTTCGTTGTTCAAATGCTCCTCCTGCCGGATCCCTAGCGAATTCCTCTCACATAAACTTTCAATTTTTAATATACACCATGACCTGAATTTTATCGACGGTTTCGCATGTAGCGACTGTTTTAGATCGGCCCCTGCACCACAAGCACAAGATCTTTTTTTTTATAATAAGGCAATTTATTTGTTATAAGAGGTTTGCTCAAATACCGCCTGGGGTTTTAATATTTCATACACAATATTTTCTATACAATAGGTATTGTCTTCTTGTGAATAATTGTCTATATCGGTATCTTGTACGTTGCGCACTCATTTCACGTCCACTATAAACCTCTACATATTGATTATGTCGCCTGAGTACCGACCTAACGTGACCTAGTGAATCTGCTCGCAAGTGGCATACACTACAGGCCGCAAGTTTGGAATCATCCCTAAATTAATGAAGATATTGCAATAGCTCTCATGCTATAAAAATGAAGCAATGCCGGAATGATACTATTTATTTGAAGCTCTGCATATACAAAGCAAATCTATAATTTATCTCCATGTAACTGATGAATTTTTATGTCACTAGACATATGGTAAAAATTAAAATATCTTCACGAAATTCACGAATATCGTTATATACTCAAACACATTTAGAGCATGTGCTTAGTTTTTAAATTTATCTTATAGATTTTTGCTGCGTACAGTTGCAAGCTTGCTCTGGCATACATATTACTGTAACAGTACTTTTATTGTTAAAAAAGAGTCCGGTCGACAGAATATTGCGTAAACGAAATGTTACTATCGTTTAACTTCATTATGTTGCTTTCCATAATATTTATCAAACGGACTTAGTAGCTAACAACACAAAAGTATCGGAAAACTTCGCACTACACAAGTTTAATTAATCAATCCGGGAGTGCCGTTTCGAGGATGCAAGGATTCACATTCTCAACCGGTGACCGAATGATGTGAGAAATCTCTAAATCTAGCATGCATATTCTATCCCTACTTTCGAGAAAAATATTACTACTTTTACCGCCTACAATCCTAAAACTACTATTCATTATTGCATTTAGTAACTCTGCAACTAACATGCATTATTTGGAACAAACGCAAGCTTTTTGGAGTACGAACTAAGCATGTTCGTATAACTGCCGTATCTAATCCGGAAGTGGATATTGGCATTTTAAATTTTGTTTATTTTTCCAATAACTTTAAAAACTTTTAAATTTTTGATTATGAAAGTTTTAGAAGACTTATTACTTCATTACAAAAGGTACATAAAATTTAGTTGACTTATTTTTCCTATAATAATCAAAAGTGTTTAAAAACTTATGACCGGCTCCGTGTGTATATTAGAATGCAGCGTTACGAAAATAAATATAGACTTCTGAATACGCATTTGACAACACTTTTAAATTTAATCTTCGTAGCAACCAATATCTGTGTGATTTGACAATGAACACACGCACGACAACATTAAACTCACATAGGCAAAGTTTATCTAATAGTTTAATTTACTGAGACGTACGTCAGGGCGTGCAGGTGTAAATTCACTAGCTTTGTACTAAATCGGTACGTGTATATGTACATAAGTCACCTTTTTCTACTTTACACTTGCTTACCTATTTAAAATAAATACCAGAAAAGTGAAATGCCAGTGATTTAGAATGCAGCTGATAAATAAATAGGGCTTCACAGGCTGGTTCCAATTAAGCGGAGGTACATGGTTGACTCTTTTGATTGGAAACAGTATATACAACCTGACAGTATATTCTTATTTGTTTATTTATATACAGCTAAAATATCCCTAAAGCTATTGACTATCAAATCCTGCAATTATTTACAAATTAATTACCGTAAATGAAAACAAGTTTCAATAAAGGTTTGTCTTTTGTTTTGTGTATTTTATAAATAGTCCAAAAATAATGTTTGAATCGTCGACTCATATGTTGTGTACGTCTGAGCAAACAAATACATGTTCCATACAGCCCTTTACCTGCAGACAGAAATTTTTGTTGAAATGAAGTTAATGAGAACAAAGCCAAGGCACAAATAATGAAATGGAAAGAATATACTTAGTTACTTTGGCTGAATGAGAAAAGAAAGCTGAAGGTGTCTCAACTTACGAGATCTAATAAATCTCTTATTATCCTTGAAGGTCCAATGAATAACGCTTCTTCATTTTTGCTTGTGATGTACTTGTATTTGTGTCGGCAGGTTACTCTCAAGAGTTCTCATCGTCGTCGTTTTATACTTTCAATTAATGTGGTTTGTGGATGGAAAACGACGTAAGGGAGAAAAATTTAATTGTAAGAGAAAGCATACGTGTGTCAATATGTTCAACTATTTTAATGAATTTATGAATGCGAGTGTTGCCGTTCAAAATAGAAGCATTATTATGCAGCACAAGACACACAACAAAAGGAAAAGCATACCTACTGCATACCTCTGTATTATTGTGATACACAAGCACTTATTCGACATAAACTCCATCGTTTATTTTACATAGAACATGCCACTTGCTTTAACCCTTTCGAGCCGGATTTTTTATTATTAAATCCTGATTAGATTGTAATTTTTTTAAACAACAACAAGATGAAGGTAAGTGAAATAAACACCTTAAAATGTTATTCGAAAAAAAAGTCCGATATTTTGTATGGGACATATATATCCCAGTCAGACTTTTTTAGTGGGAAAAATATAACCCATTAGTCGTCGAAATGCAACTTTATTGAAAAAAAAATCAAATGTAGTATATCATTTTAAATGGAAAGGAGTGAAACATGTTTTGCATAGAGGTATGTTGCTGGGTTACATATGACCCAATAGGCTCGAAAGGGTTAAATACATTTTTGCTGGTGTCAACGGTTACGATGAGCTTCCTGACTTCATACGAGCTACTTGTTTTGGGAAAAGTCAATATCTCTCAGATATTTTTCATATTTATTTTTGTTTGCTCTTGATTGCGTTACCAAAAAGTCAAATTGATTGATGTTATTAAAAGGTCAGTTTATTGCAACTTAATTGAACATGTTTACATCTTTATAATTTAATGGTATTCGTAAACGAAAAATTATATATTAATAGCATAGATATGATGATGTATTAAGGTAAAAAATTTCTAAGGCCATCTTTTTTATTTTAATTGTTATATATCACGACGATCAGTTCCATCCAAGGGCAACGGATGCCGACGAGATAGTATTTTTCGAAATTGCTTGTAGTCCCCAGAGTCCTGTCTCGGGCGATCCATCATATTTAATATCTTAGAACAATCCTCGGAAGATCGTTCAGCCACTATTAAATATAAAGGTTGGAAAGGATCTCTACCAAAAAAGAGAGTGAGCGGAAGAAGTGCTTAGTTGAGCAAATTTCTTCCAAATGTCCTCGCAAAATTCAATAAATCTTCCGTGATTTGAATTTAAGTAGACAACGGGTCTTCTAAGAAAGAAACCATTTCAGTTATATTTTTTGTTGTTTCAAATGCTTCAACGCAATGTAAAATATGGAAACTATATGAAGTAAATATGATTTTTTTTTTAGATATTGAAAAATTTTAATTTTAAATACGTATATTTAGATTCACTTTTTGAATTCTTTTCTTCAAAGTTTGTTTTAATTTCTTTTTAGTTGGATATGCAGAAGAACAAAGCCGTTACATTGTTTGCGATATTTTTAAAAGTACTTACTTAAATAAAATCTGTAACTACAAACAAATTGAATCGCGATCATGTTATTAGTGGCCGATATGATCCTACATAATAAGCACACAATTTTTACATTAGTTCTGCTTATATAAAAGTGGATATTCAGCTCCATGTAACAGTCTGCAGCGCAGCTTTTAATCGTAGCGTTCGGGTCGCTTTCAACCAGTCGGTATATGAGATAGGGGGAAATTTTTAAATAATTCAGCAGTTAAATCGATTGTTCGCACCCAAAAAAAAAACATAAATTTGCCGCCAAGTACCTGCCCAATATATTACAGCTGAAGTTCTTTTTTTCTACTGGATAAGTACAAAAAGTGCGCTGAAAGAAACTATAGAAAGAACTCTTCACAATTAATGAAAAAGTGTAATTATTGTTAATGCAAAAAAAGAATACGGATTATTTTTTTAATTTATCAAACTTAGATTAGAACTAGCGAGTTGCGCTTTCAGTTTCGGATTCTAACCCTGGGCTCGCAACTCTCAGAATAAGGTTATCCGTAATTCTATTTATTCCAAATTTGACGAATGCTTAGAGAGAGAACATTTTAAGACGCTTTACAGGCACAGTCGTAATAATAACTCATGGTCAGCTGATGCTTATTATTAGAAAGACATTATTTTTAATATTATACATACAAATAAAATATTCGTCAGTTCTTTGTACAAATGTGCAGGCGTTCATTATTTCCCCCTTTCTAAAAGAACAGAGCGTATATAAACTATTGATTTTTTTAGTAAATGAAAAATCGAATGGAATGATAATCACACGTTCTTGTTTTTTGTTTTCAACGCTTTTTACAAAATAATTTTAATTTACTTACAATAAGTGTTTTGTGTTTTTGTTTGTTTTGAATTTCTCATTTAAAATCCTGTTTTCTCCTTTTTACATTAGTGCTCCAAAGCCTCTTCTTCCAAATACCCTCTAGCAGTCTTTTTAGCTCTTCTAGTTAATTTTCTTGCTTATTCTCTTGAGAGTATTTCTCGAATTACTTTGAAGAATTTAAAATGAATATGGTGGTTTAAACTTTGGTTTAAATTTATAGATACTTTTTTTTCATGTTGGTTATTGTCATATATCAAAACCCAAGTTAGGTGGAAATATTTAACGTTGCACCTACCAAGAAAAAAGGATGCTTATACATAAATAAGTCAGATCTGCTAGTGCTTAGTTGTGTTTCAGATTATACCGAATAAATATAGTAGATAATTCCGCATTGTTAAAATATTTTCCGTAATTAAACAATCATTAGTGTAAAAATATAGACTATTTTCGACTTGGACCACACCAGCTTGACAGAAGAGAAAAATGGTTCGCTAATGTATATAGGCGTGGAAATTCTTGGAATTTTTGGAGCTAGGTTGTATATGTAGAGGCGGGTATAGGACAATACACCAAAATAGATCGACGTCATGCTTCGGACAATTTCTGGATTTCATTGTGTATACTAAAATATCCTCTTGCTTTATGCAGACGTATTTATATATGGTACATGCATCCAATCATAGTTTACAATCAGTGCTTGATCCTTAATTTTATATCATTAAATAATAGTAGTGTGTTAAAAATAGTCAACTTTTATATTTGGGCCGAATCAAGTTCTCCGTGACATCTAATCTCATGGACCAAAATATATGTAATATTAAATAATTTTGCGTAAGAGACATTTTTTATATAAAAAAAAGAATCGAAACATAAACACACAATATCTTTATGAAGACAGAATCGGAGCATTTGGATGTTGCGTCTTGAGGTATTTTTTGAAAGGTTTGTGTTTTTACTCAGTCAAAGTTTAAGCTTTAGTGACAACCAAGTAAATGCTTCAAAGCTTTCAATTAAGCAAGTAAAATTTGCAAGACGCATACGAAGTAAGTTTTGTAACAAAGTACTAAACTAAACAAAGCAACAGTTGATTAAAATTCACCAACAACTAATATAGGACTATAACGACGCTTTTATTTTATGGTTTTCAACATTGTGTTTTCCATTTTATAATAATGTTAATGAAGTTCCAAATATGAAAGATTTTGAAGAAGCATATACGAATTGAGAGCAACACACAAACCCTTAATTAGAGGAAAGCTTGCAGCGATTTATATCACAACAGATAGTTAAGGCGAAGCTTCCTTTATATATCTTCTAGTAGCAAAAGGAGAAAGTTATTAATGAAGTTGCCAGAAATCGTTATGGCAACAATGGCGTTCAATGGAAACGTGTCGAATGGAAGCTGGTCTCTGATCGTTTCTCTTTTTTTCTGTTGAAACGATCTGATACGGTCTCCTATTACCGTTCGGATTTTCATTAGAAACGATCTTGATTAAACTTTTCAATGCCATTGCGCTTTTAACAGTGATTTCTCCTAAATCTCATTTTACTGAGAGACTTACATCTTTCTAGGACTAATAAGGTAAGGTTAAACTAATAAATTGGGAGTTTACCGAAAATATGGCAGCTCTTTGAATTTGTTTTAGATAACAATGCATCTACTTTTGAAATGTGTGTTGGATATAAATTATTTATGTGCTACTATGATAGAGAAAGCCCTCATAATTTCCATAAACAAGAATATGTTTGTGACTTGCAATTGTACAAATGTATGTTGTACGCAGAGGCGCGCCCTCCGTGTAAAGTATTTTTTAATTTAGTTTTTTTTGTTGTTGTTGTACGTTGTAACAGCACGTATGAGATGTGTCAGTCGAGAAATATACGTTAAAATAATAGCGCCTATTTATTTATTATATTCTCTAAATTGGTTTATATCTAATAGCCCATACCTGTAGAGAATTGTTTATATGTAACAGAGATATAAAGAGTACGAAATGCAAATTAATTTGCATTTGCGAATCATAAAGCTACAATATACGAGAAATGTTAACAACTTACCTTAACGTATCAAAGCTCAAAACATATGTACTTTCAATTGTTTTTAAGAAACATCGTCCGGAAAATTGCTATTATATTGTTTCCAAATTAGTTGTCCAATACACCTTCGATTGTTGGACACCGAACGCGAAAGAACGCTTTTTAGTTTCTAAATTTCGTTTTGTGTTTGACATTAAATAAAATCATAATTTGGAAGGTTTAAAAATTTTAGTTATCATCAGTTGATAAGTTGATGGTGTTTGGTGGGTTGCCTAATATTTCATTTCAATATATTTTATTTTCTGGTTACAACTTGTTGAGAACTACACAAATACTATCGCGATTTTACGATTAAAATTTAAGAAAATACATCAATTTCTGTTATAAGTGGAAGACACGTGATACTTTGACGTGTGTTCCAATATCAGCGCACTCATTTCAAAAGAAACAACGTGGTTATGGATATAAAGTGCTCGTTATTATGTATGCTTTTAGTCTCTTCAATGTCATTACATCAAGCGGTTTATGGCTGTTAAGTTTAACAAACTTGGTAAAAACAAAAGAAATAAACTGTAAGATCGACTTTCTTTTTTTTCTTTCTAAAGGTTAATTTCTGTAGTCGATACCACTGCTAAAATGAAAAGTATGAAAGTATGTGCTCAGCATCTCGCAAAGTATGCGATTTTTTAAAGGAATTTTCCCTAGCCTGTCGTCCACGAATTATATCAACCAATTGGACTTATTGGATCTAAAAATTCTATTCCCGGAAATAAAATTAAAATCAAACAGTGCGTTCATTCTTACATTCAAATTGAATAAATTCAATTTTCTCTAATAATAGAAAACGATTTATTTGAAGAAAGCGTAACGATACATCGAAATATCTTTTACAAGAGAGCGTGTCAAAAAAGATACGTCTCTTGGGTTTCGTTTTATTTTTTATTTTGAGAGTTTTCGACACACAAACGACATAATTGAATCTAAAAGAAACACTGACGTTATATTGTTTTTTTTTTAACACTTACTTTATTTCAAATAATGCGCCCGCTAATGTAATTTGTAGTTTTTAAAATTTAATCACAGTCGCACTTCGTATGTTGCGTTTTTCTAATTTACCAGAAATCATAAAGTAATTTACAGACCAACACTTTCCAATTTACATTTCAATATGAAGGATTCATGTAACTTCGTCGGTTTATCATTACAGCCTGGGAGATTTTATATAGTAAGTTTTATTTGTGTTCATGGATACCGGTCACACAGAGTATTTCATTGTTGCGGGTCGGTGTTTTAAATTTCTTCTATAGATCTTTTCCGTCTCCCTTTGTTCCTTTCATAATGTTATGAATAATGCATTTTATATGTCTTAAGATTTACTCTCTTCCGCCGTGTTGCCTTCTATTTCTTCTTTCGTTTGTTTGTTTTTTCATATTATGACTTGAATTTCTCTCAATACTATCAACTATAAAGTAGCAAAGGTAAACGAGAATCATACGATTTTTCAGTCTTAACCACTGTGTATACCTTTTTACAGCTCATTGTGGGTATGTCTTCTAATTTGCGGCTGTATTCGTTTTGCATGGAGAATTGTATTCGGCAACTGAAACGAACCATTTTTTTTGCCAGCATGAATTAATGCATATCGTTGACTGCAACCTTGGTTACGCTAGATTTGTATTTGAATGTTGAAGAAACGCTTGTCTAGATCTACTTACTACTTACTCTCAGACCACGCACCACTTAATGTCCTGTATTTCCCATGATTCAGTAGTAAAAATAATGCTGCTCCCTCCGATAGGATATTTCCTAATTTTGCGAACGTAAACATCTCATCATTACGGTACATAATATTATTTTTAGGCTGTAAGCTATGATGCTGAGATTTCTAATTTTTCAAAATGAAAAGGCAATCTACGTTAGAAATCTATAGAGCGCAGAAGCGCTAGGTAAATCTGTTTCACTATTTACAGCAGTTAAAATCACTTGCAGCGTTTCTTTACAAAAACTATGAACTATACATCTGGCAAGTGTTTGTACGTGTTCGTCATATATTTTCAAACGAGAGCTCTTACGAATAATATTCACCTTTTCTTTTTTGCAACCGTTACGGGCGAAAGGCTTTCTTTTTCCTTTTGAATTGATGACAATTCTTTTGCCGCAGCAAAGCGCATTGCCAGTTTCCTCCGCTATTTTGGAGACATTCATACTTTTTGGATAATAGGTAAAGCAATTCGAAATCATTTGCCTTGCTTTCCACGAGTTGATTTTGTTTTTATACTTTCGCCTGCAAGTTTCCACATTTCAACTCTATACATTCCTTATATTAGAATAATCCTTAAGTTGAAAATGGCATCCCTAACAAATTTATAGCACGTAGATACATATTAGTAAGGACACCTTTCACGCACGATATATTTTTATGAAGTGTGGTTCATGGTGAACCCGTCTTATACAAATCTGCTGGTCGGTCGGTGCGCGCATATAACATGCATTTCATAAATTTCCATTTTTTACGAAACAACAACGGCAACATTTGCTTAAAGTTCAGTTGCTGTCATTTGTCATTTTCGAGTGTCACTTATATTTGTATTTGTTGCGGGAAATATTAGATATCCATCTGCGCCAGTAGATATACCGTATATCTGCATGAAGTGCGAAAGTATGGAGTAATATCTTCCAGCAGATGTCGGAAAAGGAACATTATAAATCATCCTTTTTGAAGAGAAAAGAAAGCAAAACTCTTGACATTTTTCTTCTTCTTATGAAAACGTTGACATTCTAAAAAAATAAATAAATAAACAAATTCGAAATATATAAGTAACTTTTCAATAATACGCAATTCCGTTTGTTGATTACACATTAAAAATAAAATTATTCGGGAAGATTGTATACAACATAGTAGATATGCGTTAGTGAAACAAACAGGTCTCGTGGAATTACTATAAAAAAACTCCGGCTTTCATTTGTTTTCAAGCGTGATTCACAAATTTCAACTAGTGTTGAAATTAAACATCATCCGGGTTTGAACCGTGTCATGTCGTTTTGGTAACCGACTCTGCCCGTGGAAGCCTACGTTTTTATTTCAATTAGTGTTCTTAAAATTCTGTAAATGATTCTTCTGCTGATTTTTGAGTTAGTACGTTTTAATTTTGTTGTTCTGATATGCGTCAGTGTAATGACAATGATCTGACGTTTGCTCTCCAGCCGCATAAAATGTTTAGAGGTCAAATTATAGTCCTTTTTGCGTGTGATAGAGGAGATAAGCCAGAAATGATGAGTGACTGGAGATCAAGGACAGAGCCAACAGAGTCAGATTGAAGACCTCCACCAAGTAAAGACAATGTATCTTCATGAAGAGACGCGAGCGATAGGCCCAGTTTCAGAGAAGATAGATTTAACAGGGATAGTGAAAGAAAAAGTTTTGATAGAGATAGCGATAGGCGGGCTGGCTTTGATAGAGTAGGCGAAAGGCGCGGTGGCTTTGATAGAGACGGCGATAGGAGCGGTGGCTTTGATAGAAACGGCGATAGGCCCGGTGGCTTTGATAGAGACGGCGATAGGCGCGGTGGCTTTGATAGAGATGGAGACAAAAGAGGATTTGATGGTGATAGAAGAGGTTTCAATCGTGGTGGTAGGCGAGGATTTGGCGCTAGGCAAGATGATACAAACGGAAGATTTAGTAGAAAAGATGATCCGCTAGAGAGAAGTAAACAATGCTTATTGTAAAACTCTAGCAGTTCAATGTAACATTGCTTAATTTTAGACGAGCCACGTGAAAGACCGAAACTAAATTTGATGCCAAGAAGTATTCCTTTAGAAGACTCGACATCAGTTCCAACCGCTCAAGAAGAGGATACTGAATCATATTCAAAGATTTTTGGTAGTGCAGACCGGTTGATACAGCCCGCGAACGTGAAATTGAAGAAATACTTGCTAAGGAGACCTATAAACCCAATTTACCCAAAGAAGAAAGGCGCAGAATAAGTCTACGATTAACATAAGTGTACAGGTTAACTCGTTAATTCCACATGCAGTGCATCCTGAAGTATCGAACGAATTCAAAATTATAGTCCTTTTTGCGAAGCACTTCAAAAACAATTTTTCATAAATATTTCTAACAGTATAGTTTAGATATCGGTAATCATGTATAAAATTATCTTAGATTCTCGGATCAGTAGAAACATGAGGTCACCATTTAAAGAAAACATGTTTTTGATGTGTAATTTTTTTGGCTTGCTGTATATATTAAAGTAATTTCGATGCTAGCAACAATACATATCCATGATTTAGATCATGGGTTTCCTTTTTTATATTGTCAATAAGAACGTTATTAATGAAGAATCTCCTAGTACAACGTTGTTTTCCCAGAGTACACACATATCACATCATATAGAATGAAATTACTCTGTGCAGATCGATTTTTGACAGCTTGAGGAAGAAGAAGTCTTTAAAGTAGGGATTATATCTATTTAAACACCGATTCAATAAGGAGCACTTGATGCATTTAATCGTTTTTTTATTATGAGTTAATCTTTAGCAGTTAGTTTAGCAGACCGTTGTCTAATCATGTAGGAACCATGATTTATCAAATGATGGCGTTCCAACATTTGATAAATCCCTACTGATAGCACGAGTATGTCAGTATGGAATAATTACGTAATGTCTACATTTCGATAATAAGCGCAAACAAAAGTTCTCGGCAAAATATCTGGTTACCTATACATGCATCGTTGTAATTTGATTGTCTGCGTATTTCAGGCAACCGATGCTATTACGTTCATTAAAATTTTATTTGTTTGTATGCGTTGGCTAGCAGACGTACGATGACCGTTGTTGAGTACATAATTGGTTTACAATGCTTCGGACTACTACTGCTACTAGCGATTGCTATATATTTACATACATATGTGAACGTTGGGCACCTGTCTGGATTTGTCTGAAGCACATTCAACCCGGTCATGTTATTTACTTTGCCCGGGATAAATTTATTGTGGCATTGTTAGAATATATTTAAACGTTTCTCGGAATCCCAACGTCTCCACATATCCTTTATTCTCTGGCATAAGACACGCTGCTTGTAAAATGAAACGTTACACGCTTGTCAATCTTTACTTCCGAATTCCCGTTAAATATACTGATGCAATTTGTTCTAGCACATCGAAGCTCCCTAAAACAATTCTTCACTACCTGAGGTGAAGGTGCATTATCCCGAGGCCGTATGTTAATGTATTTGTCGTGACGCTAAACCTTTCTTCTGTGGGCTCATTTTGTTCGATTTTTTTGAAATTTTTGGGCAGCTTCCATTTTAACTTAACATAATTTGCTCACATATGCAGCTACAAGAACCAATGTTGGCGCTTCGTTTGGAAAATAAATAACAAATATGTTGTGTTATTACGGAGACTTTATTTCAACGGCAACTGTGCTACAGAGTAGAGCTTTGATTTTATACACCAAGTGACATTTAAACGCAGAAATTGAGAACATGTATTTCACGATGTTATAAAGAGCGGCTTATGTAAATACATTTTTACCGTAGTTAATCCTTGAAAAAAATCAATATATATTTAAAATCACGACGGGGCTTTTTTTTAACAGCAGGTTAAAAGCCGTATAAAAGCCACACGGTTTCAATAACAATTAAAACGGTTTGCGCTTGAAAAAGCGGTATTGTCGGAACACAAAGCACGGAGCACAATACTGACATCCCTCACAACTGTATCATTTAATAAACATTCCAGCGCATTTTAACGTTATATATGTTTTTATCGTCGATCGATACACACCGAACGCGGCAGTAAATGGTCACATAATACTGCCACGCATATATTAAAAAGTAAATTATTTCATTTTAATGTTGAACGATCAATCATACGGTTTGTCGCGTGTAGAACTAAAAATGAATAAAATCGACCGCATCCTAGTTAATCTTTTTTTAATCCCATCAGAGTAATACGTTATGCATTTAGTTTTACATTTTTT
>LR737386.1:7683767-7728212 GCA_902655005.2 Marronus borbonicus
TATACCTAAATGTAGAATATGTAGATAAGGTCATAAAAATACGTTGGGTATAACTTTATTATTACCAGCGGGTAATTGTTTGATAGAAGTCTAAACGTGTTCGTCGTCAAGTACAAATGCGTATACGTCATTTACCTTTGTAATATTCATTGCTTGATGTAAATAATAAACGACTACGATAACGTACACCGGCCGTCATTCAAAAGTATCAGGACAGTAATAATAATGACAGCGACAAGGGGAAGATAAGACATTGAGATCCTCAGTGTCCGGATGATACAAAAGTGGAATTCCGTGTTCACCCTTGGGGTTGGAACTTTGCATTTGCGAGGGTGTCGTACGCGCGCCGTGTACACAGTTTCCCGAGGGATGCCCGAAACGAAACGACTCCGACAACCGCGTCAAACCAAAATTGCGTGATGATACATTAATAAAATTAATTACTTAGACAGGTATCTCCTTATACGTACACACAAACCGCACAAACTGAAGATGAAAGGCGACTGACGTTCATCATGCGACGCGCTCAACCTGTAATTAAATTATACGTCAAAATAACACGAAACAAAGGTGCGGATGTATACATGTGGTATTGTATAATATGTACGAAAAGCAGTGGGAATTCTAGCTTTTCGGATTACTGTATAGGTGTTACAGTAGCAATATTAAACGATAAACCTAAACGTGAATTGTGAGATGATGACAGAATTCTATTCATATGATAAACGCGAAATAATAATTCTTTGTCAAGAATGTTTAGATTGTTAAACCGATATTTTTTGAAAATCTTTCAAATTTTTAATGGCATGTGCTATATATTGAATTTTTTTGGTTTCTTCGTTAAATTCTGGAGCAAAATGGTGAAATACTATTGCCCCAAAACGATTCAGAGTTAAGTTTTTTTTTAAGTCGACATTACAAGAAAAATTGTTATTTCTCAGGAAGTGCGCATTTAAGAGAAATAACTTTAGCATCTAAAAGGAGCTACCGATTTCGAGCTATGCACAGCTCATCCTGGGATCAGTTATAAAGCAAATAAAAATTGTCAGATTAATAAAACTGTATTTTAAAATTGTAAAATATATCTTGGTAGCATTAAATATATTACTTAATGTACTACTTACTATAATACTTAAATTAAATTAATTTAAAAAATGTGAAATTTGCTCAGAAGCGAATGGGCATGAACATCTTTTAACATAACTTTTCCCTTCTATTTACAACTTTAGTTGTTATTCTTCCTTATATTTATGCGAATGTATATATTTATACATATTGCAAGGTTTGGTGTTGTTGCATGAATCACGTGTGTTCTGGGCAAAGTATTATAAAATAAAATTGTGTGCGCTTTCCGTTTCAGTCATGCTAGCTATAAAAAGCGCACTTTTGAGACTGTTTGCTGCAGCGCATTTAATTAATTTTTAATGTTAAGCCAATAATACACGCAATGATGTTATAACGAACGCCATAACGAGAAAATGTTTGATTTTAGACTAATAATGTTTTGTCTAAAGTTTTACCAACCAAACAAAAATATGTCATACTAACCTATACATTAGTATTAAACTTAACTTTCGTTTCTTTTCATTACTTGTTCCTAATCATTATTTTCGCTGTTTGTATCCGTTACTTTGAATTCGGTACTTTCGTTACCTCAACACTGCTCCCGAAAAAATTATATACGTAAAATTTAGTTACTTCATTACTTCTGTCGAAATAGTTAATGTAGGTACATTTAGGTAATAGTTATATTCGGTTCTTGGCGAATAGGTTCGGTGTTCGGTACTGTTAGCCGGTAACAGTTCGGATCTCGGCGAGTAACGAATACTCATTTTATTTTCATTTCTATCGTGTAACCATGCTCCATTAAAAACAAATGCAACTTTGGGTAGCTACGAACTTAGAGACATCCTGTTAATTTCAATAAAATTTTAACTCACATCTCATAAAATGTTTAAAAAAATTTTCATTCAGTCCATCTTATAAAAATTGCACGTTTTAGAATAAAAAATACTAGCTAGTGACTACATTAATTAGAAGAATTTAGGCCAGTTACATAGCTTATATTATTTCTTAACTTAGAAGCATAAAAAGTAATGAAAGTATTTGTTTACATTAAAAAGTTGAGCCAACAAAATTGGACTATCATCTAATTCTACGAAAGTGGGGGCAAAATCGGATTGAATTTTAGCGGTTCTAATCGAAACTCGTGATAATTTCAATTTGCTGATTCTCGGCAGCCTACCTTTAACCTCGATATCTTATAAAGTTTAGTAAGTGCTTCGTTCTAGTATTCCAAGTCTTAAAAAAAACATTGCTATAGCTAACATTACAATGCTTTAATTTACTTGAAAAATTAAATACTTAGCCAAATACGTCTTCCTTTGTTACCAATAGCATTTATCAACTATCCTGGTATCTTGTATTGTCTATCTGAGTACAGAAGCTTTGTTCAGCTCATTTACATGCTCAAAACCGTTTCTAATGTATATAATTTTAATATAGACCACTGGTCTAGAATTTCTTGAAGTTAATCGGAACGCATTAGTTATATAAAAGGTCTCACATCAGTCACCTTTTTTCTAAACAAAATGCTTTGAAAATATTCCGCAATTGTGGTTATTATATATGTGAATAGAAAGTACTGAAAAAAGCAATTTTAAGTTTAATTGTTTCATTGATTGTAGCATGTTCTTTTCATACCCTCAACGTACTTCTATGATTTGGGACGCATAGTTATTGTACGTCAAGCAAAATAAGTTAATGGAAATAAACTATATTCAGTCAATCGAAATATAATTTGAAAAGTTATTTTAATTCCTTTTCGTATTTCTATGCTCGGTCCGGAACATTATTCACAATTGAAATAGGTTTCCATTTGTTGACGAAGTTTATATTCTACAACGAGCAACGCCGAAACTTTGTAATATTTCTTTAAAAAATGAGCGACGCGAATATAGGAGAAAATATACTTAGAAGTTTCCTTCTAAGAGCTGTGAGAGTAGGGCTCATTCTTAACAATTTTCGATTACATTCTGTTTTGCCGTCGACGATAATCCGGTTTCGGCAGGCGAATTTTAAAGCAATATACGATTCCTAAAATTTAAATAACGGAAAATGTAAAAGTTTGTTTCTGTTAGCGCTTCAAAAAATGGGATTCGTTGAAATCGTTGTAGATTTGCTAAAATATCAAGAAGTTCTATCGCTAGTGATCATAATAAGCAGCGGCGGCGCAAGAGTTTGATAAATATGTGTTGTGTGACTAGTAATTGTGAAAAGAAGTCAATTATTATAATATAAGATGATAATGCTACAATAAGAAAAACATTTTAATTGTCTATAATTACATAGTTGAACTGCACTTATACTTTTATTTAACGGAAACGCGATTTCTATAGCAAAAACTTAATTGCATTTGGTGTCTTCAAATTACCCTTAAAATTTAAATATTAAACTTTTTATTATTTCCTGTCGTTTGATATTTTGACTTAAGTTGCCTATGCCTGCAATACCTTTGATTGTCCAGGTCAATGTTGTGCTAACTTAAACCCATTCTCTTAAAGATGTGAGAGATTTTTTTCTTCCTTTATAAGCATATTAATACTATTTAAATAGTACTTATTATCAAGCAATGGCAATACCTTCTGACCTTCTGTAAAACATTCACTTGTTGTCAACAACAACTTCTATAAGGACTATTTTTGATAGAAACATTTCCATAAAATAAAAACAATTAGTATATATAAATTGAAGCTTAACCAGCAGGTATTAATAAACGTTCTTTTATTATTACAAGGTTGTTATTTTGAGCAATTTTATCTGTTAACAAAAATAAAAAGAAGTTGGCAGCAAAAAAATATTTTAGAAAATTGACCCAACATAACCTTTGGCCAACTTATAATATTTTGTAAATGAAACGTTATTTACATAATGTCGTTTATTTATCATTTTAACTAAATTTTGGTGTTCGAAGACGATATTTGAAAAAAAAACAGGTAAAAAAAAAATTTGACTTAGGTGGTCACTTAGGTAAAACTTTCATCCATAAACAACTTTTTGAAATAGTAATTTTCGATATCTTTTTAAAATAAGGGTGCTTTGCTCTTGGAACAAAATCAAGTTTTCAGATGTACCCCGCATAACAGAAGATATTTTCCATATTTCATTGGTGCATATATAAAAATTCTAGGGGATGCATAAACTATTATCAATAACAACCCATAATAAAGAAGTTTCCCATATGGTGCGCACTTTATGGATACCACTGTATACTTCAGCCAAATACGGCGCATATAATATGAATCCAACGTTATGAAACCTCCATCTGCTTCCGTATGCGCATACAATACAAAAATACTTGTGGCCACTAATGGCGTACAGCGACCATGTGTGTGAAATCGTCATTGTAGCATATTACTTTTATACATTTTTTTAAATGTAATTACACACATGTGTATATAGATATATATACTTTCGATGTATCTTATATGTATATCTAAGCTAAAACATATGTGCGCTAAACCAATAGTATTAAAAAAATTGCATACGCCTCGTAGTTATTACGTTTGGACGGCTCTCAATGTTTAACCAACGCACATATGTTAAGCAAAAAAAAAATAAAAACACCCCTAAGTTCAAAAGAGAACACTATCAACAGAACAGGCAAAATTACATAAACACAAAAGTAAGAAATGCCCAAAAAGCTTTAAAAAAGGAATAAAAAGCTCGGAGAAGTAGTAAAAGTTATTATTTCTACACAAACTGAGGTCTCTTTGGGAGAAATAAAATGTTCCATTTTTTCCAATTTCAATAATTCATATAACCGAATGTTGTGAAAATAAGATTTTAATTCTAGCATCTTTCTAGCAGCCTTGCTCTGCTCCTCCTCTAAAGGATATTGTGCCTGTTTTTTTGCCTATATAATATTAATAAAGTTTTTAGGGAACATCGCGAAATATACTCAGAAACCTTATAGGCAATCCAAAAGATAAACCGGATACGAAGGGAAGGTCAAGTATTTATAGAATTACATGCGATGACTATGATAAAGCCTATATTGGATAAACGAAACTGGCAGTAGGCCTCAGATTCAAAGAACATACAGCTCACTACCGCTTCGGAAGAATCAAATCGTACACATAAACGAAACCAGGCATAACTTTAAATTAGAAAACCTAGAATTAATTAAGAACGTAACTTCGCCTTGAGACGCTGACGGACAATTTATACAATTTATGTAATTTGTTAAACAGAGTAAAAATGGGGTAAAAGGACACATGTTCACATTTTGTGCTACAAGCAAGAACCTTTTCTCTTCCTTTTGTATGTTTTGCATGTCTTACTTTTAGAGTATGTAGGCGGTAAAAGTAGGTATATCTTTTACAGCAGGGATAAAACAAGGCATGTCAGAATTAAAATCTTTTTTCCACACCATTCGATTGTACGGTTCATAATAGAAATCCACGTATTTCCCAAAACAATTATTCGGAATTAATCAAATAACTTATGTAGTGCGGAGTGTTTGCCATTAACGAGCAGAATTTTCTAACATTTTAACCTATCTCAATTACTTCAAAAACTAAGATAGATGGGTATAGAGATTGATGAAATTTATCATAAATTGAAGAAGGACATCCAAAAATGTAACAATATTCAGGATGTTCCATTAAAAATAATAACAAGCGCTGCGGAAACTTAACACTCTGTATACTTAAAAATAATTTTATTGTGTGCAGTACTTGTCCCCGATTTTTTTTTATTTAACGATTTTTCTTTAAATTATTCAGGGAAGGAATTACATTCCACACACGCATTAGGTTGGGTAATTTGAAATATATTTTATGTGAACATTTAATTTTTTACTTGCAGGATTCATTGGATTTAGTCCTTCATTAACTTCATATGCTTGTTTATCAATTATTATTTTTGGAAATCTGTTAATATAATTATTGCAATACATTACAAATTCAGTTAGTTTCGCCCATCACTAATAAATTTAACTCGCCCCAGCACAAGTAAGTATCGTAGTTAAATTAATTGATAAATTGAATGCAGACACCGCTGTTTCGAGATCTGTTCGTTTTAACAAAGAGAAAAAGGACGACAATGTCATAGAATTATTAAAGCGATCAAGTTACCAAGCTGACCACCTCGTTAAACTTTAAACGTTAAAACGGACATTTTTTCCCGACGTTTGAAGCAATTAATTATAACACTCATAGCAAAATGACCTCACTATATCTAAAGGAACGTAAAATAAATAAATTTGGTAATGAACTTACCGAACAGTATACCAATAACGATAAAGCATATGTACGTATTCGTATTAACGTATGTCGGAATGTAATCTCGATAACCGTCTAAATAAACCAAAGACGAGTAAACAAGTGTCTAAGAAATTTAAATATGAATGAATGCCAAGTACCGACCCACGACCCCACATATCGTTTTCGATTATCACGTCGCGCACGTTCAATAAAACCAACCGGACTGTGGAGGAGCAGTGGCAAATGCGATAATTTCCATATGGTTGTGCACCGGCCCATCATAATTTCTTTATTCGCTTAACTATTCATCCGGTCTACACAGTGAGATTCCACGTACTGTACTGCCTTGGGCGTACCTTTCCAGTTCCTCTCCGGTTGGTTTGAAAGAATGCGCGCTTATCAGGATTAGGTACACTTAGCTGTTATGACAACTACAGATTGCTAATCTAAATAGAAATTTGTAAAATGCGTTTAATAACCATTGCTATTATTTTTTGCAGTAAATTATTACAATGTGGTACTAGTGATTTTTAAACGTCCATGTTCTTAGTGGTTCCTACATTCCCAGAATACCGAAGATAAATTGCAAAATCTCTTAAAAACAAACAATTATGGCAATAGTATTTCGCGTTTACCTTTATTTAATCTAGTCTTAACTAAAATATTTGGATATCAGCACTTTATAAGTAAAGACTACGTACCATGAGATTAATTTGCATTCCGGAAAGTGGAGATTCCGGAAGGTGATATTGCCGGCCTTTGTACCTGAAAAATGTAGTAGTTACTAAAGCATAAAACCAAATACCAGATATAGGAACTATATTAGACTGTTAACAGACTGACAACCTTTGAAAGTTGACTCCCACCATCGAACTTAACAAATTCTTAATTAGTAATATTTAATTTTCAAAATTAGTACAAAGATACAACTGAATATATTCTTTACAGTTTGTAGGATATATTGCATTAAAAATGAAGATTTATGGAGTGAAGAAAACGGAGGGAAAGCAAGTTATTTACCCGTTTCACTAAGATCATCTTCGAAGGGAGATATAAAACGCGTCGCGGTCAGAAAGGCTTTGAAGTTCAACGAGTGACTACACAGAACCCAATTGGCTGAACGTATTGTACATGACGTACGTTCGGCGTTGTAAATTTTAAAATATTAATATATATAACGAGTAAATAGAAGCTGAACCATTAAGCTTTTTAGTACTTCTTTCTAATTGGTTAATTTTTCACTCTGTTTACTTAAGTAAATGATGGATTTATAATTGTTATTACTATTAACTGTTGATACAGGGTAAATCTCCTTCAGTTCTGTTATATATTATTTATTGAACATGTAGTTCACTATTTGTGTGTTCTTTTACATAATTTTCGTGATAAATACATTGGTGTATTTAATCATTCTATGATAAGCTGCTAGTTTATGTTGAATCGAGTTGAGTTCTTCTTCTTAAAATATTCGAGTATTAAAGTGTTGACCTTCTTCCGAAAAATTGGCGATTAAAGAGAAAAATAATCAGGAGAAATAATTCTAATTACTTTGTTGCTACCAATCTAAAGTTCCATCAAACGTAGAGGGAAAAAATAATATGAAACGATTCTTAAGCTGTCCGATCACATTTCTCTGGTATCGTAAGGGCTAGGAAAATACAGAATGGCGTAGAACGGGGGCGGATGGAGCTTCAGACGCTAAAAGCAACATCTGTAAATGACAGCAATATCTTTTTTTGGCACCAGATCGGTTATGGTCAGAGCGAAGCAGTGGAACAGCCCGGAAGCTGTTGACCGAGATAAATATTTAATATCGAGCAGGCGTCAGATAGTAAAAGAGATGAAGTCGCACTCTACATGGATTTTTGTTCAAGTAAGCAATTATTTTTTTTCACACAGAAATTGTGTTTGCTGTAACTGTGTATCTGCATATGCATGTGTACCTATTGGAAAAGTTTACTTTGGAAATATTCTTAACATCTGCTTTAAAGAACTGCTGTATTTAATTATAATTATGGCGCACATTTATTTGGTTGTCGATTTTACTGATTTTCCAGGGGACCTAATATTAAAAGAATATTAAACTTGAAACTAAACGTGTTCCGGGTTTGAACCGTGTCATGTCGTTTTGGTTAAAAATAAAAACCTTTTTTTAAGTTTTTATTTTTACGATTCAAACCCGGAACACGTTTAGTTTCAACTGACTCTGGCTGTGGAAGCCCTACGTTTTTATTTCAATATTAAACTTTTACTACTTATTTTACCTGTGCAGACAACCTAGTTTCCACTCTTACAGTTTATTTAGAAGAAACTCGTGCATGATCCAATTTCTAAACATGCCTGAACTATATTTAATGTGTGCACAAATACGCCAAACTAAGCTGACTAGAAACTTTTGAAAATCAAAAATTTTGATTAAATTGATTTAAAATGTTCATCGTGTTATCTCCAGTTAAGATTGGAGAAAATGAATGCAGTCATAGTAATCATGGTAAATACCTTCGTATCACATTGTTAGTTTTTACCGCTCTAATTGGTGTATTTGGAGGGGGCCACTTATTTAGTAACAAATATGTTGAAAATGGAAATTTTTCGTCAAAAATTGCCACCATCTTGTTCTTCAAGTCTCCACCACACAAATATTGTTGGAAAAGTTGTTACATTTGTGAAACAATGCAACAGAAAGCTGATCACAATTTTGAAGTATTACCTGTGATAACAGCATGTAATAATTAACAAAAATCTGTGGTGGGATTATATAATTGTGTTTATGGCTACAATATTGTCGTGTGATTTTTTCCACGTAACCTTAATTAAAGTATAATTATATATATCGATAAAGGCTGTTAGGTCGTAGTTTTGAATGTTGTAAATAAAACAACTAAACGTTACATTTTGGAAAGCACATTAGGAAAAGCCCCCTAAGTAAATCGATAATGTAATCATTTTAATTAAAATATATTTCGAAAATCAAGTAAATATACTTCATTAAGCTTTCTCAATACAGAAAATTGAATACAATGGTATTGACAAGGAGAAATATAATTAAAACGTCGATTTGAACTTTTTCCAAAAGTTACACGTCATCGTTAAATCGAACACATAATTCAAAGGGAATAAAGCGAGTTGAGAGAGAAGGAAGAAAGCAGCAGAAAAGAAGTTATCGTCAAAGTCGTTATTTATGAGAAAAAGTTTCTTTGACAGGCATGAGGATGTTGTCGTCCTCGGGCACAACATCTGAGAGGGATGGTGAGAGTGAGTGAAATCGATGGAAACCGTCGAAACTCGCTTAAATGTGAATGACACCTGAATGTTTAAATGAACCGGAGATTGCGATGTTTGACTTTTGATTGGGGTTTTTTCTTTCTAGTAGTAATCGGGTTCGATTACACGGCAGCAGAATCAGAAACTCGAGCGACGGTAACGAATCGTTCTTTTTCCTTCTTCTTTTACTCTATGACAAGAACGATTCATAACTGTTAAGGTTTGTTAACATGTCAAATATTTTGTTTTACCCGCTTGAAATATGGAATAAAGATTATAAACAAGTAAAATAATATATAGAGGATAAATGATACTTAGGGGAGGTTATAGATGATTAAATTTAATAGTAAGAGCTGGTAAATAATAACAACGTTGTGTTACCAGCTGCCGCCAACGGTGAACATTTTACTTTAATTGACGATAATGCTCGATCTCACCTCGCCAAGGTAATAAACAACCGTATAGATAGAACATCATGGTATGACCGATGCCTCCGAACGGTGTCACGGGTCCCCAGTAACACAGAGATCGGAACACTGATACACCTGAGCGAAACCAAGGAGCTCACAGAGTTCCTTACCAGGCTCAACAAAGCCTGCTTCGAGAAAACAAAGGGGAGCGATAGCCCTGCCATGCAGAGCGCTGTCACTCAAAAGACCTCTAGAAGAACCACCCACAAGACGACCTTTGACTAACCTGAGCAGGCTATAGTATCGCTGAACTCATCTAGTCAAAATCCACTAATTCGTTTCTATTATTTTTTAGGTAGAACGCCGGAGTAAGGAGTCCAGGGAGAAGGTTCCAAATCCCACACCAAAACAGAAGATGAGAACCCCAGCAAAATTTCTGCGTGGAAATGGTACTGGAAGAAGATAGACTAGAAAACAAAGAGCCCTCGCGACATCATGGTATGAACCGAGTGGATTGGCCAGCTTGTTGTTCAGATATGAATTACATTGAACATGTCTGGGCTGAAATGTCACGATAATTTAACCGACTAGAACAGCATAGATTGCAGTAGCCGGTCGATGTCTTGCTAAATATTTCGCAGAACATTCTTCGATCTTTCATTAACAATTTAATTGGAAGAATGCCAAATAGAGTGAGGACTAGAGTGAGAACTAGGGGAAGCCCCACAGGACATTAAACTGTGAAAATCATAATATTTGGATGGATGTGTGTTAACGATCGTACGTATAATTTGGAACTTGAATCATTTCATGTAGCCTTAAAGAGAAAAGGTTGTACTCTTCTAGGGGCGTTCGACCTAAACGACAAATATGTTTATTTTATTCGTCCATGTATTAATAGACACACACAATGTCAACACACCGGTAAGAGAGTAATCTACAGATCTAATTATGATTTAAGGAAATGCATTAGACTCATGATGTAAGTAAATTCACATGGAATGTTTTGTAGAGTAGAGAGACCCCATCAGTACATCCTATCAATCAATATTCACTGTATCAGCAGTGCAGTTAACTTTACAGAGTAGTCGTGTTCTGCGTTACATCAACAGCTCCACGTGCATACATATGCCCTCGGAATACCAATTTCACCTTTATAGATATTCGAATACTACTATCATGTATTACTAATGCAAGCATAATAAGTAAGTGAGATTGCTATTTAGTAAGCTACCACAGATTATCGCGTTCGGCTACATTCACAACCTCAAAATTAGTACTTATAATTAATCTATGATATTCGATCATAAGAGCAGCGAATTTATGTTATGATAATTTTGGGGTAAATGATAAGTACGTTTGTTTTCTTTATCAAGCGTGATTTAAACTATGCTAACGCTAATATATACAGAGTGGAGCAATAGTGCAAGATTGGTAATATAAAATTCATATACAGATATACATTAGTTGCAAAATCGAAAATGTCTTGATGTATACAGGCTGAATCAAACAAATTACATATCAAAGTTATCTTCTTTTAAACGGATATACTGTTTTGCTATGTCGGAGAGTAGTTATATAAGCCGAAAGAAAAGTAACGGTGTGAGATAGCAATCCTGGCAACATCGCAAAACGTTGAGTTGGTGCTCAAACTTGCGCAGGCGCATTTGACCACAATATCTAACTTCTTCGACGCTTAAAGACTCACGATCAATACCAGGAAGACGCAAGCGATTGCATTTGCCTGGAAACATCATGGTTCGCTTCCTAAGCGGACTGGAACGGCAAAATCAAGTATCTTAGAATGATCTTCGACAAAAGACTGAATTTCGCAACTCAGACAACTCCCGACTCAACCCCTAAATGGACGTCATGCTCTATGTGACACCTATGCCAGTCCCATCTGGATCACGGCAGCACCCTCCACCAACATTACCTCTATTGCGAGAGTATTCCTACGCACTTTGTTGAATATACTGGCATACCTGAGCGGATTGAAGAGCTGCAAGAATTCCTTGCAAAAGTCAATTAAACCTTCTTCGAGAACGAGCGAAAACTCGCGATGCAGAACGCCATCGTTCGAAGAACCCCTTCAGGGGCGAAGCACGAGGCTGGCATAAGACTAACGAAGACTCTGAGGCCCATATATCCAAACAGGAGAATCCCGGTAAGATTTCGGGGGGAAGGAATGGTATTGGGAGAAGGCGGACTAAAGTTCAGACCATCATCGACACGGTGCGAGGTGTAGAAGCACCCAAAGCAATGCTGATGATGCTAGGTAGGCAGAAACATGTTAGTTGACTAGTGCTCTCTTAACTCATATTGCTTTTGCCATATGTGATCCCATCAATATTACAATGAACTACCTTAGCATTAATTTTGATTATTTTGGTTGTTTTTTTACTTTCCTTTTCCGAATTAATTAGTAATAGCAAAACGTGGTTTTGTTGCTCTGCAATTCTAACCATTATTCCAACTGATACACTCTTGATCTAAAAAGACAAACTACCTTTTCTCTTGTGGAGATTATTTTTATTCTAACGATTATAATAATTTATATAAATTACGATTTGAATCATATTATCAACCTACCAGTTCCGACTTTAAACTCAAATGGCCTTACCTTCTTTTACTTTGTTCTTTTCTTATCAAAATTATCACAGTATATCCATATTTATTACATGAAAAATAATAATAGAGAATATGTAAGTACATATTTAATTTTAAAACTCGAATATAACCATGCATAATAATTCACATAATAAGATGAACCCATGTTACTCTCATATTTCTAGACCAATTCAAACATTGCTGCCAATAACCAGTTTGTTTATTGCATTCATACATTGCATCATTTGTTCGTAAATTTTATTTGAATATGAAGTTTTCTCATTTTCCTCAAGCACTAAGCCGATCTCGAATATATCAAAAGTGAGGTGCCCTCACAATTCGCATACTTTTACAGAGCGACTAATAAAAGAAAATCCAAAAGTTTAGTGCTTATAAATCACACTGAATTACTACCGATACCACATTCTATAAAATTTCCATCATTAATTTCAGAACATCTACGGAACTACCGTCTACCACTAAATCAAATCGGTTTCGATATGGTAAATCTTCGATAAAGATGAGATCTAATTTATTTACTTTTTCGGTATTTTCTTTTCTACAGCCATTCGCGCACTTTCGACGTTTCTCTCCGATTTCTACCCACGATGGAAAATTTAATTTATCTCAAACAAGAGACAAAGGAACAATTCTTTCGGAATCGATATTAGCAGAAGTGGTGACATTTCAAAGATATTAACTACAAATTATCTGCTAGTTCTTCAGGTAAAAGTTTTCCAAGAATTTGTTGTGTACAGCGTATCAATTTAGTCCGTGGACGGAAGATAATTCCTTTCTTGAGCAATTTAGAGAGAAATTTACCAAACAAAAAATATTCGGAGACCCAATGTTGGGGGTATTTAGTTTCTGCTGCACACAATATAAGTTTCGTTTTTTAAGTGGATCATTCGGTATGTTATTACGTTATTAGATGCGTCTCTTCAACTTATGTCAACTTTCCTCAAAATCCCCTATATCCATCTATCTCTGTTTTTTTTAAATAATTGACACAATTTAAAATTTTTGTGAAATGCCGCTGTTTTTTTTACAGCCGATATTTAGGGCCTTACGTGCTACAGCGGTGATTTAAATTTTACTCGATTGAAGTTTTCGGCAATACATCGAAGATTTTTTTATAAAAAGCAGATTCTACAGAAAGGTCATCGATGTTCATTTCACGTTAAAGTTAAAGTTCTCCATAATAATGTAAATGGACCCCACGGTTTAGTTAAATTATCACCTATTTTACGTAAAAGTAACACCATTGTGATGGAAAGTAACTAACTAGCAAGCAGTGCTTTTGTTCAATATTTAATCACTAAATAAACTCGTGTTGAAATACACATACTGCGAGAGACAATTAACTGTTAACCATATTACACTATCCATGAGAAGTAAATACATTACTTATTTGTTTCAGCTGAAAGTTCGTCGATATCTTTTTAGTATTTAAGTAGTTTCAACATGTGAAAGCTTTCCAACTAACACTTATTATAACCGCTATAACGTCACATGGAAACTGTTACTTTATTTAGTTAAAATTAGCACCCGATTCAGTGATTAGGTATACATTTGCTGCTATATCGACAAATATCAGATTGTGGATTTGTACGGACAGACAAACAGCAGCAACTGTTGCTTTAGAAACTTGTTAAATTTTCATATAGAAGTGTTGGCTTCTGTGTATATTTCCCTTTGCAGTAACTTCATTGCAGTGCATGTATGTGAGCAAACGACGTATTGTAACATTCCGTTATAACAATTAGAAATTGTAAAAGCAAAAACAATGAAAAAAAAATTATGTGGTTAATATGGCGAGAAAGCAATTTGCTGTAACTTCCATATAACTTCAATCGTTCCTTATGCCAAATATAATAAAATTACAAAACTTGAAAGACAAAAGACAAAATAAGCCGACAAATTACTCCGCGCCAGGTGTTCGAATAAACAAAATAATAAAACTTAATTAGTAACAGATAGAAGCAGCTGTTTCCTCGGTTCTTCGCAATTAATTTTATCCAGGAAAAAAGTTTCGTAATTAATTCAATTTTACTTTTCTCATTATGCATAACCATTCACATTGAAGTTAGCAGCAGTTGGTGACGAACAACAGGGGTGTAAGCGAAAGACTTAGTAAAATTCATTTTCAGGATTATTGCTCTGTAATGTAATTGCAAACAATTGTAATTTAGACGGTAGCGAAATGACAAAACGTGCAGTACGATTACATATACCGAAGATATGCATGTGGTAGATGAATAGACAACTTGAAGTTGCACAGCAGAAGAAAACAATAAAAACTTTATCATTGTTATTATTGATTTGTTTCATCAACAGTGTCATATGTCCCTCGTATTATTTCCTATTGTATTGTACCATTCAGTCATATCATTCCCATATTATATTATTTACTGTGTTATTCAGTTATTTGTCAATTATTCTATATTATTATATACATTTACTCAATTAGAGATGTATTGTCTACATTTACGTAAATAACAACTTATCGTTTCCGAAAATTAGATACATTTGGTGACGCATATTTACAGAACCCTTTCTCCTGTCTTTGTGTTTAAACTAGTTACATTCCATCATAATTCCAGATCAAAGTTCATGTCGCAGACAGAAGATGTTTAATTTTTGATAATGAAGACAATATATACTCAGAAAGAGAAAAGATAAAAACATTAGTAACTCTAACGTAAAATTCTGCGCAACGTACACCTTATTAGGCAGCCACATATATGTATATATGTATATGCGTATCCACGGATTTGGTGCACAAGGGGAAAAACTTTTTTATTCTACATTTTATGAAAAAAAAGTTATTCTTTACGAAAGTTTTTGCTTGCCTTAAAACCATTAGAAAACATATTAAAATGCACTGATTACCTTCTGTACGCATATAAATGTTGAAAACGTGTTTGCTTACTTTCAAACATTTAACTAAGTTTAAATTGTTGTTGATAATCGTATTGCCTTGAAATTCTGTTGACATTTAATTATTTGTCTGCTTCAAATTTAAGTGACACGACATTTGTAATCACGAATATCACAATTATGGTAAGATTGCAACAACGAATTTATTTGATGAAATGTTACGGAATTGGCGATATTTCATATCGAACAACGATCAACAAATTTAACGTTAAATTCCTCGGCATTAATATCGCTATTAATTCTTTGAAAAAACTTGTTAAGAAATTTGATGCAACTGGCTCTGTTGTTAGAAAGAAGAAAACAAAGAAACAATACAATGAAGATGATGGACTAACTGCTCTAGCTATGGGATCTGTACTAGAAGATCCAAAAAAATCACTACGTAACGGAGCGGCGGAGTTGGGCATAAGCAAGAGCTTACTGCAAAAACCTTTAAGGAAAACAAGCTTGATCCATTCAAACCCAAATTTATTCATACTCTGGAACCCCGAGACGATGCGTTTAGATTAGAATTGACTTGGGTTGGAGAAAATGTTATGGAGGATCAATTTTTCCATCATAAAATTTTGTTTACGGATGAAGCTACTTTTACCACTAATGGTTATGTGTTATCCCAAAATTGCAGATATTGGGCAAAAGAGAATCCAAATTTTCGTATTAATCGGAAAAACCAACGTTATAAGAAAGTAAATGTGTGGTGTGGAATTTTATTCAATAAAAAATTATTGGCCCCTTTTTTTCAAAAATAATTTAAATCAATACAATTATTTGGATATGTTACAAAATTTACGAACAATAATTAGTGAGATTGATATAAGAACAATTAGGAACGTTTACAGAGAAATTAAGTACAGGGTCCAAAAGTGTGTGGAAATAAATTGTTTGTTGTTTTTTATCACGTTCGAATTTATATACATTAGAAAATTTCATAAAATCTTATATTTATTATAATAAAGAATTTATTTTAGTTAACTTGAATATTATTAAATTATTTTATATCTAAAAATATGTATAAAAAAACTAAAACATAAAATACTTTAAAAAATGCATCAACGTTCATTGTTGTATAAGTTTTCACCAAATATATAATATATAACTTAAATATATCTAATAAATATATTTAAGTTTTTTATTCGGCATGCAACAGCAGACTACTGGAAAAATTGGTCACTACAACTTGTGTGCTTGACGGCGGATCCCAACCCGCCAAATGATCGAAGGAATATGTCGTTCACTTGAAATAGGAAACGAGTTAAAAATTGAAAGGCTAGCAAAATCAAGCGAAGGCGTTCATATCACTCGCCAAAAACAGCCAAGAATTTTCAATTTTTCTGCCAGAAATATTAACATAAATAAAGTTCCAAATCAATTGAGTTTTTGAAGAATTGTACAATTATATACTTATAGTAATGGATTTTGTAGACAAAAACTAATTGAAGAAGGTTATTTCAAGTCTATAAATAACAATATCTAAAACTATCGAAATCGCACAACGAGTTTTCCTGCAATGCATAAGTTGGCGAAGACAGGGAGATAATTCGATAGTTCCCGCCGTACTTCTACCGATAGTTTGATAGATCATATGCAACATTTGCCTAAACGGCGTGTATTATGCCTCATCGAACCTCGTTGCAGCGTAGAATTCTATTAAAACTCAAAGGACCTGCGCTGTGTATTTCCACGGTTATAGCGGCATTCCCGTTACGTTTATACGTCGAGGTATACAGAAAACCAGGCATTTTTGATTTACATACTATATTTAGACATCTCTCTAATAAACTAAACATATACAAACTACATACTGCTGTGCTTACGGCATTAATGTTAGAGTATGTTAGAAGATAAGAGTTCGTAATATGTTTTCGTTATATATGAAATGTATTTAAATATGAAAATTAACCTTAGTTGACCCATTTCATTCTTTGAGCAAGTGACTTGTATACCTTGTATTTGCGTGATAGTAGAAAGTTACAAAAAAAAATTGTTTCTCGAAACTACTAAATACTACATTTTTGGTTTCCGTGCTGAAACCATGTCGTCGTCGTAGTTCTTGCCGACGTTTCGTCCACACATGTGGGACATCTTCAGAGTTATATGTTGTTGTAGACTTCCGCGGTCGTTGTTTTCATTTAAAGAATTTGGGTTTCCCGGAAACCCGGATTTTTTTAAAAGATCTTTGGAGCTGTTACTGCACTATAATTGGAGTCCAGTCGTTCCGGGGGGTTTATAAGGGGCACGTTTTGAGCGAATAGAATGGATCAATGAAGGTTGGCGGGTGCTAGGAGGTTTAATCAGTTGAGATTTCCACTTGTGATGTAAGACGTAGTCATTTTAGATTGGGATGTTTGAAGATCTCTATAGATTCACGCACAGATTAAGTTAAAGAAACGAAAATTTACAAACACTCGTGTACAAGAGTTTGTAAATTTTCCTGTTACTCAATCTGAACATTTTAACAGTTTAGCTAATTATGATTATTACACTGCTGATGTTCATGTTAGAACAATTTACCGATTCGCGGTTACGGCAACAATACTTCTTGTTCAACATAAAACTCTTAAGTTCCAAATGGAGTGGCTTATCTATCACTCGGCACTTGCTTCGCACTAATTCCGCCAAAAATATATTGTTTTCGTAAGTAATTCTTACGACTCCGCTTTTCTCTCTACGAGCAGTCATTAATAGACTCCAACAACATCCAACCGACGAATAAATCTCTTATTAATTACAAGGACAAGCAGTCTCCCCGCAACACGAAGCCATTAAAGTATTAGCGTCATAAAACTGTCGTAACTCGGTAACCTTATCTTCCCATAAATGCTTCTGTAGGTGTCCGTGTCATGTTTGTGTACAATACTGACTCACATACACATGTAGCTAAGTGATATATTTGGCTTAAATCAATAAAGCAAATAAAGCTGCTGATCCGTATGACAGAATTACTGACTTCTGAGATTTGTTCGAACACTCAAAGTAATGTACTAAAGATCAGATATTTATTGTTTATTTTCGGCATTTATATATATTTCTGATGATGTTACGTGTTAGGGAAGGTCATAGTTTTAATAATAACGAAATAGTGGCCATATGGGCGAATAATTTTCTATATCAACTGAATGGTAAAACTACGTCAAAGTAATCTTTGGAAATATTACAAAATACTAAACGACATCTTTTTGCAAAGACGAACATTAAAAGAAATATGAGTTTTATGCGTTATTTTTACGACTCGGTATAAAATTATAATTATATGTTATTATAAGTATCTCGAGATTTATTAGAAATAATAATAAAACCTATATTATATTGGTTTATTTCTAGACGTAATAATATACAGAAAGTTCCATTTAAAATTTAAAACTAACAGATACACTGTATGGTCCATTATGCCATCAGAAAATGTTAGCTTCTTACTGGTTGCACACTTAATCCTTTCTGGAGCAAATCAGGAATTCTCCTATCACCGTTTCATCTTCCCAACTAATCTGTTCTTATTAGTCGCCAATAAAAATGTATCCCCCAGTGGGAACAGATGCGATTTTCATGCTGCATTTTATTGCTGTTTTTATAAATTGGGTACAACACTGCCGCGGTTGCTTTTAGGTACTAGCTGATTATGCTTTTATAATATTAATTAATCTCTTCTTTTCCTATCATTTGCTATCTAACTATGATTGCTTATGGAGCTCAAAATCCTAATTAAATATTTATTTCATGCAAAAAATTATTATCATAATTCCCACAACCAAAATCGCATTTAGGCAGTATTTATATTCCAGAAACATAAGTAAATATCGTCAAGAACACTTAATTTTCCCAATATATCTTCATGCTGGGTACACATAAATAACATCCAAGCGCACCAGATCCATAAAACTCGCAATATTCCAATTTAATTTCTATGCTATCTACTTCTTCTCTTTTTTCAGTCTCGGCGTGGTCTCCCTCATTCCTCGCCCATTCCTCTTCTTTCCTTCGATCCTTTCGTGTACTTGACGGTCCGGACTTAAACTTCGCATTAAGATAATTTTAATTTTCCGACTAAACGAATTAGTGGTATTACATCGTTAGTTGTATAAGAAAAAGGGCAGTCGGCGTTACGTCTGGGGTACTGCCTCTTCCAAACGTGCGAGAGAGATGGAAGAGAACAGGGAATAGTGAGGCAGAGAAGCATGGCGGTTAGCCTGGAATGGCTACCGATGTTGCCGCCACCTCTGTTGCTGCCGCCGTGGTTGCGTGTTAATGATCCATGGCCGCCTTGCTTTTGTTAGCTTTCATAATCACACAGAGTCCGATTACCGCAGTTAAATATGGCGGTTAATAGGCGACCAACAAGCGTTTTATTTACGATATGGTTTAATGGTCGTGCGTGAAAGGGCCAATTTACAGTTTCTGCGTATGTATGGCAGCTAATAACGGTTGTTGGTCAAATATTTATTCTTCATTACAATAGTAGTTGGGAGCTTACGTCTTTATTTGTCCGTTGACGACGCTGATTACGATCGAACTTGCTGTAAGACGGTTTTATTGGAAAATCTTTCAAGTTGTTCCACACCTTCTCACATATTCAGACAGTTCGGTAGCTCTGAAGTACATATTAATTACGTTGACTAATGCTTCCTTTTGTGTCTTCGGGTAATTTTGAAGGGCAAAACTGATAAATATCATCTAATTTCTTAAAAATTCATAAATCAGATGAATACCTAGATGAGTATTCTTTCACTTATCAATATATTCCTTTGTTTGTTGCCAAAAATTTGGGAGAAATCGGAAAATATTCGTAAACTTGTCATGGATGGATAAATCCGCAGTTTTGACTGTTGGTTTGTACTGGAGAAATAAGCAGAATTTTTCATCGGTACATTCCATTGACATGTTTGAGAAAAATTAATGTTAATGGTGATGGCCAACAGATTGCATCTAGTTACAGGGCAATATAAACTAGAAAAAGAAATTTACATGGCGTAACTATTGCAAAACAAAACTAAATAATTCCAACTAATAAACTAAAACTATTCAAAAGTAAACAAACTTAATTCTACAGAACCTAACATAGAATTATAGAAAGTGCATTGTGGACTAACATTTGTTCATTTGTTCAACAGTATAAGTGGGGGGAAATGTTAATGGAATGTCAAGTTACTCGGAAATATTGCATGTCCTGCAGAATCGGATTTAGGATTGATTGAAAAAGCATTTGAAACCGTTTGCAATAGGCGACGGGTGACTAATGCTAGGAAAAATAGCCAATTCTGTCCTAAATTCGGATCATACATTCTTCAACGTAGTGCTAGAATTGTTTAGTATTATTTGAAAAAGTAGATTCCAATTGTGGTACAAAATTAATTTTTATTTGTTTGCGTAACGATCTATTTTTTTTTTATTTGTACAGATGAACAACTAAACTTCTTATATTTTAGGCGTCAATATTCTGTCAAATTTTGATCTTTAATATGCTTTCTCGCGTACCAAACAGGATATTCAACGCTGTGCAGTTGATTTTAATGGAACAGCCAAGGTGACTCATACCTTGCACTAACAGTTTCTTATTTCTTATTGCGAATCCGCAGGTAGAAGGTAGATGCGAACATCCACTACTACTCAATATGAATATTAACAAACTTTCCTAGAGAGATGAATTACCACCCTTAACATTGAAACGGTTCTAAACTTCCTTCACGTTAGTACAATTTATTGATCGGTGCAATACAAGAAATAAGTTCTTATTTGAGATCTAGTAATATACTATTTAGTTTGTTTAAATCGGAAGGATACCGAGAGGAACAGAATAATCCTAGAATTGTTGAAATGTCAACTCCAAAAGTTGAAGGAGGTTGTACGATGATATAAAAATAGGCTATCTACTAGCATTATACTCATAATAGATATTACCAGTTATGAGAAATAATAATACCTCTTGTAATAATTACTTTTTCCGTTATTTAGGAATAGTCAGGCTTTTTAATGAGAGGTATAAAGATATACTATAAATAGCGTGTGTCACGTATTAATACGTAACGTAATTGTAATAGAGCTGATTAAAATCGTCGTAAAGCTTATTAACATATTCATAAATCTTATTGAAATTACTTTTGCTATCTATTTGTACTGTTTATTTCTGGGGTAAAGACATTCACCCAAACAAGTCTTGTTATGACATTGCTTAAGACTGTTGTACCACAAACAACAAATTCTTCTATATGAATTGAATTAGGAATCCATAGGAAGGAATAGATAAGAAAATAATACAGTAGACTTAAGGTGGGCACAGACTGTGAATTTTTTACACAAACTTACCCAGGCGAAGTAGACTGAACGGGCAAAATAGATAGTGTGTGTTAAACCTGCGAACTTTCCTAACGACAAAAATAGTTTGCCGATCATCGACAAATCGGTTAGTGTGTGGACTCCACGAGGTAAACCGCGTATATATGTGTCTGTAGAAAAGTTATCCTTGTTTGTGGAAAATAAAGGGACTTGTAAAGTAATTAAAAGAAGTAGATCCTAATGCTACAAAAGACACTGTGAAAAATAAAACCAAATAGAATAATTGAAAGTATGTCTCCTCGTCCATTCGTAAAATGGTTAAACCAATCTAAGAGTTCTACTCTTTAGTACTCGTTTAGTAAATGAAGGTGCTCCTTTCTGGAGCAGCCAAGCTTTTACCCGTTTGGATCTTTTTGTCTTTTTATATTTCACACTTACTGCTGCCGCCAGTGTTCACATGTGACTTCGTTTCTTGGCGATAAATGAATAACCAAAAGTCTGCATATAGGCTTCCAGTGTGTGGATTCTATCGGTATACGAGGTAAACCGCACAGAGTTGCTCCTTCGGGCAAGTTTGTGTAAAAAGATTATTTATTCATAAAAATTTAATGTAAATGATTTCTGAGTAGATCTTCGAAATATTTCAACGCAGTGGTAATAACGCAGTGAAAAATGAAATCTTCACTTGAAAATTTTTAAAAAAGTTTGAGTTGCCCGAGGTAATATTTGGAACTTCTATTTAAGAGGCCCTACAATGAGAACGACGATCGCATTTTATAAACATATTGAAATAAAATATTGCACATCCGTGCCTCTTCGCAGTAAAATAAAATAAAACATTCCGTTGATCTCAGGCGGACGTATAAGTTTTTAAATCTACTCCGTAACCCGAAGGCATCGCGAAGGATGGGAAAAAATATGAAAAATGGACAACATTCGCATTTTAATGACGCAAACTGGTGATGTACCAACTTAAGAGACGCACGCGTATACGAACAAGAAAAACCACATCTCCCGTCGAGATCGAGGTGGCTGTACGAGAATAATAAAGTTGAAGAGGGAAGCAATGTAAAATGGTCGACATAAAATTTTGGGCCCATCGAAACCGATATTTTTTTCTTTTTATCTCCTCACTTCTATTCGTTTTTCTTTTTTTCTGTTTTAGGGTTCTATTCACGTTTGTCGCTGGCGGGTATCAGCCCCATGATATTTTTGCTTCAACAAAAATATCTTTTCAAGTCTCCATAGGCTTTCTTATGAACCTATTTCCTTTCTGCGCTTTACAAAATTACAATAACAAGTTAATAATTAATAATATATTACATGCAGGCGTCCCAACCTTCTGGAATTGTAAAATTGCACTTATTGTGTAAATACTGTCTACCGAAAATTTTCTGTTGAGATAAAAAAAATAAAAATATTTCCGTCTGTACAAATTGTTCGACATATAGTGGAATCATGGATCTATCTTGTTATTTTGTTATTTTAAATGCATCTTGACGTGTTCTCAAATTGATAGATGAAATTAATTTTGTTACATATAAACGACATGGATGTTTTTAGACTAGCCATTATTAGAAAAATAGAAATGTGAAACGTACAATCGATTTGAAATTAACATTCTTAGTTATTAGGCATGCAATCTCATTTTCCGTTAAAAATAGCCTGGCACATGATTTTTCAGGTAAAAGAAACTTTATCAAAATAAAAACCTGCCACGTCTGTCTGGAGAAAATACAAATGGTGATTAGCTTTTCGCTTCTAGCTCATAACTTATTTTTAATTTTCGGGCGTGATGTATATCTGAAATAATGAAACCTTCTCGTTTAATTATGTTCCAACAAAAAGCTATTCCGCTTATAAATCACTTTAAGCACGCGCCTCGGTAATGTGTCACATAAAAACTACATAAAGAATATGTGAGTTTATGTGTGAGTGTGTATACCCTCATACCTATATGCCCTCTATTTCAGTCCGACATAAACGTGTAACATACTCTGTCGACAGATGTTTCTGACATATCCTGCGTTAAGGAAGACATACCGACTTGAAAGAATAAAATAGTTTAGTGCTCGCAACCGGTGTGACTATTCAAAGCTATGTAAACTACACGTAGTTAATTTTAGGGAATACTCGTTTAATAAGAATATTAATGTTGTTCCAGGTAGCTATCAGGAAGATAAGGGAAATATGGGAATTGTAGAGGAAATTATTGTTAAAATGTTTGTACCGCCATATAATATGATGTAAGCGAAAATATTTTTTTTTAACAAGGAAATACAACTTTTAACCGTACGAGGGAATACCGCATAGTTCCCGGAATTTTAGTCATGTGCGTAAACGGACACAGTTACAATCAAACGTCGCTATGTGGAGTTGTGTTCACCCTTTATGAATCAGTGTGTCAAGCGGCGCCATTGCAAATGAAACCGTTCATTGTCGATGTACAATTTGTCACGGTGTTTGCGCTTTTTACCAATTTTAGTTCTGTTTTAAGCTCAGTAAGACTGCCGTAGAAACATATAGAATGAAGCAAACTGTAAACATAGTCTATTTAATCTTTAAGAAACAGCGCGTGAACGGTCTTACAAATGTTATTCATTGGTAACATTTGTATAACCTATCTCTAGAATCCTATCTCGATATTGCCAACTAAATTTACGTAAAATAGCCGATTGTTCGATTATGTGGCCCTCAATTAACACCTCTTAAACCTTTTTAGAAAATAAAAAATCTCTTAAATACCTGCCTCTGAAATCTGTTAATTAATATCCTCTTACGAAAAGAAAGCCGGTGTAAAAGTGAAGATATTGAAAGGAATTTCGACGGTCACTATTATCCAAATTAATTTTTCCCCGATCCAGACTTTATCTTATGCCGCCGCTAAAATCCGAGGTTATTAAGAAGATTTAAAGGACTTAAAAATCTCACCGTGTATCTTGACAAAATAATCTTTTAATTCACTTAACAGAATGCAAATATCTTGCGGCGAAGAAGGCCGTAATGATGTGGTGTGACATTTTTGGCATCCTGACAAATCCCGTCTATTATTTCAATTTGTAGACTAGCTGTTCGGTGGTGAATTCCTTTTGTTTGCAATTCAAATTACAGGTGCTAATTGGATCTAATCGTAATAACTACATGCATAAAATTACTTAAAAGGGATACAATATCACAATGTACAATAAATACGTTTGCTTACGTAAAAAGCTAGTCTTGTACACTGGCCGCAATTAAAAATACACCACCAAAAAATTTTAACACAATAATGTTTTATTAGCATAAAAAATGCTTATACTACTTATAAACATGTAAATGAAAGACAATTCAACAAAAGAAAAATAAATAGAGTTCGTCTAGCGCATCTACGCTCTCCGGTGTTAAAGGTAATCGCAATAAAGGCCCATCCACACTACTCGTCCGTAAACTGTTCGTAGTGATGTTCGGCGAACGATAGCGTTCCGCTTAAAATTTTACCGACTAAAACCGCTGTTGCATAATCAATCGCTCCCAAAGAAAATCTCGGGGGATACCGGATTTGAATCCCGGGCTCGTAACTGTCAGCCGGACGTTTTCCGTAGTTGTGCTTACTCCATATTTGACGAACAAAGAGAGTAAACATTTCAAGACAGTCTACGATCTCCAGCGTAATAATAACTCATGGTCGGCCAATGCCTCTTGTAATTGGCGAAAGCTTTTGGGTGATATGAGTGTTACTTTTACTGCTGAAGCTCAAAACCGATATGTCCTCATCTTCGCAGAGCACGCTTTTACTTCAACGTCTGCTATTTCGATTCTGGTTGGAAATGATAAGACCAAGATTCATGGGATAAAAGGGTACCTTGATATCCACTTATTTAAAAAAATTCTTCGTTCCAATATATACATTTGAGTGTAAAACAATTTCGTACATATTCCGAGTGGTTTTAAATCAAAGGGGTATAAACCACTATATAACAGGGCTTACGCAAATTTTTTTTGTTCTCTCCCATAAGTATCGTTTGAAATACTATGTTTCAATGCATTTTTTTACATAGCTAGAATTATTTTGATTTGATAGAAGAATTCCAACAGATTAAAAGGTTTCCTTCTCACTATTCCAGGTTCCAGGCATCTCTATTTCTATTTATCTAATTGCATTGTATGCAATATAAAAATTATTAAATACTACAGTCTATTAAGGAATAATACAAGATACCAGTAAGAATTACAACTAAAGAAAACTGTAGATGAGCTAGCAAAAGTGGTTTGGTTTGAAACTAAAAACTATAGATTATATTTCCTCCATACTTCACGTAAGCGTATAGTGGAACACGTCTATAGCATTATCCATTGTGTTCACTATCTAAAAATATATGATCTATATTATTTGAAATTGGTACGCTGGCTCGTTATACGTAGTACATTCATCATCTACTCGGGGTATTCAATCTACACGTATAAATAAAAAGAAAAGAAATGTGTGGGGACGCCTACTGAGAGAATCGATAAAGTGCCTTGTTCAGGAACGCGCTGACATTGTCTGGGTAACGACTTCGTTAAAATAGAGTACGTACCAAGCACGGTGTACAGACTAAAAAGGAGCGACTCCAAAATACCCGTACAGTAACGGTATCGGATTTTTTTAAAGAAAATTGTATTTTTATCGATGCTATCGCCAATTTCAATATAAAAGTTGCACTATCAACATCTTGTGCAGTATTACATTACGGCAGCTTTTAGTTAAACGTTATTCAAATAGGAATATGATATAAAAATAAAGTAAAATATACACCATAATCGAGCGAAGAAAATATATTTTCTTGGATCCAGGAAACACTTTTCTATGTGATTACACTTGCATTATGGTATTACATAGACATGTAAACTAAATCTATGAATTTATGTAAGGTTGTTTAACATAGCAAGATCTATTCCAAAATGGGACATACGGATTCGAAATTCCGGATGGTGAATTTGAAAGCGAAGTGTTTGATAACGAATCGGGATCCAAAGAAACGGTTAAAGGATTTGGATCCGAGAACATGATAACGACTCCGGATCTGAGTACCAGAAAGCCGACTCGAATTCGAATACCGGATAGTGGATCCGGATCCCACGAGCCATGTATAGTTTCAGACCCGAATATCCAGGTCCCAATTTTATCGAATACCAACTAGGCCACGCTCAACAATAAACTGACTACGAAAAATTTTAAATTAGGACCTAACTCTTATGTGGAAGCAAAAAGCACCGCTCTAATGTCCTAAAATGTCAGGGATCCTCCCCAAAGTAAAACTACATGGCAGAGGTACTTATAATATGACAATAAATCAAACAATTGAATTCTAACTTGGTAAAAGAAGAGAAAAAAATTTCATACGTTTGGTCAATATGTTTCTATGAGAAACAACATCTGCAAACACACTTGTTTTCGAGCCAAACTACTTTATTGCAGTAATTCTATCTTAAAGACTAGAGCATTTCCTTAAGTGTCTAGCATAGAGATCATATTACAAAACTTGATATTTCGTTACTAAAATTATATAAACTGAACATTCAAAACTCACCTAGCGGACGTTTACTGCGACAAACGCCTAAGAATTACCATAAAACCTGAGCGTGAATGACGAAAAGTGTCAGATTTCCAGGTCAGGTTATTAGCGAATGTGAAAATTCGTACTCCCCAAGTGTTCTGCAGTGGTTCACTTGAGTGAAATTTAAAAAATTATACATTCTCGAGAGGAAATACGCAAGTGTCCCATCTCAATTAAAAGTTTTGGGGAGAATATTTCCGTTCTGAAGACTAGAACTCCCGGGGGCCATATCTAGAGCGCTATTTCTTCAGTGTTTGCTGACGACGGTCGAAAACTTTGAGAACGATATGTGCTAAGAAAAAGAAAGTTAACAATCAAAAGTATGTTGGAATGAATTTTGGGAGAGAATAGAATGCTAAATCAACGAGAATTTATTTTACGGTTACATAAAGCCCTACCATTCCATAGTGTATGCTTGCATTAATAGTGTTTTTTATACAAAAAAAGGTCGCAAGAACTGTTATAATCATTATTCACTTACGTTAATTAAGTTATGTTACACGACCGTGACTCGAGGTTTTTTAAAAACACAAACGAGACTTGGTGAACAATGTTTATTCTACTTCAAGACAAGTATATCTAACTAACGTCTAAGTGGAACTCTCTTGCCTTTAGCCCTACTGGCGTTTTTATACACAAGACAAGATTGTTTACAAAAAGTACTTAAGATACGAAAGGTCTGGTCTAAAGGTACAGTTTTCGCTAAATATAGTGTAGTTAACTATAACATGTCTATTATCATAGAGGGAATCGTTCCCTACGGCGACCTATTAGACACTCTTCTGAAAGTAATGCAGGTACTTTCTCTACTTCAAGTTTTGCGGGATAAAAAGCATAAAGACCATCTTTCTAAAAATCTCTTCAATTTCATGGCACTCTTGATTAATTCAGAAACGGATATTAAATTTCTGTACAGTATGCACTGTTAGCATTTAAATATAACTTAAACGATAATATCATCGATCTAGGATGTACCAATGAGAAATTGAAAAGTAAAAATTTTATGATTATAATTTGCTGGGAATTTTGAAGTCTTGTTAAATGTGGATTAACGGTGGCCTCAAAGGTGGTAACATTCTATGATATCGTTGAATTTGTCTTTGAAAGGTCTGTCTATGTACAACATTTGAAATAAGAAAGTTGATATCCGCTTCCGATTTAGTCCAGAGTTCCATAAAGTTCAAAACAGGAAATACATTGTTATGGATAGTATCGCTCACCAAAATTTTGAGATGGAACTTTAATTATTTTCAGAGATACTTTTTGATAAGCCATAGTCGTGAATGAGCTGCATACTACCGGATCCGGCAATGAAACGGGACGATTTAAAATTTTAATTATTTCTTGAAGAATGAATTTTTTTATTAATTGACCATGTACAATATAAAGTACAAGAACAGCCATTTGGCGAACAATAAACAAAAAAAATATGTTTTAAACACTACGTTCGCCAGGTGTCCTCCATGGAAATTTATGCATTCGTGTAGCCGGACCTGGAAATTTTGCATGACCACACGCAGCATATTGACAGGTATTGCTTCAATTTCCTCTCGAATGCGTTACTTGAGAGCTTGGACTCTCCAACAATTCATTGTAAACTAAACAGTAGGCTGTGCTGATGGTGGAGTGCCAACGACATTCGTGCCCATTACCAACTTACGAGTTCTAAAGTTCACTTCAAATCATCCCGTTTCATTGTCGGACCCTGTATTATGTGAAATGATGAAACTTGGTGCAGGCTACACCATTAAGCAACACATTTCAGTACACGCATAATATTCGTTATAAATCCAAATGATTATACGCAGAATATTAAGTACTTATTGTAAGTTAAATCATCCTCTTAATGACAATTACATAAGCGCAGAGAAGAGATGGTCTTACTCATATATACAATATACACATTACTAAATTTTGGCCAAGTAAATAAAAGTAGTAATATCGGCAAAATTATTATTAATAATGAAATCTTCGGTGGAATAAAAGGTTGTAGAAGCATGTTAAGTTACACAAGAAAATAGCTTGTGGCATGTTTGCTCATAGACCTTCTGTAATAAAATGAAGGCACAAGCTGTAAAGAAACCGTGTACAGCTCCCTACTAGAACAAACACATCCCAAATAAATATGTTTAATGAAACTTACACATTTATCGCATCGCTTCTCTGTATACTGTAATATGCAAGTGTTTGTTAATTCGATTAAATTACTGTAATATGACTAGGATGTAAAATAGCTTTAAATTAGTTGAGTGTAGGCTTTCACGACCGTAATCCATTGTAGAAATGTCTTTCGGGTGATGTCGTGTAGTTGATATTTAACTTGACGTTTCGCTGACTATCCTGTCAGCTTCTTCAGAAGATTTCTAAAGACTGTCTAAAGTCTTTAGAAATCTTCTGAAGAAGCTGACAGGATAGTCAGCGAAACGTCAAGTTAAATATCAACTATACGACATATCCCGAAAGACATTTCTACAATAGCTTTAAATTAAATTGAGTAGCTGTAAAAAGTGATTAATTATTGTATTTTTTATTTGCCTGATTTTATCCTGGCATGTTTTGCAGTACGAGATCCTCCCATTTCTTGATTACTTGCGTGAGATGTAGCTATAGAAATCTTTATAAATATAAGGCCACTTTCCAATCCTATATCCTTATTGCTTTAATTAAATACTCGTATTTGGCATATGTGAAAAATATTCCGATCAAAGCCATATTTTAAATGTCAACGTTTTCAGGAATAGTTTCGTGGATGATTTGTTTTAAAACCTACGCATCTTTAGTGGAGCAGTCACGTCAACCCAACAAAAACTAAGAAGCGAAGAGAAACATGTCAGACCAGACTTAACGTACTCGTTCTAATCCTTCGAATAAGGCCTCTCGGGTGGTAATTTATGTTTACAGCGAATTCGCAAAACAATGTCGGACTAATATGTTATGCAGGCATCCGCATACGATGTAGCATATTTTAATAAAGCGTAACCTCCATGCATACACAAAAACACGTTAATCCAGAACGAGAATGGTATGCAAAGAACTCTACAATAGAGGATTATTTCAAGCAGAAAACAGCGAATCTGCAATTTTTGGTTAATAGGAATTTAACGATAAACTGAGGTACAGCATTGCATAAATTCGCACATAGTTACTAACTACGTGTTTCCATCTTTGAAAACATAAACGAACGAGCAGTAGTATTACTACTAAACTAGTATCATTATACTGGAAAGAATCTGCTGTAATGATATTAACCAAAAAATATAATGCTAAGGTAGCTTAGCTTCCTCATGGTATTAATGGAATAATTCACGGCAAACGCAACAAAAGGAGAGAAAAAAATTACACTAACACACGGACATGTTTCTGCCTACCCGGCGTCATCAGCGTGGTTTCGTGTGTGATTTGTTGCGTTTGCCGTGAATTATTCCATTAACACCATGAGGAAGCTAAGCTATCTTAGTATTATATTTTTTGGTTATTGTTTCTAATCGTTTTCTGATGTGTTCTGTAATGATATTGTTTATCTAGGTTGGAAAGTATTCCAAGTTGACATGTTTACATCTTTAGTTCCCTTTCCCCCGGATAGGTTTCGTAAAAAAAGAGTTCATTAAACAACTTGTGCCGCGAAAAATCAAAGTTATTAACGTAAATCAGAATTATATTTTTTTATATAAAAATTTCACTGCCATTTCAAGTTCAGATATGCGTTGTTCGTATGTAATAAATAAAATTTGAATTATCCTAATAGTAACCAACATCATTTCGACGTACCAGGACATGTCTACATAATCACCATGGAATGACTTACTCGATTTATGGACGGATGGATGAAGATTAGAAAAATAATCGCGAGAATAATAATAATAAATAAACCTTTTGCCGACACCAAAAAAATCTAACCCATGGAATTGGGACTACTGCGGAAAGGATTTGGATAAATCGGACCCGGGTTCAGGACTTCAGATTTCAAAATCAAGATATAACGATTGGATTTCTGATATCGAAAATGAAATATCTTGGCCCAAAATAAATATAATAAAGATTTTTGTCTTCTTATCAACTCCATCCGGGCACACACTGTATAAACAGCCTTTTAATTAACTTAGACAAAGTACCTAATCGTAGAAGCACAGAAACATGTTACAGCACGTTTAAAGTACTATACGTGAAATTTGCTTATATATAAGTACTTAGTTTACTGCTAACGCTTGAAGTGTGCACATTACTCAATAATGCCCTTGCTTCGGGTTATTTTAAAGAATATTATTTTTCTAAAAAGAATGGCAAAACCGTGCCAACAATTAGATTTAGTTAAACGTTTAAAAATACAATTAGTTTTTGAGCAAGGAAAAAAAATAAAACGCAAATCTCAAATACTCATTATACCGTGAGATAATCTATAAATCGTTACAGAAAGACTGAAAGTCATGAAAAATTAAAGAAGTGGAAGAAAATACATCTAAGCTGACTGCTGACTTGTTGGAACTTAAGCTAGAAAGAGAAACCTTTGGGACGACAACCGGCGAAACTGACGGGTCAATGGGTGAGCTGAGTTGACGATTGTGACGGATTGGGTTGAGTCGAGCTAAGAAACGTAGCGGCCCGGGCCGGATCGTGTTAACAAAGGAGTCGGGCTGGGCCGACATAATTCCCAAAGTGTACACTTCCACATTAAAACCGCCGCTTATTATTGATATGAGAGCAAGTCCATTGATGAATTATCAGATTAATGCAGAAGAAACGGAAACAAACGTGAAGGCAATTTAAAATCTGTCATGTTAATCAAAAGAACAGTAATTAGCCTGAAAACTGAATATCAATGAAAATACAGGAAACGTAATGTACACTTACATTATATTTATATTTACATCGCCAATGTTAGCGAACTTTATCACTGAGAAACTAACGTCAATAACACTAAATTTGATGCACAATACAGCGAGAATTATGACTTTACTATTGTTACAGTTTTAAAATAAATGTAATAAAGTGCTTATCCCACTGTCTACTGCATATATATTTATATCCCAGTTGTGGTTTTATTATAAAATTTTTAGTGGTTGTACAAGGCATCTATATTTTTATTAAGAGGTCAGTAATGACGTACGCGTGTCTGATTCATGGTATTTTGACTGCTCGAAATACGCGAGAACAATAAAAAGTGGTAAGAATTTAAATTGCGAAGAGTTTAAGTCTTTCTATTTTTGATTAGAACGCATTGTTAAGATTAATATAACAAAGGTCCCATGTTCTCATTATTTACAAATAAAATAGATTTCTCTTATATGACGTTGACTGTCATATGATGCACACACACCTACAAAGATTAGCTGTATTTTTAGAACCTGAAACCCTCCATTATTAGCTAATGCAGTAGAAATATTTGGCATGCTCTTCAGACATATAACCTTTAAAACTTGATCATGATATTTGGAAATGTTGTTAAAAGAACTAACATTTTTATCTGAGATCAGATCTATGTTGCGTATTTATGATATACAGGTGTTCTCTCAAAGTTTAGTAATTTATTTTAACAGGTCCTCTTCCACTTCTCTTTGGAAGATATTCCGTGCTATTTCATATTTTCTTTATTTCCATTACACCTTATATACTTTTAATATTTCTTTTTAAATTAATTTCTAAATACTTTTCTCTAAAAACTGTCCCAAATACTATTCGTGTCTGTTTCTTTACCGCTGATCCGTTATATTCTTTTAATTAAACTCATTATTTAAATGGACTTGTGGACGTCAACTTCTCGGCCAAAATGTATCGCAACTTCATCATGTAGAAACTTCATAATCTGTTTTGTTTTGAAATCTACGTAATATTGACCTGACCGTTACGTATCCGGAGTTGTTTTGGTTTCTGGGTTGGAACCACGTCGTTGACGTAGCTTCTGCCGATGTTTCGTCCACATTCTTATGGTATATCTTCAAGGATGTTACTATCCACTGACTGCAAACTATTCGTTCCGGAGGGGTCATATAGGGCTTGTTTCGGATCAATGGGGCGCCAAAAGTTATAGAGTAATAAACCGTGGTTGACGCTAGTAGGTTTAATCAGTTGGGATTGCCATCGTCCAGCCGTCGTCGCGATTTAAATTCTTGGGATGTTTGAAAATTTCTGTGGATTTACGGATTTTTCTACAATAGTAGTGAGCGCTGCGAAAGAATATGCGAGTAGTCAAAATAGAATTTTTCCAAAAAATACTTTTTCAAGCGAAGCTTTCCACTGAGCAAACGTATTCTTTAAGATAAAAAAACAATGCCGTTAATTATTACTTAATCTCTTCTACCTCTACAGATTAACGGCTTAATGTTTATGTTTTGACAAGCGCACGTATCGTTAGACATGCTCCATTAGGCGCGAGCGTGTTAAAATATCTTTTTGCTTGGATTAACCTCTGATAGCGACTTAAACTTGAGGTCTTTACCGAACATCGTCTAAAAATATAACGTCCCTCTTTTTCTGTTTCCATTTTCATTCGCTTTTTTATAAACCTGAAATCCCTTTGAAGTAATAGAAGCCTGTAAGTTATGTACTACATTCTAAGAGTAACTATGAGATAATTTATTAACATATGTTTAAACGCTTTCAAGAAAAGATCGGAGAACGTTTGTTAATTTTAATAGTACGGCTAGTGTTAATTTTAATGGTACAGCTAAGCTTGGTCCGTCGTTTTCCGTTAAGTTGAAGCTTGCACGATATACGGGGAGCGAAGATGAACTGTAATATCTATGTAAAAGCGTATACGTACGTATCTGCTTTCCATTTGAACGTTTCCCCGTGTGCATTCAAGCCGTGTCGCTCAGTAAAAATGGGTGGAGGTACGATTTGAACTGCTTTCCGAAACTAAAAACTTTTCTGGCAGGAAGAAAATTTGAGTCAAATGAAGAAGTCATACAGGAAGTAAACCAATAGTTTGAAAACATCGAAAAAACTCATTTCCGCGAAGGAGTCGCGAAGCTAGAAAAACTCCCCAGTTCTATAAACGAACCATTTGATGCGCATAAATTGATTAATTAGATAATCAATTTATGCGCATTAAATGCTTCGTTAAATAGCAACCACCAAAACAAATTATATTGTCGTTTGAGTGTAAATCTAGACAGGCTAAAATTTTTGGTTAATTGAAGAATGCGATTGAAATCGTGAATAGTCTCTTCAGGAACAGGATTGTGGAAATAATCAATACAACTACACCCAGTCACACGAGGCGATTTATAGTTAGTATTATATTAAGAGTTCTGGTAATAAATTTTGATCTTTTGCAGAAACGGTCACGCCGCTGAGAATTCTTGCCCTCACTACGCTAACTAATGAAAAACGCCGAATAACTGAGCTATTGTAGCCAAATTTTATTGCAACATATATGTATTTAAACGAATTATAACAGATAAATACGAAACTTCTTTAAATATTATTTTTGAAGACATCTATCAATTACTTTTTTGTTATTTCGACTGTATTATACGCATTGAAAATATTACACAATTTCGTTCAAATTTTCTGGCAAGTTACACATTTTAAAGAAACATAATTCGCATGTGTTGATTAGAGTAGCTTGAAACTTATTTCGCATCATCGCCTTTTTCTAAATATTACCACAACAACGCAAAACGAAATGAAAACTATCTACTATCATCTTACATGTGCGAGTGTTCATAAGTAACTAAATCATTTGAAATAACAACCGTGGCCTCCACAAGAAGTTAGGATAAGTCGGCAAAACTTTTTATAGAAAAACTGTGTCGAAAACTTTATGATAAACAAAGAATACTGACTATATAGTTTTGGCAATCATCCTCTACTGAATGGAATCAGATTGTTATCTATATCGGCTTTAGTCCTTTAATATAGTAATGGTTCAAAACTAAGTTCTGGAGAATCGCAGTTAAGTTATTGTTTGTACACAAATTCAATTTTTTTCTCTTCCTTTGATAATTGAAAAAGCATTAAAGCGTACTGATTTATGGTGTTTTCTAAACATCTATTAAACCACTATCTCTATTTATTCAATTTATAAAAAAAATAAAATGCCATGCCGACCCCATTTTGTTACGTAATTTTAATACCGGCGCAGATTTTCCAAGCTACTTTATTTTTACCTTTTTTCCCAATGGAAAATGTTCTTGTTAGTTTGCAAGCAAAAGAGGATCAGTTTATAAAACACAACCCAAGCAGTAAAAAAATTTGTCAAAATAAAATCAATTTTTGGCTAAATTCTCTAGATTAACAGACGAGAAGTCGGTAGAAGTACCATAGCATAAGTTGCATTGGCTGGATTTTCAATAAACTCAATTTGATTGAGTCATAATTTACCATAAGCTTACATTGAACTAACTATCGGATTTATCCGTCTCTCGTATGATGTTTTCCGCTATACGTTATTTCGCGCAAAGGTTTGCTTCTTTTTTTCAAGGTGAAATATCATCCCGCAAACACACAAAAACAACAGCGGAGAGGATTTCAAATATTATGACGTCCTCTGTAGACCAAGTTTCGCGGCCTCTTTCACGTCCGAATGATCGTTAGTTTTCGCCTCAGTACAGGTCATAGAGAAACTGGCTACCTTTCGTAGGAAGCAATTCTGTCCCTGACTACAACAAGGCGTCACTTCAGCGAATGACGGAGGACCTGAGTCGGAATGGGGTGCATTTATGTATTTTTATAATAGTACCAGTAAACATTTCTTCAGATTCTTGTAAATTTTTAACTGCTCAGATATACTGAACATGCAGAATTGTATTTAATGGTATGTAATGCGATTCCAAGCGATATTTGCAAGGCCCGAGGTCTTGAGCCCCTCATGGAAATTTCATAAAAATATAATGAATAATAATGAGCAATTTGTTGACTTATTGTTTATTTTATCGTTTACTGTTTAGACAGTAGAGATGGACGGGCAACCATTTGATTAATATCATAAATAATGATTAAAATTTTAGGAATTGGAGTAGAGCAAAACAAAATTGTTTTAAATAATTCAACCAGTTGCAAATGTTAAATAATACAGGTGTGTTTTATATTCTTTAGTAGGCAACGTGCGGTACCTCAGTGTGAATTGCAGTAACTATTAAATTACTTCTATGAATAGTAATTTTTTCGTGTTATGGAATTGGGGTAATTCTGACGGTTATTTATACTGCACAAACTTTTAATATACCCTGTAAATATTACATTACAAAATGAATAACTAATGACAATTTTCATATTTCCTTTCATTTACATTACGTTTCCGTGGTTAATAGCAAAACCGGTTCATATACGACTCTAGAGTTTAATATACATACATCGCATATTTTATGTATGTAGCTGTATGTATTGCACGAAGTTACATGAATGTAACTGCCAAGCAATAAATCAATGATATGGAGGTCAATTATCGGAAAAGCGTCGTAAAAAATGCGTTGAATATTTACAGTTAACCTATGTACCTACAGAAAATATAAGCAATAAACAACGTACAAGGCTGCGTTTAATTTAAATTCAGATGATGTGCAGGATTTACCTTCAAAAAAACCTTTATCAAATATGGTGGCTGTTTTACGTATTGCTATCACGTAAAGGAAGTTATTTCTAAAATTAGCATTATATCTGACTTTCTTATCGCCGCAGGTATAAACGTTGTTCAAAATTATAATATTGTAAAAACATGAATGAGGAAACAGGAAAGTTGTTGGTATATACACTACCGTTCATATATTTGGGGACGACTAAGAAAAACTCCGGAAATAAGCAAAATTGACAATTGATTGTGTTTTATATGAAAGAGTATACATTTCTATATGCATGAACATAATTTACAACAGCATTCTCTTCTATCCCATCAAATTTATAACGCATTTATATTCTACCGCAGCCTCAGGCAAAATTCCTCTTAATCCCTTTTATGGGGTTATAAACGTAAACTTGAAAATATTGTCGAATATTTCCACAAAGGAATAATGTGAGATTCATAGAACACTTAGTACAACAAACAAAGCAGATATCGTTTTGTATTTAAAATAAAATCGATCTTGATAGTAGTTTAATTTAAATTAAATTAACTATCGTAATAAACGGGGGGTGCTGAAATGGCAAAACGAAAAGAAATTTCCATCGAAACGCGTTCTGCTATTATTACTTTACGTAATGAACGATACTCAATGGCAGTTATTGCGAAAAAATTAAAAATATCGAAAAATGGTGTATTTACAACATTAAAACGGGTGGCGGAAACGGGTTCTTTGGCTGATAAGAAACGTTCTGGACGTAAAAAGAAGACAACAGCTGCTGAAGATCATGGTTCTTGTTTCAAAAAGAAACAGATTCCTAACGGCTCCGGAAATAACGCAGCAAGTCAATGTTTCACGAAGAAATCCTATTTCGTATTCGACCGTGAAACGAAGATTAATTGCGGCAGGCTCAAAGGGACGAATAGCTGCCAGAAAACCGCTTTTGAACGTTCAAAATAAAAGAAAAAGATTGCAATGGGCACAAGAACACAGACACTGGACATTCGAACAGTGGTGCAACGTGCTGTGGACAGATGAGTCCAAATTTGGAACATTTGGCTCCAAACGGAGGACTTTTGTTAGGCGACAGGTTGGTGAAAGAGTTAGTGAACAGTGTATTTTACCTACAGTGAAGCACGGTGGAGGTAACGTAATGGTTTGGGGCTGTTTTGCGGGAACAACTGTAGGTGATTTAGTAAGAATACAAGGAATACTTCGTAAAGAGGGCTATCTCAAATTAAAAATATCAAAATATTACAAGAGAATGCTGTACCAAGTGGGGAACGATTATGAGGTCGAAACTTTACGTTTCAAGAGGACAACGACCCTAAGCATTCTTCTCGTATATGCAGAAACTATCTAGCATCCCTGGAAGAAGAAGATCGTTTAAAAAGAATGATTTGGCCACCGCAGTCTCCTGACCTGTAGCCTATCGAATTAATGGGATGAACTGGACAGAAGGATTCGCCAAAAAGGAGTGACTAGTTCACAAGATTTATGGAGAAAGCTCCAGCAAGCATGGACCGAGATCCCAGCAACATTTTTGAAATCTTTAATTCTAAGAATGCCACGAATATGTACCGCAGTCATTAAGTCAAAGGGTGGGCATATAGGCGAAAAATCCGTATAGACCTAATTATAATTAGTACAACATTTCTTTTTGGAATATTTTTAGTTTTGTATAGTATACTCAATGTACAGAAGCAAACTAAATTACAAATGACTTTTTGTTTTTATCCGAATTAAAAAAACACTGTATTTTTTAATCGTCCCCAAATATATGAACGGTAGTGTAAATGTCCAAATTATATGTATACATTTTAACGTTAAAAGGTTTCAACGTAAGTAGTAAGTTCGAAATATTTATTTTCTTTTTATATTAATTTATAAGGTTATGAATAAAAATCACACATTTCCTATTGGGTATTGTTATGTAAAACCGTATATTGTACCGCCTTACAGTTTGATATGAAACAAACAATGAAAAATCGTTAACACAATACCGGAATTTAGGGCCTAAGTTACATTTTCAATCCATAACGTAGAGAAATGATCATGATCAAAATAAAGAGGAATTACTACAGTCCATAATTTATACTTGTTAAGAGTTTAATTAAATGGCATCATTTTAAGCTAAATAATGAGGAACATCGAATTTTCTTTGATAGAATCCGAATTATATTCTGTCAAAGTAGCTAGTTTAGAAGTAGAAAACTTGCTAGACTTTGTAAATAATATTGAGAAATTTAGTACCGTTGATGTGTGTTCGTTTGTTCAATTTTCCTACTGTACCGATTCCAGAAGCCAGTCGAGTTCTTAAAACTAAATACGTGATGATCTCAAAATTGCTGAATACCAAAAATTAACTTTACACAATCAAAATTAACTTCAAATACATGGCAAGTATTATGAATAACTGAAAGATGCGCCAATGGATAATCTGCTGCTTCGAATAAATTTGAAATGTGTATAAACAAAGGCACGGTATACTTTCCTAGAGTCTGACCAAGGTAAATGACATTTTCGCACTTTTTGGCACTAAGAAAAATAGTATTGCAGAAGAAGTGAACAACCAACTTCTGCTCCTAGATAGTTTAATATTTAAAACCAATAAAAAATTGGAATTAAATATCTACAGAAAGGAAACCAACACTAACAAATACATTATAATTAGAGCGCAACGTTCTCGCTTGCCTTCCAGTGGTGTTTAACCGCGAGAGGTTGGGAGGATGCGAACTTAATCACTAATGATTATATAACAATTATAGACGTGAGTTACGAAAAGCTAAAGTACTTGTATTTGATAATTATGTAACTGATCATAAATACAGCTCTCATGCCTTGCGGAATGTCGTTAAAAATAAGAGCTCACTAGAACACAATAAACCTATCTTTCTGACTGCTAATGTTTTAATAGCTATTTTGTAAATATTGCTGAAAATATCTTAAATGGTTTGCCGCCAACAAACACCGATTTCAACGAATATCTGCACAAGTCTATATCATCTAACGTATCATTTTCATTTTACAAGGTGTCCTTCTTTGAGATTCGGTGTATTATCGATAGGTTAAACAACTTTTCTAGCAAAGACGCTTATAATATTAACTCAAAAATCATCAAAACTCTAAAGAACCTAATAATTTATCCATTAACAGATTTAATAAATCAGTGTATTGAGAAAAAAAAATATATAATGTTAAGATAGCTTAGCTTCCTCATGGTATTGATGGAATAATTCACGGCAAACGCAATAAAAGGAGAGAGAAAAAAATATAGTAACACACGGACATGTTTCTGCCTGCCCAAATACTCTCGAAACCACGCTGATGACGCCGGGTAGGCAGAAACATGTCCGTGTGTTAGTGTATTTTTCTCTCTCCTTTTATTGCGTTTGCCGTGAATTATTCCATCAATACCATAAGGAAGCTAAGCTATCTTAGCATTATATTTTTTGGTTATTGTTTCTAGGCATTTTCTGATGTGTTCAGTGTATTGAGGCCACTTATTACCCTAAAGCTTTAAAGTTGTGAGTGGTTGCGCCTATTTTCAAAAAGGGTGCTTTTAGCGATATCAATAACTATTGTCCTATATCTATTACACCAGTGTTTTCAAAATATTTGAAAAAGCTTTAAAATATCAAATAAGTAATTATTATAATAGTAATTTTTTATTTATTGATTGTCAATATGGCTTTAGGAGCAAATGTTCAACTACTCTTGCCATCAGTAACCTAGCAAATTTAGTTTGAAATAACTTCGAGGACAAATATTACACTTATGCCACATTTTTTTACCTCACGAAGGCATTTGATCGTATTAGCAATTCTATTTTAGCTAGAAAATTAGCACACTATAATTTGACCACTAATAGTAGTAAACTTATTACGTCTTCCTTCAGTGGTAGATTGCAGTTCGTAAATTTCAATAATGTTTCTTCAGACATTCCTACTATTAAGCATGGAGTACCTCAAGGATCTGTTCTTGGTCCCTGCTTATTTTTAATTTATAGGAACGATTTAGAATATTGTGATCACAATACAAATTTTATCCTTTTTGCAGACGATACAACGGCTATTAATTATAATCGATCTTTAAATTACCTTAAAAAAGAAACTGATAATATGAACATAAACATCAAAAATTGGTTCTCTGCAAACAAGCTTAGCATTAATCTAGAGAAAGCACAGACATTATTATTTACATTACGACCTTTCGAAAGTGTTTCACAAAATGAACCTGCTAAATTTCTAGGTATTTATCTGGATGAAACTTTCACTTGGGAAAGTCATGTTAATACCTTATCCAAAAGAACTCCATGCTTGTACATTTTTGAATGTGTTACTTACGTAAAATTCAAACTTAAATAAATATACACTTAATTCTATGATTCAGGGTCATTACATATAATGACAATTTACGATCGAATTTTCATAGGTTAGCACGGAGTAAGCTACTATGCTATTAAGTATTAGAATATTACCCCAAACACTGTTAGGGATTTACCGATTTCTTCATTTAAACGGACAATTAAAAAATAATTTCTTTCTCGAGCTTTCTATTCGGTTGATGAATATCTGAGTAGTAATAGGTATGATATGTTTTTGTACATTTAAATTTATTCGTTTGTGTAAGCACTATTGTTGTGTAATAGCACTAACAAAGATTATTATTATTTCGTTCGGAGTATTTCGTATGTTTTAATTTTAGGGTTTATAAGCGGTAAAAGTAAATAGGTACTTGTAAATATCTTTTAAAGTAGAGATAGAACGAAGCACATTAGAATCAAAATCTACATTTATTATGGTGCGCTGTGTCCGGATACTTTAGTCTTTCCCAAAACATATTAAGGAAATACAGTAGTCTTATGATAGAATAGATTTTTTTTAATGGAAGAGCCTGCATATTATGACATTTCCAGGTGAGTCCCCGGAAATATTATGTATAACAATTTCGTAAATTTCGTGAAATATTGGATTTTAATTTTGCAAATATTCATCATTGATCACTGATGTTTTACCTTGATCAACTTAGAGCTTAAAAAAAAAGATACATATTAATTCAGAGTGAAGACAGAAAATTGAATATCATACACCCACATAATAATCAATACGGTGTAGTATAATAGATCAGAAAAGTTGTGAAGATGAATGTACACCGTTTAGAGAAAATTTATAGATAACATTTATCCTAGAGCATGAAACGTGGTTAAAACCAATGAAATAAATAAATTACACATATATATATATATATATATATATATTCTGTATTGCTGTAAATTACCGAATAGTAATAAAACAATCTATCATCGTTAGGAATGATGTGTTTTCACTGTTTCAGTGCATTAACTACATTGCAATAGCATTGCTTTAAAATAAATAGCTATCGTAACTTGTGATGGCGGCAAACAACATAATTTATGACAACGATTCGTTAGGTACTATATGAGAATAAGCTGACTGCTGATAGATTAACCGTGATTTGAAAATCTCAAATATTTGCATTTCTGACAATAAGGCCGAATCTGGCAAGTGACACAAAGGTAAGCATCATATAATTAACGAGCAAATACAAAATTGATATTTATTGTGTAATAAATTAACAGAAGCAGCAGAAGGATGAGTGCATGTGAGCTTTTATTACTGAGGGTTTAACTTGGACAATTGAAATTTTGCCCGTATAAGGCAGGATTAGAAAACAAGCGAATTTTTCGAAAGCATTATATATTATGTTCGATAACTACGATTAAACTTTCGAACGGAAAAAGGATCAAAACTTTTTTTTAGTCTTAATAGCTTTTCTCCTTCCTAACAAATTTTCTTCCAACGAAGAGTATCTACCAATGAGGATGTTTTTGTTATTTTAAATGATACGCTTTGCTTATTTACTATATTTTCAAAATATTCCTATGTCAATTTTTAACAGATTTCTATATCTATTTCTTTCAAAGAAACTCAAAATGGCGTAAATTATTACGAGGTTAGATAGGGCTGAATATGCACTAGGTCTCACCGGGAACGGCATCGATCGATATATGAAAGAGTATGCATTGGAAAATTTTCTGAAAACTTGGCAGTGCACTAAAGCCGACACGTGCTATTCAAGTAAAACACTTTTAATAATCTGACACTTCCGGTTATACCGAAAACAGATGTAAACTTTGTTATTTTAAATGGAATTTTTGACAGATGGACGAGGGCATAATGCAAAATGTCGAGTCTAAGTAGATCTGGAATCCATCCTTCTGTTGCAATATCGAAATATAACATTCGCCTTCGGCTGTAAATATCTTTTTTACTTTGAATGTTAGACATTTGCATTATTATAGAAAAACGGTGGATATATGAACTTTCGGTATTTGCACTGAACAAAATTTAGTGCTCAATATTGAACATGCTGTATATGTTGAAGATGATATCACGTCTAAATAGAACTAAGTATACAACGTAGCCTTGTAGAAAATTTATGCTAAACTATGTTGCACTCTGAACCTGTTAAAAGTAGACACATACAACCCATATTGCGTTGATTTATTTTTGGGGGAAGTAATGAATAACGTAATAATATGCAGTACGTTCCATTTAAAATAATAAAGTAGGTGCCTTGCTTCCTGCTTATCGATCACCCTGAGTATATTTTTGAAAAAACTTTACATTTACACAATTCTACAATTCTAAAGGACCGGAACATCCCCTACTATGATCTTTTCCTTAATCTAAAATACGGAAACTTTAAGCTGCATTTAAACCTAATGTTGCTTACAAAATATACCACTGAACGCTAAAACATTGAAATATCTTAAGTAAATGGCCAACCATATAACCCTAACATTTTATTCGACGGTTAATACCACGAGGACCTATGCCTCCTAATCACCACGATATAAATAGGTTCCGAGATGAATAGATCGCGAAAGAAGAGTTTCGAGACTTAAAACTCCGCAACCGCTAAATAATTCAGGATTATCCGATCCCCTGTAGGATATACACTGGGGTGAAAAACGCTCGTTTATCCCGAATAGAAACACTCAGGGCGTTTTCGGCGTTCAATCGAGATTTAAAAGAAGATTTTTGCCTGTAAACGGAAAATATATATCTGCTTCTATTAAGATGCGTTAGACATGTGGGTTGAAATATAGCAGATAAGAAGGAGTATTGACCTGACGTTTCCGACACTCGCATTGGTGTTTTAAGAAACTTTATCATCAATACTAATTCAAGTGATTCAATTACGCGGCTGAAATAATTTGATAATAATACTTTTTATAGCGACGATACTTTACACGTATGGTACAATAGCAAGCACTAATTCTGATTTATTGTTGTGTTTAATAAGTTTCATCCTGTTTCAATGAACAGTCTTCACGTAGCAAAGTTTACTTCGTGCGATTCGATGAAAATTTATAAAAATATATGGAAATGCTATTGAAAATAATAACTTAGATAAATCAAAGAAAAGTTTGAGCATCGATCCATTACAAGTACATAATATTCAACCGCACATATACAATTAGCTAATTAATTATATTTGGGTGATTCTTATTTGAAAACTGTTAAAATTTACAATTTTTGAAATTATTTTTTAAATAATTACTTATTTATTTTTGTGACACATAAGG
>LR737386.1:7728612-7756428 GCA_902655005.2 Marronus borbonicus
CTGGTAAAGTAGCAAACGGTTGAGAATACATTTTACCATTTCCCAGTCTCCTTATTCGAGGCTCTTGTGACACCAGAGAATTGGAAGATGACTCACTGGGTAAACTTCTGGAAGAAGCAAGAGGAATGGATCTACCATGCGAACTTTGGGATTATATGGCCGATCTACAATAGACTTGATCGATCGACATTATCAACATAGATGTAATGTAAGATCTGTCAAAATAATTATCAGAATTAATAAAATTCATATTAATGAACTTATTTAACTTGTTTGGCTCTCCTACAATTTATTATTTGAATCGCTATAATACTGAATAGCAAAATCAGATAAATTTACTTACTTAATGTCTAGTGAGTATCACAATAGCTGATTCTTTCGCTTTCGCCTTTTGTAAATTTTCGCTAGTTTTACAACAATAAATTACTCCAATATTTTAACGTTGGACATGTTTGAGAACATTACCCACAAAATTGTATGCAATATCAGGTAATTTACCCATTAGGGACTAATGGGTATTGTATGCTATTTACTGGCATGAAACATAAGCTATTTGTTAATAGAAATGTCTTACTAACTGCTATAATAAATATACGACGATAATAATACAAACAGTAGATGGAGGTTAGATTAAGAAGGAAAACAAAAAAGATATTAATATAATGAACCATACATACATAAAACTCCCATATGCTACGTTCAGGTTTTCTACATTAGTTTATAAATACTTTTATAAATGTATGATGTTGTTTAAAAAGAGAATTTATATGTTCTAAGTTTTCAAATAACATCTTAATCTGAAATTATGTTTTCTCTAATGTAAGTAATATATCTTAATTATTTATTAATTCTGCAAACCATACATTAAAGTCATATACTAAAGCTACTTTTTACTGTAAATTTTTTATTAGTAGCTATTTACTAAAGAATTATTCGTTAATATGGACAATGTTCAATTTTAAATTTACGCAATAGTTGTGTGTGTATCACCAATTTGTTAAATTTCTAAAACAAGGTTTTTTTAAGAATTTCGGATTATCTATGAATTCGAAGCGTACCGTTACAGTTTTTATTATTTATTTTATTATGGTTACTAATAAAATTATTCTTAACAAGCAGAAACACATTTCAGATAATGCCTTTTATATACTCTCTTTTTCGAATATTTGAGGGAGTATAATAAAATAAACATAATATATACGCGTATATACGTTTTACGGCATTTTTATGCATCATTAAACCTTATTTCTGTCTTGTATATTTACGGCTATCAATATCTTTTGAACTATACACTTACACATATACTTCGAAATATTTCGGCGGATATCTATTATAAAGCAATAAAAATAAAATTCTGTCCATATGATAAATTTAAAATAAATTAAACACTTTAGGCACACAGATAATACACGGTAGAAATGGGCGATTATTAGAAAGTCTTAGGTAAAACCGACCCTAATTTTATAACCATAATAACTGGTTAACAACTGGTTATGTGGCGTGTTCCGATCACATTAACTGCTCGTTGTTTAGAGATCTCTGCAAAATTTATCCAAATAGATATTTGGGCAACCCTTTGAAGGTTATCACACACCTCGAAATATTCAAAGTGAAAATGTTTTTGAATTGATTGTAGCCACATCAAATTCTCAGATTCTTTCAATTCGTTACTTACAAGGACAGATTGTTACAGTTCCCAGCATGTGCTGTTAGAGGAAAAAAAGAAAACCAAAAAGAATTTAAAAAATCATGAAGATCTAAACAAAAAAGCAGATTAAAAGTAAAAGATACCTATATATGTAGATAATTAATTTATAAAGTTTTAGTTCTTAAAAAAATTATTTTTAAACTACCAGGAACAAAAGTTTAGAAGTGAGCTACTACCTTAATGCTTGTTTATTTTGTTGCAACACGCAAATCCATAACTTATGTGTTTTAAGGAATTTTCAAAACAAAGTACAATTGATGATATTGCTCAATGTTAGAAAATTGTGCCTTTTACAAAATATTCTATATATTAATTCAACAGTGTTTTCTATAAAACATAGAAAATAAGAATACACGGATAATAAATTTTTATTTATTACTTAAAAATAAGCATAAAAACGTTGTGCCTGCACTCAAAAAATAGATATTACCAGCTATGAGACCTATTAATATAATTTATTATTTTACGGATAGGCAAGGTTTTTAATGAGATATTTTAAAATTAAGCAAACAATTGATTCTGCGTAAAGCGCTATATGTTATATTAACGGTCCATATTATCTTTAAATTGAGAAATACCAAAATTGCTAATAAAATATAAAAATATCTTTGCAATAAAGGTGGCTGTGAAAGTTCTAATATAAATTTTATGTTAAAATATAATTCTTCCTAAAAAAGTGATTACATAAATATACTGCAAGTGGCAAGTATGTAATAAACCATATTAAAATCACTTTTTTTATCTCTTCGTATTACCTGAGCTTCTTCTATACTATTAATTATTTTAAATTTTTTTCTCTTAGTAGTATAGAATAGTGACAATTTCGTAATTATGTGTTTGCATTGAGATGTTTCAAGTATCCGACTTCAATGACATACCTACAGAGTAAGTAGCACAAGGACAACCGCTTCGGAAGTACCCCTATTCATGTTAAAGGAGGAATATTACGGGTCTATTATCAAATTTAAACGAGACATTCGTTATATAACATTAACACAACGTACGCTTCAATAATTATAGTAAAAAGCTAAAAGAAATAAAAAAAAAAAAATTAATTAAAAGTTGTATTTACACAAGAAGGGCAATTTTACAATTTCAAAGTTGGGACACATGTACGTATTTCAAAACTTGGCAAACATATATTTTGGGTTGTTACTTTGTAATATACGTAGGCAAAAGCAGCTCATTGTTTAAAAATTCCTTGGAATATGGCGAGGGATCTCTGTTCCTAGTGACGGCAGTTTAACTATTTTTATATGTAGGTACATTTGATTACATTACTATATTTTGATTTGATCCCAATAATATTATTGTACGCATAGTTTCACATGATCTAGTAGAATTACATACGTAGCAGTTTGAAATTTAACACTCTCTAAAGAGTGTTCAAATGTTTCCTATTGGAGTTGGACAGCCCGGACAGAATTTTTCCAAGCTCATAAATTTGTTATTAAATAACTTGTAAGTCGACATACCCGAGACAAATTTCCATGTACAATATAAAAATATGTAAATATATGCAATAACCGTAGATATATTGATATATGTAAAATGAAGATATGTATTTATACAATAAGCACATATTCCTTCCGACTTTAAATTGTAACTTGCACATTTGAGAATATTCTGGTAAGTAGAAATAGTGACTTACAGTACTTGTTAGCGGACGAGGAGGTCAAGCTTGCACTCACTTTTATTAGTTTGCTTAAAAATTCGAATAATATTCCTCTGAACAATTATATCATGCGATAATAATTCATGAAATAAAACCAAGATGTATCAAAAATATAACGATTTAAGATTAAGAAGGAAATAAACTAGTCCTAAACCTAAAAAGAAGACATTGAGTTGCGTCAATAAAATATTTCCATTTGCAACGGGTCAAGATTCAAGGATTTAACGAATTACATACTAAAGAAAGTCACATTACGAACACACACCAAATCCTCTTTCAATAAACTAGAAGAGAATCTCTCACTAATTAAACTAAGATTAACCATTTGGGATATGATAATACAACGATAAATGATGAAAAATCGTAGGTTAGCAATTTAGAATAGAAAGTATAATCATCCACATTCACAATTCGTTTTAAATCAATAATATTTGTATGAACACCATACCTTGTTACAAAATGCCTCAGGAGGCTGCCACATTAAATTATATTATTTTTTATATCAAATTATTCCATTTAATATTATAATAACAACGTATGCCTCCATATAATGAGAATGATTGTTTATAAAATTGATTATGAGAGGATTAAGTTGTTGTAGGAGTACCCACAAAAGGAAATTTTGAAATAAAAGAATAGGGCTACAAAAACTCGTGATGCGATGATTTTGCACCGCGAATTAGTGCACATTCTGGAGAAGCTTTCCTTTCGAATAGAGGTTTTAAATCAAATCCAAGATTATTTATTTTTAAATTATAAAAATGGCGACGATTACCGAAATAATCAACATGCTAGAATATTTTGTCTTATCATGTAGTAACATAATAAATAAATAAAGTAATAAAGTAAAACTCTCTGCATTCTATCATCTCCCTATTTAACCCCTAAACATTCTTAAATTGCGAACTATTTTTTCCATTTTTTTTTACTCTCTATGCACTTATTTTTATGTAGGTACATCCAGATTAAAACGTTCTCTTGTTTTAGTGTTAATAAATAATTCCAATGCCCATAACTAGATTACAAAAATGAACTTACCTCAATCAAGTAGTTATAGACAAAGTCTCAGTTATTCGCATTTCATACACAGACGTATTGCTGTTTAACTCTACAGAAAACCAAATTGGTGATTTACACAAAAGTTTTTAGAAGGTATTTCCCCACAATTTATCGTTTACAACAGAAACTAGTCGAAAAAGTCGCAACATCTTTACACGGCCAAATGAATGAAATAAATCTATGACGATGTTCACCTCAAAATCGTTTACTTGTTAACATTACAGTATTCTATCGCATTTACAATCTAGGTGTGCTTCTAGTATGCAACTGCAAACTCAACGCGAAAATCCTTGCAATCAAAACAAACGTTGCTATCCCGATATCCACCAGCAAAAGATTTTCGTTATATGCGTGTATTTGAATAATATGTGCGTTTATGTGTGTGTGTGCATTTGTGCAAATGTATGCGTGTGTTTATCTATTTGTAAAGGTATTGAAGTGTGTGTGCATGTATACAGGTATAAAAATGTCCAAAGCGAGCGTAAACGGCGAATGGTGGTTTTAGGAGCCCGGGCACCAGATATAAACTGACGTTGAAGCTATAGCCGGCAACTCGCTAGGTATATCTGTTCCCATGCGCCGCTACCAAAACTCTACACGGTCTGCTACGTAAGTGTATTCTAACGCCGGACGCACATCCCCTAGTCATCCCTACCCTGTTCACAGTCACCCTAAGTGTTCTCATTTCGCTCCAAACTGAACTCTATTTTAAATATCTTTTCCACTCCTATAGGCCCCGAGGTCGCTGTGCACAGCGCCTCTAGTACATATTCCGTCTTTAATCGCTTCTTAATTTTTAATAAAATCAAATTTCCCTTCACGCTTACTTTGTTATCTTCCCAGACAAAAATAATCACATCATGCTGTCTTGTTGATTTTCTCTCCCATTCTACAGTAAAATGCAATGAGAGGTCCAGACATAATAAAACTAATGCTACATCTTTCAGTTGGAATTGTTAAACTGGTAAAAGCGTTAGGCATATGGTAACTTTCGATTATTTCACCTAATACAATAGTTTATCCGTAATACACTTACAGGTAGGATCACACAAAAGCTAAGTTTTGAAAAAATGGTTTTCGATTTCTGATATTTTCAATAAAACAACTGGAGTCGAATTCGAATTTTGCATTTTTATAAACAAAAACAAACAAATATACCGGGTGTCCGTTTAAGAAAAATAATTTTAATGGTCGGAATTAACCGGTAGTGCATCTGATGCATATTCACGCTACCTGCACTATTAAAAATGGCCTCATCTGGCCATAAAATATTAGATAAAAAAAAAATTGGGTTTTTTTGGTTCAAAATCTCGATCTGCCTGTGATGGGGTTGGAATTTATGGTCTTTTATGAACACACCAACGCGGTAACCCTAGACCTCTCGAAATATCTCGTATACTAGATTGGGGATAAATCTCAACATAGACGAGAACATTATCTTCATTACAACATAGCCGCTGTCTTTGCCCAGCGGGAGTGTGCCTCATTTAACAAGGCGAGCGAAAACTTTCCTAGAATAATGCCGACTTTTTAGGTATCGTACGGTATATTCTCGCGATGCAATAGTTGCATTTTCAAAGAAATGAAAGTAAATAATTAACATGTCAACTAGTTATTCAATATATTTACTTCTTTCTCAACTATGAACACATTTTCTGTTAACATTCACAAAAATGAATATTATGTTACAGTATTAAGAAAATCTATGCAGTATTATATGGGCCACTAACGTTTTTCATGCCCTTATGGGCTACTTGTAAACGCTCCTGGTTATGTACTAAGTATCGCGTTCTGTACTAGATATCATTTTCTTAAGTTTTTTGATTGGGCCCATATCAGCTCTATTTGGTAGAAGATGCAGTAATATGATGCTAAGTGTAGCACTATTTGTCTTGTTTGTTTGAGTTTCAAATGCACATAATATTCCTTGACATAATGCCTTGATTACATATAATTGTTTTTTCGTGTAATACTCTCCACAATATACAAATTTTTAATCTTTAAACGAGTGGAAAATAATAATAATAATAATAATAAATAAAAATATGGATATGAAGCTGCACCACCTTTAAACTATTCGAATGCGTTCTTAGCAAAATGCTTTCTGCGAATATTATCAAATAATAACCGTTGCAACGTGAAATCGATCAGTTTTTGTTTGATTTTCCTGTAAGATCAGGTGTCCTTCCTGAAACTGTTGCAACTACGGGCAATTAATGTGTAATCCCGTTTCATATAAGGTCCCACTGCACCATATGCTTGTTATCCCGTTCGAAATGTTGGGCTTCGGAACCATTGGAAGGGAAACCATTCTGCTATGTTGCGGTTTTATAATGTATGAATGTTAGGAGACTATGAAGAACGAAGAGAAAGTTTAGATGGATTGCATATAGTTATCCTTCGCGGGGACTTTTTCTTCAAATTATCAAATGTCAAAATAAGTCATCGAACTTCAATCCGTACAGTTTACAACCGTAGAATTCGTATAAGGTTCAAAAGCTATCGGTTTTAGCGTAAAAACATCAACATCGACAGAAAACAAATGAGAAGAATGAAGATGCGCAGAGTTTAGTGATAAATTATCACTAAAGAAGATTTTATCAAGACAACACATCTTTTAGTGACTCCTTCTTCATATGTTAAACTGCCGTAACAAATTGTTATAATAATAAACAATAAGACAAAGTTAATTCTAGTTCATATTAAGTGTTAATACATCTTTTTAATATTATCAAATCCTTCAACTTGGAAATGTTAACGTTCTTTTCCAATTTGATATTATTGTCCACTGTTTAGGAAAAGTAGAGAAATATTGTCAGATTTATAATTATTGCATGGAAGTACTGAACGATATATTTTACTTGCTCTTTGATTCAATATTCATGACGTCTATAACACAGGATTAACTCCGTATTATTTTTTTTTCCCTGTTACTGTAGCTTCAGATATGGCCGATAGACCTCAGCCACTTCGTAGACGATCGCGAATATTCAAAAAATAAATTAGTGCAATATGTATCCACCATAAAGAAATGTTAATTGCCAGATGTAAATTGCTGAACTCCTCGAAATGACTTAAACACAAGGCCAAAGTTTATGTTTAGATCCCGTTAGATACATAATACAGGGCAATTATTAACCCTTCATTAAGAGCGCTTAGATAGGTTACATTTAAAATACATGGTTCCTGCGGCAAACAGACCGATAGTGTGATTATTACACGGTTAATGGCTTTTAACGCTGTTTATCTGTTTCACCTGATACTCCCTTACAACTAAATAATTCATTAATTAACATTGAGAAGAATGTATGTGTCTCTGTAATGCATGAATAAATGTTTGAGGGACAGGTTCTTTAGTTGTTTGTAATATAGCATACCCTGAAATACATATGCAGATGTGTATTTATTACGTATTTAGACAATATAATTTGCCTATGCACTTAAAAGCCATTGATTTCATACTTTATCCGGGACGAATTTACTATCAGGGAAAACAATCATTTACATTACTTGACTTCATTACATTATTAAGGAGCTTTCCATAATAACTAATACGAAATATGTTAAATTGATACAATATTTTAGGCTTCAATAGAATGCTCTTATCTGCCATATAGTTGACTACACTTATACAGGTATTCACGAAAATGTTACATATTTGTTATATAAACGCAGTTCTATGTTCTATATAAGTCTGCTTTCAGTTAACTGAACAGTAGTATTACCCTAATTTTATCTAAACTTATTATCGTGCTTACAGCAACGATTCCTGTAAACCCGTTACATACTTGCTTACTTTTCATATTCTCTCCTAGGAAGTGAACACATCGCTACTTAAGTGTGTTAAGCGAAGGATGGATGAGAACTTTACAAACGTGTTCTTGCGTAATTTTGTGAAAAGCGCTGAATTAATATATTGAGCATATGTTAAATTACGTGAATTAGATTGCGGTCCATAACCTTTAGAAAATTATTTACACAACTTTTAAACTTAGTGCGCGGGTAAAAAATATACGAGGGTGCAAGTGTAAAATTGCACTGACGTACATTGGTTATTTGTGGCCATTAGTAATAGTGTGATTAGATATGTGACATAGATTTCTCTTGCATATACTGGTGCATACTTTTTGCTCAAAGGCGAAGGATAGAGCTTGAACGAGGATCCACCGCGTGCTGCAGCCGCCATATTATTAATTGGAAGATCGGAATATCCAATTTTCGACGAGGCTAGAACAATCAGGTCGGGTCTGCAGTTATTTGTTTGAATTAATGTTTGTAAAATTAATACTTAGGGAGTTAATCTTTGTTAAATTTTAAAACATCCATAGAAACTAGCTAATGTTTTGGCGATTTATTTGCTTGGTTTTGCCGCAAAAAAATACAATATTCATAATAATAAAAAAATACGTCGTTGGATGTTTTCTAAAAAAAAATTATTAGGGAGGATAGTAGTAGATTCTTGCCGGTATCAGGGAGTGAGATTCTCACGTTATTGAGTTTTTATTTTATTGGGATTAATTAAGCTTGTGTGATGCGGAATGTGCCGATACTTTTGTGTTGTTTGCCTTACGTTAATCGAACTTATTTTCGATGAACAACAAAAGAAGTTAATAATTATTTTAATTAAAACCTATGTTTAAAAAGCTTTTCAATTATATAGTTCATTTAATAAACATGTAAGCCCACTAATAGTAAGGTTAGAAATATCTTCAAAATAATGTAGTTAAAACGAAAATCCTCCATTAGATAAAATACTCTATTGAAAGTCACTACACGATCGAGGCGAACCCGTATTTTCAACGTGTAACTGGCTGCGAGAGTTTTCCGCCAAAAGCCAGGCCGCACGTCCCTCCGCTCCAGCTTCCTCTACTCTCTGAAGGAAGACAGAGAGTTCCTTTGATGACAATGCGCTCAATGCGTCATGACGTGCGACTATTCAACTGTTCGCATCAAGTGAAAAAGAGAAAAAGCTGGTGAGCAAATACATGAAGTACGAGAAAAAAGGAGAAATACAAAAGAGCGGATAGATTCCCGCAAGATGTTTAGGCCCTCTGGTTATGGATGCAGCTTTGACGCATTTGATGCCGAAGCGGTTGGAAGAAACAGAAAGAGGGTGAATTTGCGATGACTTTAATTTCATTTAGCGTACCCAAAAAGATCCTGTCCGCTACGAAATGTCAATACGCTAGCTTTTTGGGGGAATATTTACAAATGCAATTTGAACGTAATGGTACAATAGAAGATATTAGCGGTGCTTTGAATCAATACCTTTCCTACTTCATAAAATTCTTTCAGTATCACACGATCAACAAAAGCTGCTATCGAGTGTCTCAACTTTCGTACGTAGTAAACATCTTGAGAATTCGATTCACGGTTGCCAAATCGTCCAATCATATACGTACAATTGTGGGCAATGAAGAGTCGTACACTTTGCCAAATAAAATGTTAAGATTGGCGGTGAGTGATGATGTAAACGGTGAGGCGCGAACAGCGGTTCGATTCCATCATGTATTTTCCTTGAATTTTGTATACATTGTACTAGGCGACGGAAATACTCGAGGAAATCAAATCGTTGTGCACGTGCCCCCGGTTTCGTCATCCTCCACCGCCGTCGACGTCACAACAATAAATTGTATCAAGGGCGCAAAATAGAATACAAAGTATAAATTACAAGAAATTAATGAAAGAAAAACAAATTAATATCATCACCATTGACAACGCAGGCTCCATAAATGCAGCGGAAACTTACAACGTGCAAGTTATCACATTTATAAGAATTATGGAAAATATCCCTATTTAGCTGTACACCTATAAGCAATTCTACTCAAAACTTGTATAAAAAAGCAGTTTTTTAAGAATAGTGAGAGACATTAGAACTCATACGAAAGCTAAAACGGTCTATAGAAGTTTCAAAAGATCTTTTTAATAGGATTGTTTATTAGTTTCTATTAATAATTTTTAAACTGTACCAGTTTCACGTTAAAAAATCGGGTATTGCTTGATTGACATGTTTTTATTTTATTTAATACACATGGTAGATGCGAAATGTTCAAAATTCTTACTCGGAACTGCAACTACTGATATTTGGAAAATTGAACAAAATTTAGTAGATTCCTAACACCAGCGGAGCTAACTCACTTGAAATATTTTAACATGTCCGCCTATTTCTTCATGATTTTATTTACCTGGATGTACTGCTTTTGAATTGTTTAATGTTTTAAAATGCAGATGGAGAGTGTTTATATCTCGCAAACGCTCCCAAAACTGTTTGAGTTTTAATAATAAAATTATTATTGTAAAGTGTATATGGACATTTTACTTTTATAAAGAAATACTCAGAATATTAGCCAGCATTACAGATAGTTGCATTTAGGTAAGAAAATGTATCTCTTGCAGCTTGAAACTTATCTACCAAAGTGGTCACGTACATCAGGGAACCCCAGATATAAATTGTTAAATTCGTGGTTCATTTTTCATTCCCAATATATTTTTAAAAGAGACGCACCGCACCTGGCTTAGAAGTACATACCTATGTATACGTACATATGTGTATTACACTCCATAGAGAAGTATCCGAGTGGTCTTGTAAAAAGCTCAAGTGTTTCGTAAATTTTCTGCCAATGAGTTCGTGTGGGGTAGTAGCTGAATATTAAGAATAGTTTCGGAGTTAGTGTAATATACAATATTTTTGAAAATTGTTGTTATCCATTGCCGTAGTTCAACGTTGAGAATGACGATATATACCTTGAACAACGAATACGCTTCTACATATGAGGGTAGTTTGCAAAGATTCCAGCCTAAAAGAGAAACATGTATTTTTATTTGTCAAAATCAGTTTTATACTGAACGAGCTTTGAGCCTAGGAAACACAAAAAGACGCTGAAGACCAGATCTGACGAATAGGGTGGTCTATCGATTCGACTCCAGTAACGCTGAAGTGTTAGACAATGCGTTGTTTTGGTAGCGCAAAACTTTCTTTTTTCAAAATGCGCCGTTTCCCTACAATTTCATATTATCAAGTGATGATGCGTAGTATGCCCCTGTTATTGTATTGTCTTTTTCAAAATAGTCATTAACACAACTCCATGACTATCCTAAAAAATAATTTCTATTACTTTCCCTGCTGATGGAACAGTCTTCGCTTTTTTCGAAGCCGATTTACCCTTCGCAATCCACGGTTTCGACTGTGCCTTGATGATTATGATTTACCCAACTTTACCTTATGAATATTTTACCTGAACTATTTGGTTTTGGACCAAGAAAAACTTTTATACCCTCTTACTGTGTTTTTTTTAACTATTGCTATAGATATTTCAAATCATCTGAGAGAGCTCGATGTAATTGTCTGTATCAGATATATTTACGAGCATCTGTTTTACAGTTTTAATGAAATGGCGGTGAAGACTGCGGCAGTAAAACGGACAAATTCTTAACTGGACACGGTAAAAACGCCGGTCGTTTGTTTATCCCTGTTGTTGGCGTATCATCCTCCTCACTCATATCGCCAAAACCCCAACTAATTAACAAACCGAAAAACCGAAAAAAAAAGTAATTTAATTTGTACGGAGCGCGTGGGTTCGCGCCGCCGTACTACTTCCTGCGAAACGTTAGCTGCAGGGCAAAGCGATTTAGAATAAGATATCTCCATTCCGTTCAACCCTCTCCGTGTACGACACCCTCTTCGTCTGCCAGTCGATACGCCATAGCTCTAGCCCGATAATATTAACGTGGAAAAAGCCACTATTGACGTAACGATCGAAGCTGTGCCACGCGCTTGCGTGCAACGAATTTATGAGCTTTCGTTCGCTCTCCTTCTCAACGAATTCGTCGCGACTTTAGCGAAAAGTTTCCTGCGAGAAACAGACGCATACAATCCGCGTTCCCGAATTGTTCACACATGTAAGCAACGTGTTGCCTCAACACTGATTGTCACTGAATATGTTTGTGTAAGTCGTTGATAAGACGGTTAGTATCCAATTTTCTTTAATGCAAAAATTATAGAGGAACAATGTGCAGGATAATAAATTTATACGTATAAATACAGCGTGTCCGAACAAAAGATTCCTTTCCCGAGCAATTTAAGGGAACGTAGGATAGAAGTTTTTTCTAATGGAAGATGCTGTATATAATTACTTACGTTTTTGAAGACCTCTCTTGAATTCATGTTAACCTTCTTCAAAATTCCCTATACCCATCTATGTTAGTTTACGAGATAATTGAGATAATTTTAAGGTTTCTGTAAAATACCCCAGATTCTTTAGAGGCCGATATCTCAAACGCCCTACATATTGGAGCAGGGGTTCAAATTTTATGCAATTGAGTATTTCTTAGAGCTTTCAGCGATACACCGGGGTTTTTTATACAGATCAGATGTTCATCGATATCAAGTTTGATTCAGTTATTTTTTTTTAATGGAGCACTCTGTATATTTTTACGTTCGTGCTCACAAGCACATCATCAGACTAGCTAAAAAATAACTTACTTTACTAACATGTCAAGGTAAGAAGTTGTTTAGCTACATGAATAAACTCCAATTCATTAATTTTCAACCTGAAATAAGAAATGACCTAATCAAGTTGCTTAAGATTTGTTTAGAGCAAGATTTCTTTCAATTCAACAATAATGTTTACTCATTACCGATTGGTCACAAGTGATGAATTAAACAGGTCATCGGTCTGCGGTTGTTTGAGGAAAATGCAGTCTCCTTTATTCGTTAACTCAATTACTCAGAACTCCATTAGGAGAATTTAAAACAACAAATCTGATTTTCGATTAGACATCACAATAAAATAAGTGCAAAATACCTTCAACATTTTAAAATAATTATAAAATAAAGTTTCAACATTACGTAAGAGGAGGAGAGAAATGATTGTTAGTGAATAAAGGAAACTCCTCTTTCTTCAAACCACCACAAACCGATTACCCTTGTACTTAATTAATTGCTTCCTAACGTTGTAGGATCATAGTACTTCTTTTCAAACTTTAGTCATTAATATTGTGTGTATTTAGGTTTTTTTTACGCCACTTTCTTATTCCGCAGCTCTCTATTGAGTATCATATTTATAGATAATATATTTTAATCTAAAAATTACAAAAACACCCGTCGCCACTAATAAGTGGTTTTGGGTATAAAATAGTCTAAAAAAAACATATTTTTGTACGAAAATACATTAATTGGCTATACATCAAAAATGAACTTTTAATGCATTACGTTAATATTACTAGCCAAGTCGATGTTTGCGATTGTTGCTGCGCCTCGATCGTAAATATTTACCGACAATTTCAAGATTAATTGCTTGTGAATCGCTAAAATTAGAAGGATTGTGCCATAATTTTGAAATGAAAATCAATTGAAATAATAAATTTGCTTGAAGAATGTAATAATATATAAAATAAGCAAGAATGCACTGTTACGGAAATTCTTTAAACCTCGAATTTAGAAATCTTCATAATACTAGAATTAGTATTATTAGCATTTCAAAAATTGCATTCGTCAAAGGTCATTTTTAGATATCTCATGCAATCCAATATACATTGAGAGGAAATGCGTCTACATGCCAATGATACCACGCCATTAACTAGGCGAATGCAAAGGGATCTTTAGAAAAAAATCTAAATTAGCGCTGACGGGAGCAGATGAGTGGTTCAAGAGTAATGTTCTTTGTCTGAATAAAAGTAAAACACCAACTTCATTACTATTCATTAGAAACTTAGCTGAGATTCCGCCGTTGACACTGTTTACACATTTTCAAGAAACTGAGCTTTTTTGTGCTTGAATGTGCAAAGCTCAAACAAATTTTTGATCGAGGAAATATTATATAACCTGATCAAAAGGTTTTTAGTCAAGTGCTTTTGCCAACAGGGATGTTTAACATTCCTCACATATGAAAGATACACAACTAATGAAATTGTTGAGCTGAAGTTCAGTTTTATTGCAGAGGATGATAGCTTAGTTAGCGGAACGTACATCCAGTGTTGCAGTAAATATCACAGCGATGTATTTCAGTACAACTAAGTTAACAAACAAATAAACAAATATAGCTTTGGAAACAATTTGGAATAAAGTGTGCGAATAAAAGTGGCCTAACTTTTCCTACAACGGTATTATTTTTATCTTTAATCTTGACGAAAACATCTCCTTTTTGATAATAACTTATTGATAATTACACTGAGCAAAAAAGGTACGTAAATACAATAAAAAAGTTGGTGTGACAATTTTTTTATCAGAATTGGTCCAACGAACAATCTTATCATTTTAATAAATGGCGGTTTATTATATCAATGAATTCCGTACTTTTTTTTAGGCCTTTCAAACATCTCATCACTTTGGGTTCAAATATTTATGGCTTTTCTATATCTCGGCATCCGAACAAACTAGAAGGCTCGTTCGAAAGAACTCGACGGGTACTCCAAAGGAGAGAAACGTTAACTTCCTAGCTCTAACCCTTCTGACGCTACGGGGTTTCAAACTCGAAAAATTAAAATTCTTCTTTTTCAACTTTGAGGCGCCGTAGCTCGTAAGCCAAAAGAGGTTGGTCGCAATCGATTCGCCGATTAATTCTCTATCGGGAACACCCCAATCTTACAATCTCCAGTTCAAGTTTCAACACCCTAGCTCTAATCGTTCGGACGCTACGGCGTCTCAACTTTGAAAAATTAAAATTCTTTTTTTCAAATTTGAGGCCCAATAGCTCACAAGCCAAAAGAGCTAGAGGGTTCTGGTTGGCTGCAATCGACTCGCCGGTTAAATCTCTATCCACCCTTGCCATCGGAGATGCTTATCTAAGGAGATAATCGACGAATACTGGAGCGATGTCGATTTTCTGTCACCAGGTTAAGTTTGGTCCCGTTCGAAAGATCTCGACGAGCACGTTAAAGTAGAGCTCCCCCCTAGCTCTAACCGTCCCGACGCTACGGCGTCTCAAAGTTGAAGAATGAAAATTCATTTTTTCGCTCAAAACTTTATTATGGCATTTGTCAACATTCTACTTGAAGAACTCGCGGTTACCAAATTTATATTGAAATCATAGGCTACTCTAAATGGCAATTTAATTGAAAGTATGATACATTGCATGAAGGATATTGAAAACGAAATGTTACTAATTTATCTAATTTTATACTTACTTCAAAATATTGCCATACGTGTTGCCTTATTTTTAATTACGAATGTGGTATAACAGCAGCCCGTCTATATTTCTACCTATTACACAAACGTTCGTATATCTCCTATCGGATATACGAAATTATCAGACCACATTCACAATTCGTGTTCCCGTTTAAATTGCCCGATTACCTTTTGATCTCTGGTTGTCTTTGTGAAATAATGCCGTAATTCTACCCCATTAAATTTATCTGAGTCAAGTCAAGTAAACAAATTACACCTTTTCCTCCACTAGAAATGTATTTCGCTTGAGTAAATTACTTTATCGCGACGATCTGGAAATATTTAAATAACAAAGTAAACGTGTAATTTAAATTACCGCTCCCCTTCTACGATTCGGAATTATTAATACTCAGCGTTTATGTTCCGAGTAGGGGATATTTAGGACCTTTCTATACGTAGATATTGACGCTTTTCATTTAGCTGTATAGATTTACCGCTAGCACTTTAATACTAGTAGTAAGCTATTAGTGTTGTAAATAATTAAAATTAATAGATCAATGATGATACACCTCGATACAAAAAATTAATATTATTACATGGCATACCTCTTAATGGCGCTTAAGTTTGGACCCAAAAATTACAGCGGGACAGGTATAAAGGTAAAAAGTCGCTTAGGCTTAATTCTGTATTTTACTTGCTAAATCTTCGACATTGGCCCTTCTGGCCGGCTTATATATTTGTCCATTTAAAATGCTGCGTTTTTAAATTGGTATGCTTTGGAACGTTCTAGTAGTTTTGTACATGATATAGTAAATACCTTGTATGAAAATACAAAATGCCAAAATTGTTTAAACAAATCACAAAGCACTCACCTCATAGATCATCTATACGTTAGAAATACTAACTTTAGATTGATATATTGAGAAAGTGATTAATTTCTGAAGATGGGTTTAACCCCTGGGCAATAATAGAATCAATTAAGCTTAATTGATAAAAGCAATTAAAGGCTTCTTTGTTGGAATTTTGTCCACGACGAGAAATTTCGCCTCTGTGAATTGAAGGTAAGTTTGCAATCAAATGTCACTCCTAAATCCTTTATACTTTCACAACCGTTCAATGCAATATTATTAATACGATATTGATGGTTAATTAAAGTAAATTTACGTGAAAATGAAACAAAGTTACGCTGTTGTCGATACACAACAGGTGTAAGTAAGTAGATCTAGCTGATTTTGAAAATGTTGGCACTAACGGAGGGAATCCAATAGCGTCCCGTTACATTAAAATTTCAACGATCGAACACTTTTGAAAGATCAACCTTCCCGCTATCATCCAAGCACTCTGATAAGCACTGTATCATTACAGGAAGATTCGATACTGCAGCGCGTTTACTCCTGTTGGGGCAAAAAATGTCGGAATGAAGGATAGATATTATTATTATAGAAAGAGAGAAAGTTATTAATAATTGCAATAGGTCTGTAGTTACACCAAGGAAATATCAAATTTTTTTGTGAACAGGAGTAACCCATCCAGTGAATAAAAATAGATAAAAAAAAACACAGCGGCTCAGCTAAGACAAAGGAGCATTCTTTCAGCAAACACGTTTATTATCATCACCCATAGCATACGTACCTTTAATGTTTTTTAAAGCATGTAGGACACCTGGTTCAGTAATGCAAATAGTATAAGATTATAATTTCAATATTAAAAGTTAAAGAATTGAATGTTTCATTAATAAAATTTCGGCTCTTCAACTTACCACAAAATATTTTATACAATCACCGGCGACACCGTGCCCGCAGCGAAAATGTATAAATCACTGCAATTTCCTAAACGCATTCGGGATATAGTCGCGTTAGTTTGGGGGATTGAGCTTGTCGCCGTGTATGTTTAACCGACTAATTTAGCAGAGCGAAAGATTCGTTGGTTTGTGAGAACCTTTAATCTTTGTTTAGAGACGATGCGATTTCATTTCTCTAATGGGTATACCTGCTTCTTTTGCTCGGAAACATTTTGTAGTTCCTTACATTACTTACTAATCCATTAGATTTATAGTGGTGCATTGTAAATAATTTTAGATAAACACATCGGCTCATTATTAATATACAATGTCATCGCAACATTATAATACGAAGCACTACGACGACAAACTGATAGCAAACGTAAACTAAATGTTAGGTTCAAAACATAGGAAGATTATTTTTAAAATTTCTTATTAACAACTTCACGGAACATTTGCATGTATTACGTGACTGTTTTTAACGTCATCACGACCCTATTCATTTCGTATTCCATTTTGTTGTGGAAAGAAGACGAGCGACGTCCTACCATCAGATAAATGCGCGTTGTTACCCTTTCCATTCTGTAACCACCCTCTTCTGACCAGTCACTCAAGGAACCGGATACAGTTTCATTAATATGTAATACCATAAACTATTCTGGTTTAATATTCATAAACTTTTGAAGTAAATAAAGTACATACATCGAAAGACGTACAAATATTCATGAGGCTGAATATTTGTTATTAAAGTAAATTCATCGACGTGCCGATATCAGTATAAACATTCTATTTCTAATTTGATCGTTTGCGGATACGAAAGATTAAAGAGGTATATTGTTGAATAACGTATTCAGAATGGAAGTTAATAACTAGAGAATGCTATACAGGTGTTCGAAGAACTTATATTTTTCTACATTATAATAAATTTTTGATTTTAAAAATTAAAAGCACAGCTGCCTTTGGTCACTGCAACTTTTTATAATTCTATTGTAACAAAATATCCTTGTATGTTGAGTGTAGGCTTTCACGACCGTAATCCATAGTAGAAATGTCTTTCGGGTGATGTCGTGTAGTTAATATTTTACTTGACGTTTCGCTGACCATCCTGCCAGCTTCTTCAGAAGATTTCTAAAGACTGCTGTTGTTGTCTTTTGCTCCTCGTTATATATCCTATTTCTGTTCCGCTTTGCTGATCCATAACTTGCTGAACCGTTCTGCTTTGCTGATCCATAACCGTTCCGTTCCGCTGAATCACGTCGTTCGTTGTATGACGACTCCGTAGTGCTAACTTCCACGTGTTGCTGATCTTGTATCCGTCTTCACGATTGAAGTTGTTGGTGTTCTTCTTTATTTCTATGGATGGATGGATGGGATAATACGCGAATCCATAGAAATAATGCAAAAGATAACAACAGCAGTCTTTAGAAATCTTCGGAAGAAGCTGACAGGATGGTCAGCGAAACGTCAAGTAAAATATTAACTACACGACATCACCCAAAAGACATTTCTGCTATCCTTGTATGTTGAAACTAAACGTGTAAACTACGCCCGAGGTGAAACTAACTGAGCGGGAAGCAGTTGATCACTGTAACTCAGCGTGTGAACCATGCCAGAAGCGAAAACCGATCAACTACTTTCCGCTCAGTTAGTTTCATCTCTGGTGTGATTTACACGTTGAGCTGCCGTGCTAACCGCTGCCGAAGAAGCCTCATATGATTGTCGAGTTTTCGATTAACCATGACACGATCCAAACCCGGAACAAGTTTGGTTTTAACTGACTCTGGCCGTGGAAGCCTACGGTATTATTACCCTTGTATGTGTTGAAATAGTTGGAGGCTTTCAATAAATCTTAGTACTACTCTAGAATCTTCTTCCCTCAGTTCAGGAGATGCAAGATATGGCTCGCTGAAATCGTGGTGCTGTTTTTGTTATCTTTGGCGAGCCTGCTTTTTCTTTTTCCCCAGTATGAGGCCCTTCCAAATCTTTATTGCTTCTTATTATGTAGCTCTTTTGGAGACCACACCCGGTGTTAGGACCAATGAAAGGCATGTTAACTGCTCCTCTGACCCTTTTCATTTCCTTCTATCCCTTAGTGGTTTAACCCACCTCAAAGTAACGTAGATATTGCGCCTTAGTTATTTTAGACTATGTACATATTCGTGTATCAGACCAGATTAGTAGTGTGCGCATTAACTGCCTGAATCAACCTCTCCTAATTTAATACTTATGGAACATTATATTTACGTTGCATGTTCTCAGAGAAGGTTTCTAATATTTTGTCGCTGCAATCTGTACCTTAAGGTCTGCATAGGGGAGGGTCGGGTAATAATATTTTTAGTTTTAACACTGCGTATATTTTTATATATATTGTGAATGTGTTCATGGACAAAATATTATTTGCTTGCAATGAAACGATGAGGAGGACGTATTTTCTTTGCTATCCTCTCAAACAATCCCGTATCTTGTGCTGTGTTAATAACGCCTCTGACATCTAGCATTCAGGTTCGGAATTTCAATTTAATAACTGAAGAAGTTATCTGCAATACTGTTGCTAGCGTTGAATATATAATGCTTCATGCCACTAGATGGAGCATTGAACAATTAGAAATTAAAATAGAATAGGTAAAATACCTGCAATACTTCTAAATGTTTTTTTTATGTAAAGCCCTAGTCGCCTTTAGTTGGCTATTTGTTACACGACAAATCTCTGCGTATTCCAATTTATTGTAGTCGATGATTCGAATATCGCATTCCACGATGAATTTTTTCAATTTGCCTTCTATTGCAGCGATTAATTTTTCAATGATCCCGCATTAATTTGCCTTCCCTATCACAAATACTATGCAATTTGTATACAATGTATTAACAAATGGCAAAAGGAGACGATTACTTAAAGAAATATTAATATAGCAAACAATTTAAAAAGCACATGCAATAAGTAAAAGCGCAAATCATAAATATTTATTTTACTATGCTAAAATTACATAAATGTTAAAAGGAGAGTAGGTCAGTAGGTATGCATAATAAATGGATGTCGTTTTTTGTATGTATGTACGTGAAAGAAGAAATTTTGAAACAAATTTCATACTAATGGCTGTTAATTATTAAATTAGTAACTAGCATATGTATACGTAACTTTTGCTGAAATATTCAGGCATAAACAAACAATAACCGAAAGGTTGCTGTACCTATTTAAATAAACCGGTGATATTTCTTAATTTACCACTAACATCGTCTTCCTTCAACATTCAAGAAATTCTCTTAGATCGACTCTTAGATTCTAATGGACAGTATCACCGGGTGTATTGCAACGTTTTCAAATTAATTCAATTAAGATAGATAACCTAAGAGACGATACTCCAAAATAAAATGTATGTGCTACAATTTACCTTACATATTTTAAAGATTATTACAGTTTCATATTTAAATACGTTTTAATTCCATTACAATCACTGGGGCTGTCCAAAATCGTTTCTTCCATATCCGCGTACACGGTCTTAGAATCGGCTACTCGGGACTTTTGAATGGATCTCCTTTGCCAAATTATTACCGTTCCTTCCATTGTTAACTCCTAAAATTTGACACACATGAGCAGATGCATTTTCTTTGTGGAACAGAACTTTCTTTTTCTTCAAAGGCCAGCGTTTTTCCGCAATTTCTGCTTTCAGTTTGTCAAATAATATGCCCCCATTCTGCCCATCTTCTTTCAAGAAAGTCGAACAATTCCATGACTATCCCGGGAAACAGTCGCCAACACTTTTCTGATTGATGAAACAGTGCTAGAATTTTTCAGAGTCGATTCACCTTTCGCAGTCCACTGTTTCGACTATGCTTTGGCTTCAGAAGTATACTGTTGATTCCATGTTTCATCTACAATTATTAATCGACGCCAAATCTCCGACTTACTTCGCTCGAGCTTTTTCAACAGGTCTTTGGAAACATTTGTTATTGATTCTGAGTGAGCAAGTGCGGCACCCAACTCACGGTGTGGTTAGCTTCTCCATGCCCAAATTTTCGACAAACACGTTCTTTAAAGATGCCCACAGCGTCTGCTATCCCTCTAACCTAAATTCGACAGTCGTCTAGAACTATGGTAACCTTTTTCAATGTCATCGGTAGTGGTTGCAGTTTTTGGCCGTTCCGAACGTTCATCGTCAACCGAGTTGGTACAACCAGGTTTAGATTCAACTACCCAAGATTTCCCTATAACAAATAATGATGCGGAGTCCCCATAAACAACCGTCTCGGCTTTAATTTGCGTAGGCGTATTGCCTTTCAAATGTAAGAATTTAAAGATATTTGATTTTTTCTATTTCTACAGAAACAGTAACATCCATTAACACCATCGATTGTTAAACAACATCTGAGATTGAATGTCCAACTTGGGTGAAATTTTCCAAAGTATCTTTCAACGCATGCGCATTATATTACCAGTATTTTTTTCATGAGTAACGCCATTTTCATGATGAAACTTTTCGAACTATCCTTGTAGAACTGAAACATTGCGTAACCACATGCTATAATAGTTCCTAGAAAGATGAAAATTTGAATAGACGGCATTCTTGATTTGTCATTTTCGCTAATGTTTGCTTAGACAATTTGTATTTAATTTTTATTATACACGGGTGCGCAGTAAAGATCCGAATGGGCCGGGTTATAGTCATCAAGTACATTGATAATTTGATACCGATAAACATTACAAAGAAAAATAACAACAAATTATAATTCATATGGTCACATGGGAACATTTAAGGCAGCGCCACTCTCTTTTTATTATCTTTTATTGTTAAATACCAGTACGGCAGTCGTAAAAATCCATATATTGTAGTGTTTTAAAATTTTATAATAAGAACACTACAGATTATGGATAATTTTATACGAAAAAATGTAATTCGTTAAACTAAACAGTTTTGTCATAAATATGGATAAAATCTCTTTGTGTTTAATGTATCCGTGTAGTTCTTCGATTAGAGAACGCATTCTTTGAACTGGGAGTTGACCTTGTCGGACAAAACGGGTCCAGTGGATTTGATAAGTCGAAAGCCGGCGAAGTTGATGGCCTACGTTAGCAAACGTGTCAGACGGGACAGAGTTGCATCTTTTTATCAATCGGATGGAAGCAATGACGGCATCAATTGGCAACCAACATGATTTTATTTTAGTTGACCGTTGCATCGTGATGGTTGTACCGGTTATCGTTTTTGTTTGTATTAATGGATTACCATCCACCTGTTTCTAAAGCCGGTGGATGGTAAATGGGGAAGTTGTGGACCTTTATGGATAAAATGATACTTGTTCTATTATTTTCAGTAGAACAAAGCACTCTTTAACATCTGCTATAGAAGAAACGTTTTTTGATGTGCTAAAGCGTCTGCGGCATTCTATTATAGGTAATCTTAGCTAGTCCATGTAAACACTTAGCACGATAACAAGGATTGTGGTATAGTATAGCAAACAATGCTAAAATAGCGGCACATTCTGCACCGCACCAGCTTAATTACTGAATCCAAAACAACTGTTTTGAGGACGACTGAGATATGACTAAATGATGTGAGAGAAAAGACTAACATGCCTGTTCTATCCTTACTCTCTAGAAAAAAAAAATATTTACAAATATAAGAAAAATAGACGAAAGGGTCTCTTGTCATTGTAGCACGAAACGTAAAGCATGCGTTCTTACCTTCATAAATTAAAAAAAGTCGAGTAGGACAACAGTCTTTATTCATCAAGTTTGTGTTCTCTCTCTTAATCAACTTTAAGTTTTCTAATTTAATATGATGTCCGGCTTCGTTTATGCGTTATGCTAAATTTCACGGTTCTAGCCTCCCGTATCTGTAGACCAATATAGTCTTTATCACGGACACTACATGCGATTTTATAAATTCCCGACCTTTCCTTTATGTCCGGTTTATCTTTCGGATTGCCAGTTCGCGAAATACTCTCAGAAACCTTCTTGGCAATCCGAAAGATAAATCTAACGCGAAGGAAAGGTTGAGAATTTATAAAATTGCATGCAGCGACTGTGATAAATTCTATATGCCTTTACCCTGTACTACGTCAATACTTTAGTGTTGGTTATTTTACTGTTTTTTGTCGTTTTGTATTAACGCAACGCAATATTTTCACCAAGTAATTAAAAGACCAAGTCTACGTGTATGTTACTGGGTATATTTTCTGAATAAATTACTCCTACCAAAAATAAAAAGTCCAATATATACCTATATGCATTCTATTATGTAGTCAGGCAATGCTGGTATTTCTTTTTGATACACCTTATTGTATCTAAAGCAACAAAATATCTTATATTCTTGTAAACAATAATTGTCCAGTACAGATACTTTTAACCGCTCCTATTTGTAAGCCATTTTTCGTATCCATGTGAAAATTTTAAGCAAATATGTTCATACTTCATATTTGTTTAAGAAGAAGAGCTTTAATTGTAGTAGTGGTTGACTTTGCTCAATTTTTATCAATGAGTGTCTGGATTTTCCGGTATTCGCTGCATAGAGATGGTAACGTCGTTATCACAAACCAGTTTCTCTCATTAAACCATGTGTAGTGTGTTTCTTTATAGTTAGGGAGCTGGTGGCAAATTAGGTATATAATTTCATCGTCGTTGTTAGTGATACGTAATTTATGTAGTTTAAAGAAAATGATTCTTGGTGCTTCGGTAGCGCTGATTTTCTTTTAAATGAATTTTAAAATTCGACAAAGTAGCATTTGTTGGTTCAATTCGTTTTTGAGTTTTCGCGTTCTTATTAAAGCATTCCGGTTGTTTCCGACCGGTTGAATGTTACACTGTGACAGTTTTCACTAATTTCGGAAATTGTATTGTTATTTTTTTTTTTTTGTAAAGTTATCTATTTCGCATGAAGAAAGTTACTTGTTTATGGAACCTGAGAATTATAATTATAATATTACTGCTAATGTTGTTTTTTAGTCTTTCGAATGCAACTGAGTAACTACTAACTACAAAACAAATACCTACATAAATATTGTTCGTATCCAAATCGAGTCGCCTATCTCCCTATAGTATAACGACTTTTCCTAACCTTCTCGTTATAATCGACAACATATGGTCGATAAGCACAATTGGGCTCTATCAGAATATTTGTTTTAATGCGACCACGAGATTTTTCATGTTTTTTTATTTTAGTGGTTAAATGATGTAGAGCTTTCGCACCAGCTTTAGGCTGACTGAAATCTGATCAAAACGCAGTATTATACAACAACAGACACGAAAAGCAATATAATAAAGAAAAATCACGAATTCCTTGTAGAAGTTTTGCTTGTGCTAAAACTAATGATTTTCGAAATTGTTTCTTTAATATTGTTTTTGTAATTTTTTCAAGCAGACTTTAATATTATAAAAATACATGTACAGTTTCACTGATCGTAATATTTGGCACGTCCTGTTTCATAACATATAACTTCTCCCTTCTTTAAAACTCCCTGTTATATGAAGTATTGTTTTGACTTCACCGAACACGCTATGAAAACTGTGTTCTTCCGCACTCTAGATTGCCTTGCCTCCAGGATCAATAACTTTGTGTGATTCGATAAAATAATGCGTGATTTGTTTGTTAAGAGATTTGTTTTTAAATAATTGGAATTCTGATCATAGAATCATGAATCATGATCTAAGGATCATGATTTAAGGTTATCAGCAAAAGAAAACGACTAAAAATATTACAATCAATAGCTTTAATTAAATATTCGCACAATATTAATAGGACGGAAGATTTCCGCTTCGAAAATTGCATTTTAGGTACTATTCAGAAATTTATTTCAAAACTCTAATGTTATTTGTGACATTCAGAATAAATCATAAAAAATAAAAAGGTTTTCCCTTTGTAACACCAATCCGGTAACACAGTATATATTTTTTCCAATATTGGAAAAACAACAAATCATCTTATTGATTACTATCTGTTCGGCCCACCACACCGTAGAAGGAGGCATTGTTTAATCAAGTAATAAAATTTTAATACCAATCTTGAATTATTCGCTATAGTGCCTTCGATATGTTCACTTTGCGAGGTATATCTGCAATATTTAATTGGAAATATTTTGAATGATTCAACTATTTATGTACTTGTAACGTGTTATTTAACGATGATCGTATTCTGGGAAGGTAAGTTTAAAAATAAGTTTAAAATGGGAACAGTTAAAATTCATTAAAAGTATGTGTATATATTATGCATATTTGATACTAACAAATTTCGATGGATTGAAGTTTATTGCGAGCAGATTCAAGATATCGCCTAATTTGTTGTAGAATTAATAATGTTTTTGTTAAGGTGTTTTATAAATCAAATTCAATGACCTTAATAACTTACAAACATTATCCATTGAGTCTCTGGTATTAACTGTTAAACGGCAGAAGTTAGCGTTTTTAGAAAAAAATAGATCGATTTAATTTTTTTGTGAACAAACTTGTAGAGTTACGGGCAATTGAGCTACATTTCCACAGGTTGGCGATATTCAAAATAAAACGAATCCGATTAATGTGCTTGTAACTTTTTGTCTTCCGTTGCCAAGGTTTCTCCAATATTTGTCTCCCAAATTGTTGTACAGTGCAGAAAATATGTAAAAGAACTTAGAACCATCTTTATATTTGCTTTATTTCAATAGCCTTTTCTTTATTATTATGCCTACTAGGCACTATTAAGCATTTCTTATTATACCTATTATCTACGCAGGAATCGATTTTGTAAATGTAACACCAAAGGCTAAATAACAGCATACTAATATGGTAGTGCAACCCATCATACCAGAGTAGTGCCTTAAGCTTTTACAAACGGCGTTATTGAGATTTGCCATTACTATTTCCGTAAAATTTCACGTTCGTTATTGCTGAAGCAGCGACAGCACAGAAATCGGACGAGTAGCTTGTTTAAAGTGAACGTTTAAAGAAAATAATTTTAAACGTATTGAAGACTCCGGCACATTCGATTTTTCATGAACATGTAGGTGTTGAAGGATTTGTTCCAAGTAGATTCCGCATAGTATCACCCAAGCGCAAAAAGAGATTCGTGTCGATTGATGTAAGGAAGTGATCGAAAAATTCGACAGGGAACTAACATCGTAACGGATGATGTATTCGTACGAGCCGGAAACTAAGCTTCATCATGACACTGTCAATTCTCAAAGCAGAACGTCAAAGAATTGATTATTTGAAGGAGAGAAACATCGAATTAAAGTCTTATTGCCCGTATTCACCTTATTTATTCCCTAACGCCTTTTTTTTATTCCCGAATGTCAATCAACAAATACGTGGACACCTCAAGAAGCTGTTGCCATATGAAGAAAACCGGTAATTGCGTATATCCGAAGTGAAATCCTTTCCACTGTTAGTTGTAAGAAGTGCTAACGTTAAGTGAATTCTTTATCTATGTTTGCTTTCAAAATAGAGGCACAAGTAGAACAAAAGAAATTTTTATCACGTTATAATTACCATCAACGGAAACTGGTTTGGCTAGTTAATAAAATTTCAACTGATATGTATACACAAATTATTAAAGTGTTTTGTTCCATATGGCGACCTAGTTCAAATCCACAATTCCGTTACGAATGTACGTTAAATTGGTTTAGGTGCTTTTAAAAAGAATTTTCATATATACCCGAAAATAGGAGGAATTGAACCTTTTATATTAATGTAAATGCGAGGACTGGAAGATATATATAGTTTTTTAATGCCATTTTTCTTGCGAATTTGTAGACAATTTTACATGTAAAACACTAATCTATGGATTCGATATTTCGACATTATTAGATAGGTACCCTAGCACCTATTATTACTTTCTAGTTTGAGCTCATTAATATAAGGTAATTGTTAGAAACTTTCGAGAAGCTGTGACAAATTAAACAAACAAAAAATTTCCTAAGAATAGAAGTTATTCTGGAACACGTTTCAGTAATTACATCAACTTGGAACACTTATTACTTCATATTACTGCGAGTTTTCTAAAATAATGTCGCTGCCGCATTTACCTTTTACTAAGATGCTAATTCAATTAACAATATTATGTATTACTGCATATGTAAACAAACAATTAAACGTTGTCTCTAACATTTGTTAATTTTTAAGAGCCTTTATTTATCGCAATCGATCATCGATTGGCAATCATTAGCAGGTATTTACAAAAAATGCGGGAAGAAAATTGATTGGTGGAAAAAAGACTATGCACATTTATTTCAGAAATTAAAGTAAATTCACACTTCTAAGCATGTATTTACCAGTATGCGTTTACATATGTTCATATTTAACTGACTTAGACCTATGTTACTTGGTTACTCGCATGAATCTTACAATTAAGTTAAAACCTAAGCTGATTGAGAATTTAATGACAAGCGAAACAAGATTCCCGCTGTATAAACTAAGCTTAGGGCAAGCTTAAATTGCAACTAATGTGTTTCTAGTATGCAATACATTCAACGGTAACATTGCAAAGTTATTTTTCAATTGACCAATATCAAACTAACATTTC
>LR737386.1:7756828-7781865 GCA_902655005.2 Marronus borbonicus
ACAATCCGTTTTAACAAAACTTATCGAAAGAATGCCTAGAATAGTTCGAGCGGTGATTAACAGCAAAGGAGGTTTTTTTCGATGAAAAAAAAATATAATGTTCGGTATGTTATATTAGGCCAGAATAACTTTTTATTTATTTATTTTTGTCTTTTTTACCTGTACATACAATAAAATTGCATTTTGTTTTTAGTTTCGTTTGTTTCTGTAACCTTTTCATGTTTTTTAATAACCGACCGAACTTCTCTGAACGGCAGTGTACGTGAATGTATTCCCAAACGGGTGGATTCCTCGATCTCCAAATTTAAATCCGTTAGATCTTTTTTATAAAGATAAACCAGATAACAAGAAGATTTGCAAGACCGAATTACTAGGGTACTAGAAGAAATTTCCCTTATTAAATTCCATTATTTTAAATGACACCTAACATTGTTCAATGTATGTTTATCTATGTGCTTATGCATTATTCGATTACAGCATTTTACACATTTTGATCAATCAAACGTTTTTTCTATGCCTACAACAATATTTCCATAAATCCTTGCATACTTTGTATTAATTCACATCGTAAATAAATGTGGATGTAACAAAGAAATCCTTAATAAAATTATTAATTTCATGTAATTAATATCTGTTCGTTTTGTTTTGTAGACTATATTGATGCAATAAGCGAACTAATAACTCCAGGACTAGAAATATATGAATATATTATGGAAACTAAAAGTGGTAAAGAAGAAACATTAGAGCGCATTGACTTGATATATGTTTTCTTGTACACGCCATTTATTTGTAGATCCCAGGACGCATAATTGGTTATTAATAACCTCACCAATTCCACTCCTGATAATTATTGCGACGTATTTGTATTTTTGCCTATGGTTGGGGCCTAGATTGATGAAAGGACGAAAAGCATACGAATTGAAATATATTGTAGCAATGTATGACGTTCTGCAAATTATACTCAACGCGTACATAGTTTGTGAGGTACGTACTTTTAAACTAACCGAATTTAATTCGTGTCCAATATAATTTTTTTAGCATATCAAAGGAGGTTGGGGTGTCGGTTACAGTTTTGCGTGCCAACCCGTAGATTATTCAGATAGTCCACGAGCTGTAAGGGTAGGTCTGTAGAAGATATTCTGTTACGTGCATATAAAGCGCCGTTTACCTCCTCCAAGTAATTATTACTTGCTTCCAGTAACATGCATGTTACCCTACTCAATTTAGGACACATATTATATGTACTGTTATTATGCGTTTAGTAAATTTCTAATTACAATAGTGTCAACTACTTCCATGTAAATACACTACCCGACAAAAACGTAGACGCGATATCGTTTCTATTTACGAAACAAAGTTTATTGACCTTATATAAAATGTAAATGAGGGTTATTAATACTTGTTATGTAAGTAGTCCATTTATAGATATTTCTGCGTATTTATTGCTTTATGAGTGGTAATTGAGATTTTCCCAGATCAAAATAGGAATTTTAAATGCGACAAAAATTTAGACCCTGCGCATTTATTACATTAATATAAGCAAAAATGTTTTAATTTGATACTTCTGTTTATATACAGTGGTTGTGCTGGTAAAGTGTACACATTTCACCACGAGAAATTATATTTTATAAAGTGTTTGCAGTATGGGTAGAAAAAAGCAATTGTCCTTGATAGAAAGGGGTAAAGTTCTAACCTGGCACCAGGATGGTGTTAGTAAGAAGGAAATTGCTCGTCGGTTACGAAGAAGCATCAACGATCATTCCGTTAGAAATTTCCTAAAAGATCCGGAAAATTACGGCAAATCAAAAGCTCAGGAGCGACCGAAAGCTGTAAGTGAGCGGGATAAACGCATTATATTGCGGTGTGCATCCGATTCTTCTGCGTCGGCGAGAGTTATTGCAGAACAGGCGGGGGTACAAACGCACGTGCGTCATGTTCAAAGGATTTTAAAGGCGTCACCGGTAATATCACGGAAGAAAATGTTGAGAAAACCGCCACTTGAAAATGACCAGACAATTAGGGGGTGGATCTGTGATGATATGGGCAGCGATTGGATTTCACGATAAAAGTGGGATAGTGTTTTGCACAAACAAAGTAACATCTGTGACGTATAAAGACTTATTGCGTGACAATCTTCTACGTTTTGGAAACCAATGGGCCGGGCGCAATTTTGTTTTTCAGCAAGATAACGCGCCAAGCAAAAAGCAAAAACCATTACTGAATGGTAAGATTAAAACTTTACAGTGGCCGGCTCGGTCACCAGACTTAAACATTATTGAAAACATGTGGGGTGACTTCAATAGTGACTGAATGGCAGAATATCCCTCAATATTATGTGTTAAATTTATATAAATCTATCAATAACAGACTATTTGAAGTGATTATGAACAATGGAGGATCTACGCATTACTGATCACTCATTTCTTAATTTTTGTTTTACATTTGCAACAGAGCGTCTAAATTTTTGTCGCAGAAATTGTTTAAACATTGGAGTAATAATTTATTATTTAGTTCATATATTACTAGAGGAGATATTTTTAAGTTTATTTTACTTTTATGAATAAAAACTTAACTAGATATCTTGCTAGTTTCGCAAAGAAATGTTGTAACCCTTCAAACCCGTAAAACATCTTACCGCGTCTAAGTTTTTGTCGGCGAGTGTATGTATTAAGTATTTCTATAATTTTGTTTGTAGATGGCAGCCGCAGTGTGGTGGTATTTCATGTGTAATATGATTGCACTTTTAGATACGGTAAGATTTAAAAGTATTACCATAAATAGTAATTTACTTGGAGTACACTTTTACAGATATTCTTCATTCTTAGAAAGAAGAATAATCAAATGTCGTTTCTTCATTTATATCATCATTCAATGATGCCTTTATGCAGCTGGGTAGGTGTAAAGTACTTTCCAGGTAAGCCTCGAATAGGTTCTATTTCAATGTTCCTAAAATTTTATCATTATTTGCTAAGAGTAGAACAGAAGACGGAAAGTCACATTCCTTTAAAATGTCACACATTTACGCCCACAAAGTATCTCCGCAAGCTGGTGCACAACACTTCGATTCACTCGCATATTTCCGTTGCACATCGTGTACATTGTGCTATGCAACGGAAATACACGAGTAAAGTGAAGGGTTGCAATTACGTCACAACTCTAGCCGCCACTGATCTATATGCATGCTTGATTGATAACAAATTACTTTCAGGTGGACATGGCACTTTATTAGGGCTCATCAATTCCTTTACTCACATTCTAATGTATTCTTACTACCTAATAACGAATTTAAGCCCGAACTTCCAGAAATATGTAAAGTGGAAGAGGCACCTGACGGAACTACAAATGGTATGTTGTTGCTCAACGTTACTTAATATTATTCATTAACTGTGTCCAATGCACTTTTATCTATGCTAGCCTGTTGAATGTCGTTTTTTTAACAGCAACCTTCCTGCATAAAAAGACGTAAAAGTATTTTTGGGTTCGATAATTGAGTCGTCAAGAAAGGAAAGGCTTAAAATATAAGAATAAAGTAATTGTAGGATTATGCAGTGCTATGAGATTGTTAAGTGACAAGCAGTTAATGTACTTGTGTATAATATTGCAACAATTATTACAATAAAGTCAAAAAAGCAAATGTTCTTTACATTCTTTTGCTTTCAGGTACAATTTTGCATTCTCATCTTACACAATGTGCAAGTTTTGCTCCGTCGATGCGATTATCCAAAGATAGCAGCTATTGTTCTAGGCGTTCACGCATTTCTCTTCTTAATAATGAGCATCTTGAATTTTAGAAATGATCAATAATTTTGTACGTAACCGTAGCGACCTGCATTTGCAGTAACAGTTATCAATTTTCTTTCCAGAACGTTCATTTCCGAAATTTGTTGATGCTCATATATGCGCTTATATATTTTTGTACATATATTTATTTGTATTTAGTTAATATTTGTAATATTTATAAATTTAATAAACGCTTTTCTTTTCAGATTCAGTTTTTCATACTCTTCTTACACAGTTCACAAGCTTTATTCCACCCATGCGATTATCCAAAGACAATGAATTTTATTCTTCTTACACAAGAGGCGTTTCTCGTCTACCAACTCGGAAGACATTACGTGCGATTATACTTGTTACCACGAAACTTATTAATCGGTGCGAATAGTAACATAATTAATGGAGAAATTAAGCAGAAATAAACTTGATTTCGAAGCAGTTATTTTGCAAATTTTATTATTATAGTATTACCACATTTTACGAGCACGAGCTTGAAGCTCTTTCCCATTCGCAACGTTCGCGAGTACAACGATCATTTCTTTGGTGTAGCAACTTCCAACGGATCTGTACGAGTCTTGGCTAGCAGCATTTGGGAAAGTACGTACAGACTATTCATGAGGGCGCTTCTAACTTTTTATAGTGTGGACAACCTGCTTATGAGCCTCAGATCGAAGGCTGCAAACTCACCAGCACAAGTAGTCTGTAGCTCCCTGCGTACCTTGCATGGATTATGCAGCCATTAACACTATAAAAGGTCATGCGCACGAGTACAAGCACACTCTGTACAAAGAAACTCTTCTATGCATATCATAATGGAACCTAAATCGTCGAAGAAGTTTTTTTTCCTAACTTTATATGTTACGCAAACATATGAATGTTCTACACAAGACGTGAAAAGCGACGTTTCATTCAACGTTATACAAGCGTTTAAAATCAACGTGAAAAACAATGTTTCACTCAACGTTGAAAAATTGTTTAGGGACAACGCAAACGCAACGTTACCCTGAAATATAACTTTAGGTTGCTTGTAAATATATAAATCTAAAAAAAAAAACATGAAAAGTAACGTCTCATTAACGTTGTTAAATCGTTTAAGATCAACGTGAATGCTGCTCCTGGCAGGAAAAACATTGGAGAGAAGAAGCAGGATATGTGCATTCGAAAGCTTTCTTGGTAGGGCCCTCAAAAAGTTAGAAAAACTGTTGGCTTTGAGCAAATTAGATATTAGATTGTGGAACGGCAACGTAACTGGTCACTGTCCACTAAACAAGGATCTACACAAAATCGAACTGTGCCTGAAGCCGTATGTAGAGGATGTGATGAGAAAAAGGAAATTCGTCTGCACCTTATCACCCATGGCGAAGCATAAGATAGTGGCTTAGAGAAAGGAATATAGAACATACAACCAAAAAGAATTCTGAGTTTTTAAAGGCAGCATTCAAAAATTATTGAGAGGGTCATTCCAACCCACTATAAAAAAACGGCTATAGGGACCAACTCGTCGTTGTATTAGTAATAATACCTATATACATATTTACGGAATTTACATAAAATATAACTTATTTAGTTTTCTCTAATTCCGAATAAATAAATATTTACATTCCTCTTGCAAGGTAGCTTAAATTCTGATGTAACTTATGCATATTTAAGTAAGTTATTACAATTTAAACATTTATTGCGCTACTCCTAGTTACGCTGAACATTTCATATATTTGCAAGGTTTATTTAGAAATAGAAAATGATACTTTATATAATTACATTAAATATGTACACTTAATTTATTATGCAAAAGTTCAAGGTGTAAGTATTTGAATTACAAAAGCGCACGTTTCGTCCTTTTAACTAATCAACTATATTTAAAAAAAACTAAAATATGCGCGTACATTTGTGTATATTACGTGTACGTTCAAATAAGATTTGTAATATTCTCTACCAGTACGTCAAAGGTGTAGTTACTTCAGCTGATTTTATACGTAAAAAAGCTCGATAGATTGCTTTTTTCCAAGATAAAAAATAAACTAAATTGCTGTGGTTTCATCTAAATGTAGAGGAACGTATATGTTACGTTTATTCAACGTTTTCTAAACGTTGCGTGGAAAAATTAATATTATCTTTGTAAAAAGTCACGTTTATTCAACTATTGCAACGTTAATTCAACCACCGTGTTCCCATTGGGTGGTCGGCCAATTTTTTAAGCTTCTTCAATGCATGTCGATGGTTACAATTATGTTTTTTATGTTATTAAATAAGTTTGCTGTTTTCGACACCCGTTAAGGAAAATTAAAAATGTTTCTGTTTATAACATTATTCAAAATCATCATATTTCCACGAAAGGTTTAAAAAACATTGAATAAACGTTACCTAACGTATAGTCATGGTTATAAAAAAAAATATTTCAACATTTTGGTTCTCATCAGGCAATGTCGGCATTTCTGTCGCTTCCGGTTATACCGAAAGTTGATACCAACTTGTTTACTTTAAATGGAACGCCTTATATATTATTACATTCATAGAATTTTATATAATATTTTAAGTTTACATAAGATTGCAAGTCTCAAAGTCCTTACACAACATCTAGAAAAGGTTAATGTATGGTGCGGTACACTAAGTGGAAGCCTAATACAGTGAAGGACCAACTTGGGTATCCGTTAGTCGCTTAACTTCAATAAGATGGTGCCTCGCTTCACATTAGACAATTATTCGTGATTATTTGAATCACACGTTTCCAGAGATATGGATTGGACATATTGAGTGGCCTCCTCCGTGTCAAGATATATAATGGACGTCTTCTGGGGACTCAAAAAATTTTGAGTAGTAGGACAACTACGTTAGATTATTTAGAAACTTGGATTAGGAATGTGATAGTAAATATTTCTGTAGAATACCTTCATCTTTCATTAGAAACTTTTGTAAAACATTTTTCTTCTTTCTACTGTTCCTATAAGTTCGTTTATTTATCTTTGCCTGTAAGTTTGCTTCTAGTTGCGCAAAACAAGTGAACTTATGTCCAATCAAAATGATACTAATATTTTGTGGTATGAGAAAGCATGTTTAAAGGTCAATCGGCAAAGTAGATTTCTCCCGGTGAACTTGCACCAAAGAAATCGAAGACCCGAAAAAGTTACAGGGAGATAACCTTAATTGATTATTTGGAGGACGGCAATCACGAAATTTTAGATTGATTTATTGGACCGATTCGACAATAAACTAAAGAGAAAAAGACCCCACCTAGCGAAGAAAAAGATTCTCTACCATCATGACAATGCCCCAGCCCACTCATCGGCAGTTACGACAGCGAAACTAGTCCAGCTACGGTACCAATTGGTCCTCCATGCCAGATTTGACGAAGCAGAAGCCTATTTTGCACAGTTCAAATCCTATTATTTGGATGGCTTTAGAAGGTTTGGAACTACAAAGAGAGACAAAGAAATTGACTAAATGCAAAAAAATTACATTGTCTTTCTTAACATGGGTATTTATCATACCATTCTCGTATATACTTGAAACAAGTAAATAATGTCTTATATTCATTTTACTTGTTTTTAAAAGGCACATAATTATAGATAATAAAATTATATATATATATTGCGAAACACATGTACGGATATAACGGAACTTATAAAATAATTAAAGTGAATATGTAACTTGGAGTTGAATATTTGCAGATTTAATATTTTTATATGATGTAAATATAGTAATGAGATATTCATTTTACCCGTGTTGGTTCTGTATAGTTTATGCATAATGCACATTGTCACGCACGTCTTAATTAACTAACTTATTTGAATAATATGTAGAACTGCAGTAAATCGCGTGTATCAGAACTGTGTAAAGAACTTTCACAACAATCGTATCGACGAAATGCGCAACTTCTAATCCCCAAGATTAACTTGCGTTTGAGAAAACCTCTTATTTTTCCTTTAAGGTAAAACGCGCTGATAGTACCGCATATGGTTACATCTTCAAAACATTGTTGTCCCCACCGAGAATAACAAGAATCATGTTACGTGAAAGATCTGTACGGTATATCATACAGCTCTTCGATAATTAGGTGAACATGTGAAAGTAAAACAATTTTTTCCAATGTGAGCCTTATGCGGGGATCCGTTGTATGAATGTAAGCCGATACCAATTACAATAATGATTCAGTTTTTTTTCATACTTACTCTCATGTGTAACGTAAGAGTATGTAATATAATAAACACTTACTCCGTATAGAGCGTGTGTACTCATTATGGGATCTTCACTTTCTACTAATAAGTAGTAGTGCCGACGTATAGGAGAACATGCTGTACATCAACTACCCCTACTACTTTTTAAAATCACGGCTTGCTGCATACTATACTAATAAAATTTTCCTGCAGAATTTCAGTCAGTTTTAAATGCCTACAGTGCACCCATTCTAAAGGAACATACATAATCCTTAGTAAGTTTACATGTGAAAAAGTGTTGGCATTTCGTTCTATTCTCAATTTGAAAATAGTTTGTTATAATTAGTGTGATATATTAAGTGCAATGGATCAAATACTATACGGTATGTATTTTCTTTTAATTTTTTTATCGAAAAAATTATATTTGTAATCTGTGCATTGTTTAACAAAGATTTTACTTCTTGTACTTAGTTATATAATTATGCAATTTGCGAAGTATACGTACGTATAAGACAATTTTTAAATTGCAAATAACTGGTTATTATATAATTGGAAAGAAATCGAGATAAGCTTTGAATAAACTGTTAGTTCTGTTTAACGATCAAATACTTTAAAGGTTATTTTGTCTCATTTATGAATTTTCATTCAATGCGATAGTTTGAAATAAACTTAAAATGCTTTCGGTGATGCTATAGTGCGAAATGGCGCGAATTTTTTCCCTGCACTTAAACGCAATGAAACAAAAGGCTAAATGTCAACCTATTCTTAATCCATGCTAATATGATTAAAAAGTTGTTACAATTAAATACGTTTATTGTTATAGAAAAATACAATAAAAAAAAAATAAAAGTGTTTTTGTGTAAATGGCGAAAATAAACTTTATTTTTATATCGGATATAAAAGAACGTGTCTAAAGCACTATAAATAACTGATGTGTAAGTTGCCTATACTACACAAAGAGATATTTAATGGTGGTTGTAATAATAATATTGATAGTTGTTGACCAGCCACAAACCCATCCTAGACGCCAAAAACGGTGTGCCCTAACAAACAATAACACCTTTGCTTTCGAAAGTAATTGCACGAAACATTCCAACTATTGTATAAAATATTTACATTCTTCCAAAAATCCGGTATATTCCGGAGGCAAAACCAAGAAACTATTTGGGTATTAAGATACGCGTCGTAAATCTTAGAGCTTGTAAAAATACATACAATTACGTAAACTCCAAAGGCTTGGTTCTTCCTTCTCTAAGAAGAAGAAATATATACCAGGCTTACAATACCAAAAAAGTTGGTCTTTTTAATTGATTAAAAGCACATCACAATAGAGCATTTAAAATCTCATGAATTCGCTTAATATTAGCATAACGCCTATATAAAATTACCAAAGCGCGTTGAGGTTATAGGAAAGTGAATGCAAAGTATCACCAATCATTTGAACTTAGCTACCGCTGGTATATTACAAAATGCGAATTAACCCTTTTAAAATTACAAAATTTTTGTTCTAATAATAATATAATAATAATAATAATTCAAGAACAAATAAATGTGTAACCTTCTAGGTTGCACAAATAAAACGAGAAAGCTGTTATGGTGTAGATGATTTACAACTTCTCTGTCTGTAATCAACTTACGAAAATATGAAAATTGTGCAGTGTAATATTCGCTTATTATCCTGTCACTATCATCATCAATCTTAAACAAAGCTTACAAGTAAATGGGAGTCATTACCTAATTATCTTTTACGATTTTTACAAATATAAAAAAAATCTAAATGTTTTCTCAGCGTTGATCAAAGAGTTAGTGGGTACAAAAAAATTTCTATTAGCATTGAATTTATTAACTGTAGCTAACGTCTCTTAATTATACACTAATACTACATTCGAATTAAGAATTATTACACTAAGTAATAATTTATACTGCTTATTGTTATGTTTACTACAAAGAAATAATTATACCAGCTTCACTTCATTGGTAAAAACGTGGGAGCCACATGCAAAACGGTTTAAATGTTTTTACGTCCAAATCAACTTAACAAGGATGTAGCAGAACATAAATACAACAGCAGATATAAGAAGCTCTTTATGAATATTTGAAGAATAAATATTCATAAAGAAAATATCAAAAAATAAAAGTTAACGTCCAACAAGCCCAGGTTGACGATCAGAATTCCTGAAATTAGATGTAAAAGCAAGTTTGAACATCTGAAAATTATCTATAAATTAAAGATCACATCTCTCGTCTATGCCAAAAAGATCTACAAACGGCAGAACGCATTTTGTGTAAATATCTTACCATCAGTCACACATAATATTAACACTTCTGCAATGCATTCCTCGCACCTACTGAAATGAAGGAAGAAGGTCCTAGAGTAGTGCATTAATGTTTAGTAGAAACCTCTAACAATTCTAACGCACAAAGAGGCACCGTTACAGAAGATTTATTTAGACCGCAGTGACAAAAGGCATCTGTGGCATGGTCCGCTTTAATAATAATAAAAATCATGAGTCAGATTCATACATAATGAATGGCATTCTGGTCATAATTTCTAATATATTAGATGTAACTATTATCTGTAATTATGTACAGTCGTCTAGCGTTTTGTTACATCTTTTTTGAACATTTTACATTTGCCAACTTAACACAAATTACACAAAACACAAACACAAAGGAACTCATCCTAATATGATCTTTTATACTACTTACTTTTATCTCCTTTGTAATGACGTGAACAAACATTTATAAAAGAAGCTACATTGTCACAGTAAATAACTTTTGCATTGGCATATTTTTTTAGGAAAATTACGGAGAAAAATACATTAAAAAGCTTATACACCCCCTTGGGCCGTCACTTTAATATATAGAAAATATAACAAATTTAAACGGCAATGTGTTCCTAGTAAGTAATGGATGCTGTGGTTACAATACTTATCTATAAAACAATTTTATAACATTTAACATGGTATGCTAAAATGTGCTATCTCCTGTTAATAGCTACAACACAAATTACGTATAAATACAATATAAAGTACGTACTGTACTGTTTTCAGAAATCATGTAAGTATGTTAAGATGTTATAAGAACCTTTTGTGTATAATAGCAGTATAACAGTAACTTCTGTAATTATCACTGATGCACAGTAGCACACCGATTCCTCAGAAAGACGAAGAAAACATTGTTCTCTCGTATAACAGCATTTTCTATTTAACGACCATAATTACCTTAACTATTTCATAATTTATAATATCGGAAGTGCTACTTTATGAAAAACCAAGTAAGCCATTACATTTAACCTCAAAGTAGTGGAATAGTTTTTAAAATATTTTTGCCGTAGACCTTAAACCTTAAAGACGATTGAAGAAAAATGAAAATATTCTATCCATAAATAATAAATTATATTTAAGTCTTTAAAGTTACTTAAGTCGATTAAACAGATTGGCGGCTTGGAGACAATGTGGCCCTTTTTCCCGCCCAACTTTGCAAAACAACAAAAATATATCACCACATGTCAAAACTTTCATTACTCCATAAGCTGATATTTTTAAAGCTAAGGAATGACATGTCAAATTCTTTATATACAGCTTAACAGTTTGAAAAAAGCACAAAAGAGGAACAAAAACCTTTTTATTTACCATTACATTTGGTTTTAAAAGCCATACGAAGGCTTGCTATTAACATTTGAAAAACATGATTATTTACAAACAATAAACCAACGCACATTATTAGCCTGTGCAAGAAACCAAAAAGGAACGCTTCACTACTTTATCGCTCATCAAACACTAATAGAAAAATTGTTCAATTGAGAGGGGGAAATATAATAATAATTTTTTTGCTTCCTTTTTTGTTTTCCCAATGTCATTGAAGATTTCTATTAGACTCAATCAACATCATCACTTCCTCAATCTATAATGTGAATAGACTACCTTGTTTGTAAGAATTTATACCCGTAAATGTTACACCTATACTCATATCGATAAAAGCATCAACACATTAGAACGACAACCTTTAAGGTTATTTGAAGGTAATCATCTACTACACCTTCAAATGATGCAATTAAGCGATATTTCTTAATGTAAAAGAACATAGACTGTGGACGCTATATGTTAAACAAGAAATACATATATGTAAGTTAAAGGCAATCTAGAGCATATTTCTTGTAAATTATCTTCTCAGACGGTAACGATCTTTGTTTAAAGAATGATCAACTGTCTATTACTTTTTACTGGCAATGATTTTGTTGCCTGCTTTTATTACTGAATCTAATACCGCTGTTAAATGCGCTGCTTGGGTTTTCCCATCATTTATAACTTCATGCATGTAATTTTCACAATCGAATAGCTCTTAATGTTTAACTATCAGCGCAGAAGTATATTACATTTGTAGCGTAATAAAACATTAGCATTATAGTATTACGCTTAGAGTGCTTAACATTAGAAAATATACCGCCAAAGACCACAACCATTGATATTTGAAAAAAAACGTGAATCATGGAAATATGAATAATTAATTAATCATAATATCATTGGCGTTAACTTCGCTAAAATATCTTGACACGTTTATGGGTTCCAATTTTAACGGAAACAACTTGCCGAGTTTGTACGATTTACCAGTAAAATTAGTAAATATTTATTGGATAAGGGCAAATTATTTTCTGAAAAATTAAATTAATTGTTACTATTTCAAAATTCAGTATTTTTCCTTGAATACACTGGCTGCAATTAAAGATTCACCACTCTTAAATTGTTGGAGTATTTCAATGAATGACAATAACAAAAACTATGCTAGGCAAGAACAAACCTTATTTGCCAGTTTTAACGTATAACATAATGGCTGCTAATATTTTCTCATATAACATACGATATAGCGTCTGTAGAAGTATTATTCCATACAATTTGAACACGGTTTATAATTTCATACAAGTTAATAATTAATCATCCTTTTGTAGATAGCAAGTGGAACATATGCAACCTGTTTTTCATAATACTTCATTGAATTTTCCATAGATAACTGTTATGTTAGTATTTTTCCTCCTACCCAAAAGACGCTTATAACCCGATATAGAAAATCTAATAGAAGGTTATCCTTTATAATTATAGCAAGAAATATGGCATCTCCGTGTAAGGTCCTACCTTTGTTTAGCAACACCTAGCAGGACCTTAGGTTTCTAGCGGAATTTCTGACAAATCATACAGCCCTAAAATATCACTTATTCAATTTAGGAAAAGCTAAAAATCAAATCTGCCGTCTGTGTTAAGAAGTTCTGAAGACGGCAAAACACATTCTATGCAAATGTGTTGCCATCAGTCGCACACTTCAGTAAACCATTTCTGACATCTAGTGAACTGAAGGAAGAAGGTCCTAGAGTAGTATTGAGGTTTATTAAGAGCCTTCGCCTATTCTAACACATATAAGGGCATTTTATTACAATAGATCTATCTACGTCGTAATGATTATAGGCATTTGTGCCATAGCCCAATGATACTAATACTAATATTATATTCTAAAATTAATTTGTGTAGTAAACCGCCTACGAACATATTCTACATAAGAAAATATCAATTTTAATAAAGGTAGGTGCTTTCTAATAGCAGAAAAATAATAACATGCTTCCAATAAGTACATATCAGCAATATTTTAAATGTATTACTCAGCGCTAAACAGAATTTAGCATCACGTCTAATATTTCACCTATACATGCCACTGACACACGTATACATGTGTTCGTTATATATACATCCAAACAGGTAACATTTTACGAAAAATTGGGAACATTAACAGGAATTAACCGTGATTACATATTCCTTCAGTTTGTGTATATTTAATATATATAATTTTCTGGCGGCATTGCTTGGAAGAGGACTAAAAAATGTCCAAGTTCCAAGTCCTCGCTTTGCGTGCCCTCAGTTAATAATCATCCGCTTATTGCAATCATTTTAATTATGTTCCAATATTTGGTTATCGTTATCATGGTTTGGATTTCCAAGACTGGAACTTATGATTATCATTCAATTTAACATCAAACTCTTAGCTTGCGGCGTCACTCCAACAGCTAAACTGTTCGCCATGTAACCCGCTTTGGCATACGTCGATGACGAATTTCACCCGAACAGGATTGATCACCAAAGCATGGTTATCAGCAAATTGTGCTACTGATCGAAGATCTGAATTGATTCTATCAGCACCAGTCAACTTATCAACATATATATGTATTTCGCAGAATTAAATACATTAGAGGTTCCAGAATAGGATCCTAGGGGATTCCGCAACCAATAATTACCAATAATGAACTCGACCTAATACCACACAACTGCACCGACTGAGTTCTTCCTGCTAAGAAACTGGGAAATAATTAAATAGAGTCAGCGTAAGAACCAATATAATAAAGAATAGCCAGCACCAAATCATGATTAACGGTGAAACACTTCACTACTACCCCTTACCACAAACACTTCACTGACACTCGCACGTTTCGAGAGCTAAGCTATCATCTTCAGCAGCAATACTGAACTGAGTTCGGTATTTCTGCTGTGTGAACAGTGTCAGTGAAGTGTTTGTGGTAAGGGGTAATAGTGGAGTGTTTCAGTGTTCCAGTGCCACAGTATTCGAGTACGTGATTTAATGATTAACGGTATCTAACGCCTTATTAAAATCTGAGCAAAGTAGTGCTATTAATTCTAACGTGAATGATATTATCAGTTACATCCAGTGGTGTTTTAGGTGGAGGTACAGTTATGTCAAGTGATCGTTAAACCACATGCAAATATCAGAACTTAGAAAGATAAGTTTCTTAACCTCAGATTTTACGTAAACTTATCTCATAATCCTCAGTTCTTTCACGATTTAATTTTTGTATTAGCGTGCATTATCCCTGTTGAAGTAGCATTTACCAACTGCGTATTCAGCTTGGATGGAATTCGTCGCTGTGAGCACATATTGCACACGCTGTAGCGGGCTATGTGGCTAGATATGCCATCGAAAGCAATTTTTTTAGCTAAAGGTATTGCTAAGAAGTGGTCCATACTATTGCTGTTAGGTTTAGGGGTCTGTTGACATCTTCTTCCTATCATTTTGAACTTTACATAACATTGTCAAACTTTACAATGCTCTGCCGGTCTTCTTTGAGGAGCTTTGACTTCGCCGTTTTTTGCCCGTTACTTCAGAAAACATTTTCCTTCTCGCTCTGATCCGATGTAGTGGACGTGCATTGCTGATTTTGCACTGCTTACTTCGGTTGTATTTACGCATTTATGTTATTTACATTCTAATATAAATTTAAGTTAGGTTAGTTAATTTTTAAGGTAGGTACTTAGAGCTGCTTCTTGCTTTGCATCTAGCTGATCTTTTTGCATCTTTTTGCGATACGTAAGTACTTTAATTGGGTAAAATTATGAATAAATAAATAATTGATATTTATTATTTTACTGATATCATTTACTCACCAGTGATGTATAGTAACGATTCCTGCAAATTTTACAGTGATCAATACCAAAACCTTTTTTCCGTGTATCCTTACCGTGTATTATAAATTAAAAGAAAAATAATAGAATCCAAAACTGCGCGAATGAGATTCCATTCGAATCGAGTTTCCAGTTCTTAGAAATACCATTGTTTAAGGTCACACTAGATAAATGTTACCATACTTTAGAGCATTATTTATTATCCAATGGCATCTTTTCCTTTTATGTATCCACACAGTAAAAACTGAACCTGAATTTAAACGAAACAATTGCGAATTATAATTTATAAGACATACTTAATAGATTTGTACTCATTTTAAGCAAAGCTGCAATAAAATGTTACATAAACGGAAAACACGTACTGTACACAAAAACCCACTTTCCTACTGGTCGGAGATTCCGGTAATTTAAGAACATAAAGAACATTCCGGAGTTTCCACGTTGATAAATTTATGTTAGTGGTGCGTACATACAGTACACATACAGGATGTTACGCAAACTAATGTTCTTAAATATGTACACCACTCCAATAATTTAATGTCTCCTGTTAATTATATATACATCTTTTTCCCCTTTTTAATCTAATCTTTATTACAATTTCTACAGACATATACTATAATCAGTAAGTGATAAACATAAGTAAGTAAACATAAGTGTGAATATCATGTCTGATGAATAGGGTGGGTGGTCTTTCAATTTGAACCTCAATTCGTAAATTCCCGCCATGGCAACCGATGAAGTATAAACGCTGTCTTGGTGGACCAAACCTTCCTTTTTCTTCAAAAATTGCCGTTTTTTCGCAATTTCTGCCTTGAGCTGGTCAAGTAATGATGCCCACTATGTCCCCGTTATTGTTTTTCCTTTTTCAAAAGATTCCTGAAATTTTCAAAACGCAGCCGCAATTGCGTTAAGTAGAATAATTTTCATGAGAAACTCCATCTCCATGTTATGCTTTGGAACTTTTCAGGCTATGTAGCCAATCTAGCCTCGTATGTGGAATAATCTAGTAGAGATAAGTATTCAGGCATGGAATTGAGTACATTATAGAGTTTTAATTGATAATGTATCTTCAATTTCAGAAATTCAAGCTGCTTATGAAATATTCTCCGTGTATGTCTTAATTAACATCAAATATTTGGCTACGTCAAACAATTGTAGCAATAAAATGTAGCCGAATAGAATTAAAACATAATAATTGCTTTAATTCTATTTGGCTTGAGATACATACACATAGTATCCTCCCCATCTTAACTACCTTTTGAACGAAAAAAATTGCATGGCGTTTCTAGAAAAAAACAGGTGGATATTTATTTTTTGTGAACCAACTTTTGGTGCTATGGGCAGCTTTCGATTGGATTTTAACAGGTCATTATTATGCATAAGTGTTCAAATACGTGATTTAACAAATTTATTTCAAGATATGGGTTACCACATCACAGTGAATAAACAACGCAATAAATAATAGAATCGGGAAATGCGTATATTTATTATATGCGTAATAAATTGCCTTTTACGTAAGATTTATTTATTACTTTAAGCTGAGGCACTTAAAGAGATATATTTATACTGTATAGTGTACAGCTACTAATTAGTATTAAAATAAATCAAAACACTTCAAGGCTTTCCATCTAGCGCCGACGTGGTAACAGAAATGCATTTTTAACTTTTGATAATCTCTGGAGCTCCGTGGGGTCTGCCCTATGAGCCTGACCAGTTGTTCTTCCTGCAAGAGGACTCCGGTGATGTACGCCTTAGGCAATTCATGTGTCGGGGTGGAGAATCGCCGCTTTACCGTGTAAGGCATTGAGATGGATCGTTAAAAAAAAAGCAGCATTTCCTAAAAATGTTAATTTACATCAATTATGTCAATGTTAAGTAATGAAGGGCATCTAAAAGCGTAATAATATACAGGACGTTCCATTTAAAAGAACAAGCTTGTACCATACCTAGCAGAAACTGAACACCCTGTTTACTTCATATTATGCAACACTGGTCTCCGGATATTTTTCATTTGAATTTTTTACTCGAAATTACCCAGGAAAAGAATTATCTTTCACCCACGCGCTATAGGTGGACAGGCTGAAAGTATAACGAGAACTATTGAGCGCATTGCTTTTAGTCCATTAGTTCAGAACAAACTAACAATGACACACGGAGTGTTTCATTAAATTTGAATAGGAAAAATGCACTTTGATATTTCAAAAGGATGTGGTATATTTGGCGGTTATACATAATGTATAACCGCCCGTCACTACGTAACTTTTTTCGACGGTTGTTTTGATACAACTAAACTTGTTCAATAATAATATTAATTATATTGCTTTAGTTACTTCTAGATCTGCATGGTTGTCATTTTATAAAGTATTGCGCTGTTTCGCGTTTAACCTTTAAAAATTGTGTTGAATGTAAATTCTTGAAATAGTTCATTTATATTTTCCTAATTATGGTTAATTCCGTGTCAATTATTGTAAATTGTATACAGAAATAACGCGGTTTATAATAATCAATGTCAATATAACAGACTACATACTATAGACTACAATCTGGCCGTACATGCACTAGATACGTTACCTTTTTCTTGATTCTTACATACCACGTCGGATCATGTTTTCATTGATGAAATGCACAATCCTTTATAATTTTATTCATTTTGGTTATCTACATGTTATGGTAATACCTATCGTCAATCAGCATACAGCGTTTAATGTTTGGCATGCTTTATAAATTACATGTTCACACTAAAAAATAAATACCACATATTGATAATTAGCTACAACGCTAATTGTAACCTTACAAACTGAACTAACGCGCAACCTTACAAACTGAATAAATTATTCAGATACGTACATTTTATATCTGCGATTTATGTTTTTTTTTACTCTTGGACAATCACATATAGGGAAGTAATGAAAATGCCATGACAAAAGTCAAAATAGCATTTCAATAGTAAACATTTGCGCAGTTATTTAAACAATCGAAAGTAATAGTTTGCCAGGAGCTTTTTCCTTTGTAGATACGTGTGTCAATATGAAAAAGGCTACTTTGTTAGCTCGTATTTTTTAAATAGCAGAAGAAATCTAATTTGCGAAATTACCTTCGCACTCGCCTTGAGTTAAAATGGACATATGCTCACTTGCACATCCTAATCATACCATATCTGGGAAAATCGATAGTAGTGCAACCGGTTCTGTGGCTGTATCAACAAGAAAGAGTAGACATTCATATTCCTGCCCGTTTTCATTCTTGGAATATAGTGTCATTTGCCTCAGACAAGTGGAAAACAAATGGAAAAGTTTTTTTTATCTTAATAAAGGGGATAAATAAAATTACCTAGGAACTAGTGACCTCTAAACATTGATGCTGCAATAAAATGCATTCGTTTGTTTATCTTTTATGCTTCTACGTCCTTGAAATATAAATTTTACGTTCTTATTTTAAAAAAGAGAAAATGCTTGTTTTATTCCTGATTAGTTAAAATTTACATTATATAGCAGTTGCTTTGCGTTATTTATGCATCCATTAATATTAATAGAATTGTTACATGTTGATAATATTTTGGTATAGTGAACTAATACCTGCCCAATATGTTGAAAGAAACTGAATGTTTGGTAGATGAATCTGCCCACGTCCAATTAATAACTTTTAATTAATAAGTTTTATACATTTAGCTTTTAAGGCTTTGGTTATGGTCTATTATACCAATTTAACAATCCAAACTTCAAGGAAGATAGCTACTAACTAACACGTAGTTAATAATGTCGGGATAACCACCAAAGTTTAAAAAAATGTGGAACTTTGACTGATGAATCAGTCAGTGTGTATGTATCTACATACACTTAAAGTAAAATAATAAAATAAAGTCATTGGGAAGAAAATATTTTGGAAATTGTTTTGAAAACCCGTTATCGACAATTACTTCACAAGCTCTTAATAATTAATATAGTAATTAGGTTAAAATAATTTATCTAGTTAATATCCAATCATCTTATATGGTTATAAATTATCACGTCTGTTTTTTCGATGTGTGCTTTCTGTTTTTGCTCACGTGTTTATCTAGATGCAAGAGCTTTTCTACGAAGACTGTGCAGGTGAAAAACTTTTTTTTAACGGTTGGTTTAATTGAACTTGGAATAATTTAACTTATAAGAAAATGCAAAAGGAAGTTGTAAATATAAAAGACATAATTGATGTTTCGGAGAGAGATCGATGTAAACGAATTACACCGAAATTTTATGTTTCGTTGATATTGAATTTTATTATTGATTCGTAAAAATTCGCTTATGATGAAAATTTTAATAAATAGAAGTAAAAAAATGAATACATATACTGCAACGTAGGACATAAGACTGAAAGAGATGCCAACCAAAGTTGATTTAATATTAGCTATCTACCAGAGAAAAGAATGCGGTGACATAGTAATCAATAGTACCGCCTACCGTAGTATGTATCTATGAAATATGTTCTTCTATGAGAGATACGTATGTAGCTATTGAATCAGATTTAGTTGTCAACCTGTATGTATTGTATGTAGTACAGTATTCAAAATGCAACGGGTAAAATCAATCGCTTTAAGGAGAGCCGTTCCGTTCAGCCGATTCCGCTCTAGCAACATCTGCTAAGGCCAAGACTTTCTGACTCGTTTTCAATTTCTACAGCAGCTAGCCTCTGGTCCCCTCTCAGCAATGCTATTCATGTTTGTTGCCGGTCCATAATGTTCGTTTTTAATGCACCCTCAATACAGCAAACATCCAGAGAATAAATTCTGATGTGGCTTAACCACATGGAAATAAGTCCAGTGGGAGGTGTCCATAAGTTGTTGCTACTCGCTTATATCAGCTCGTTAGACGGTAACTCGTATAGCATATTACAGGCTAAAATGTAGTATTGTTCCAGAAAAAAATATTATCTATATGAAATGTGTATCATAGTTGGTCGTGTTGAATATTGAACAAAAGCTACCGTTAACAAAAGGACGAAGTGACGACAAGACAATCAACCTCTTTTAGCTGGAGTCTGAGTCTCTGAGAGAAGACCTATTTCGCGAAGTGGTTTGTTTCAAAAGTAATTTCAAGTGTTTTCAATTTTATTTCAAAACCAAGATTAATTCAAGTTGTACCGTTGGAAAAAAAGCGGGATTTTATTAGATGACGGGCTAGCATAGAGAAGGCACGTAAGCGTTAAATTTTGAGGATAGTTTTTATCCATTAACGATACTATTCCGTAATTTAAACTGCCAAAAAGGTATCCAGGTGATATTTCCGAATATTCGGATGAATTTTATCTCTCAAATAGAAAACAATTTTTCATTACTGACACAATACTCACAAGTAATCTTTCAATAATTTACGTTTCTTTTTCAATTAAATATTCGCTTGATTGAACATTTGAGAATTTTATATGAACTGAATGTTAGTCCTTTTTTGAAAATAATGAGAAAATAATAAATTATTGTCTTATCTTCAATATAGCTGGTAGTGGTAAACCATATGCCCAAGTGCGAGTTTGAGATTGATGTTTAGCGAAAGAAACAAAGAAATCTAGAACGCATAGAATTTGTTAGAAATAGATATTTCTCTAAATATCTACAGGTAAAGTCCAAGCAAAATCTCATGAGATCAGCGCAGAAACCCATTTTTACTAGAGAAATTGTAATGAGTGGAATGTGAAATAGAGATAACAAGTGAATTGCGCCACTCATTCTACACAGCTTAGTGCTATCAGATTTTGCTCGGGGATTATATTAAGTTCCCTATTTTATTTCTTTGCGCAAACACCAAACCAGAGTTTACGTTTAAGTAATTAGTACATGGATAAATAATAAAATAAACTATTTTTGTCACTAACATATGTTCAAAATTGCACATGAACTTATATAATTATTTAATTATATTAGAACCAATTGTTTTACTTCCTGGATACAATGCACCTTAACTTTCAATTTTCATAGAACACATATCTATGCATTTGCATCTATCATAATAGATTATCTTCTAATAAACGTAATAAAATGATTTACTGTACAGGAACCCGATGCATATCTTTACGTATACTAATGTCGAAATTAACGAGAACATTACGTACAGAATCGTATAAGTACTTAGGAGCAATGTTCGATCTGACAGTCCTACAATACCACACCATACTACACTAGATTACATAATTTATTGTTTTAATAGGAATTGTAACGAATACTTTTTTCTTTACAGGTGCATACACAGGGATAATGAATGGAATAATCAAGCCCGTAGTGGATTTTTACAGTTACGTAATGGATGTTAAAAGTGGTACGTAGACAGTCGGAAACCTAATTTAAATAATATAGTTCTGCTTGGATGTGCTTTACAATGTGAAATATTGCGCAAGCATATAACTAGGAATTATGTCAACATTTCAGTGAAAAGCAATTGATGTTGCGATTTCCAAGTTTCTTGTACATCGCCGATATCTAAAAAGAAACTCATGAATTCAGTTGTGAAGGAGATTACATGAAACGCGGAAGTACTGGTGTATAATCAAATATCTATGAGGAATGAGTACTTGAAGGATAAAAGCGTTAAAGAAGAAAGGAAACTCTTAGTAACATTCCATGACTTTGTTAAAAATGAATGCAGATAAATAATAGTTATAATAGCAACAAAACAAGATTACATATACTGTAAAGTTGATATTTTTGATCAATTTTTTGAGACCGTCCATTTTAAAGCTTCGGTCTGATATGAAGGGTGTAACAAATGGTACGTCCATCTGTATGCTAAATAGCAATTTAATGTTTTGGGGATGTAATATAATGTTAATTGTGCAACTTTGTAAAATATATTCCGATATACTGGCTGTTTTATAAAAAAAAAGTGATACAGTAAAATTCACCTTCTTAAATAGAGGCCCCTGTATATCACATTATTGAAGATCCCTAACTACACACAGATTATGAAAGCGTTTCTTGGTTTCGAGTTACAACTGTTTTTGTTAATAAATAATAAAGAATTATATTCTGCATCAATCCCTATTAAGTATCCCTAAGCTTCTTAATAGCAGTTTCTACAATAATTCAGTACAATAAAAATTTTAAAGTTGTTAATAAAGTTAATGTACCTAAATGGTTATCAAGTTAGCGGCTAATAAAAAATGAAACAAGTTGAAAGCAAAGTATAAAAAGTAGACTGAAAAGCGTTCGTTTTACATAAAAGTAAATTACTGTAAAGATGATGATTTTGACGCTGGACGAAGCAGAAAGGCATCCTATTTAAGCTAGTAGAGATTACAGTGAAAGATATCCAGACTGCGGGCATCCGAAAAAGAGAATTTTTGAAAAACTAATGGCGAGATTTATTGAAACGAGAGATGTCATTTACAAGAAATGCGAAAGAACAAAAAGAACAAGAAATGAAGAAAATAAGTTAAACGTTCTGTTGGCAGTTAGTGAAGAGCCAAATACAAGCCAAAGGAATATAAGCAAAAACACAGATGTAAGTAGACGATCTGTTCTACAAATATTAAAGAAAAATCGTATACATCGTATACGCAGCTTACTGAAGAGGATTTCGAAAATTTTTTTAATTCTACAACGGAGCTAATGATAAATTACAAGAAAATACCTATTTTATGTTTAAAGTGTTCTTCTCTCACGAAGCAACTTTTCACAAGCTTTCATTACTATACAGGAATCCTAAAATTTTGCGACAAGTGGACCAGCAACACCGGTGGAGCGTTAACGTTTGGGAAGGCATAATAGGCGAGTATGTTGTAGGAACTTAGACCAACATCTTCTTGCTATACGAGATTATCTGAATAACACGTATCCCGAGCGATGATTGGGAAGAAATGGTCCTGTAAAATGGCCGTAAAGATCTTGAGTCCTAACATGGGGTCGTGTTAAAGAGATTACATATAGGCTGAAGCTCCAGCAATAATAGAACATATTAAGCAGAGAATTATTAATGCTAATAATTTATTTTTACTTTTACATTTCAGTAAATTCTGTTATTAAAAGGCACTCTCTTCTTAAGAGGGAAGAACCTTCGTCCGCTTTCTTTATAAATAGAAAAGAAGTTAAACATTAGAATATTGTTTATTGCTAAATTTGGAATTTGGAAGCGTGTGGACGTAGAAATACTTTCTTCGGCATATGTGATCTTTCAATCTTTTAACAGAAACAGTTGTAACTCGAAAACCACATAACACGTTACTTTCGCAATTTGGAGATAAATGGAGTGTAGCTAACAATCTTTAATAATATCAAAAAATATATAGTGTGCTCCATTACGGTGCCACCTTTCTGACAAGGCATATACAAGAAGCACAATTAACATTATATCACATCCCCAAAACGCATTATTTCCACATCCTGTACAAAATATATCTAAATATCAATACGTAATTGTATCTAATAAGTTGGATGGCTACTCTATTTAAAGCTCCTATATTTTGCTAGAGCAACGAAAATTTCACCTTGCAATTGCATCTTTCAGATATTATGTTCTTGGTAGTAAGAGTAATAGAAAGTTGTTATTCAATTAAGTCATCTACACGATTACAAATATAATTCTGTAACACTTTAGATGTAGCTTACATGTACAACTATATTCCAAATTCTATAAACAAATGTTTAATTTACTACCACATTTTTGTTTTCAACGAATCTACGAATTTCTAAAACAATTATTCTATATATATATAATCCAAAGCCTGTCTACCGTTAAACGGTGTAGGCAGTATCTCTTCTTCAGCTGTCCACAAATTTCTTCCACTTCCCATATTTTTTTCGGTTGTCTTGTACTGCTCATCCTTTGTAGATGTCCCCACCATCCTAGTTGTCTTTGTTCAATAAATTCCAAAACTGGCGTTATCTCTAGGTCTTTTCTTATGTCCTCGTTTTTCATTCTATCGTATTTAGTAACTCTTCGTACTCTTCTCAGATATCGCATCTCAGCAGCTTGTACTTTACTTTTCTGTTTTTGGTTCAATATCCATGATTCACAGCCAAACGTTAGGATCGGTCGGTAGACAGATTTAAATATCTTCATTTTTGTTGTACTAGATATTTCCTTTTTATTTATAAATCTACTGCTCATAGCATAATACAGTTTCGTTGTCTTTTCTATTCTTTTATTAATATCAGCTTCTTGCGACCCGCTTTCATCAATTGTAACTCCCAAGTATTGAAAAGTTTTTACTTGTTCTATTTTTGTCCCTTCGATTTGTATCTTCATTAATACTGGTTCTTCCCCTATTGCCATTACTTTCGTTTTATTTTTGTTTATTTTCATTCCATTCTCATTCAGTACAGAGTTCCATATATCTAAATTTAATTGTAGATCTTGTTCGTTCTTTGCCATCAGTACTACATCATCTGCGAATGCGCCCTCTGAGATTGTCACCCGCTGTAGGTTCATATATCCTATTGTAAGTTTTTTACTTCTTCTGGTACATTCTTTAAGTATTTCATCCATGTACGTAGTAAACATGACTGGGCTCAAGCTTCCTCCTTGTCTCAAACCTTCTGTTGTTCTGAAGGTTTCCGATTCGGTGTTATTGTAGATGACAGCATTTACGTTGTTATTGTATATTATTTGTATGAGTCGTATTAATTTGTTATTCAAGCCCCTTTTTTTCCAGAATATCCCATAATTTCTCTCTTGGTACTTTATCAAAT
>LR737386.1:7791865-7815290 GCA_902655005.2 Marronus borbonicus
TGTGGAAATATTCGACAATATTTTCAAGTTTACGTTTATAACCCCATAAAAGGGATTAAGAGGAATTTTAGCCTGAGGCTGCGGTAGAATATAAATGCGTTATAAATTTGATGGGATAGAAGAGAATACTGTTGTAAATTATGTTCATACATATAGAAATGTATACTCTTTCATATAAAATACAATCAATTATCAATATTTCAATTTTGCTTATTTTTCGGAATTTTTCTTAGTCGTCCCCAAATATATGAACGGTAGTGTATTAATTTCCCTAAATAATGCATGTCCCATTTACGTGATGACTTGCGTAAGTTTAGAAAAATACGTTTTCTATAAGTGATATTTATTCGGTTTATAGATGTGTAAATTGATATTCCATAAGTTTAATAAATATTCAACATTCAGTATTTTCGCATCTTGAGTTTCAACTCTTTTGCTGCTAGGTGTGATAGGTATGCATTACATGCAAATGCCGAGCGATTAATTATATACTTGATGATGATTTCAACATTTATCCGTAATTTTTTCCTTATGCATTTTAAAATTAGCTTACCTAACCGTTTGCCAAAGTGCAAGTCATGACTATATAATAATAATACTAATAATAATAATAATCATATTTTATTAGTTAATTACACCTTAAGTGTATATAACAAGTCCCGGAACAACTAAATAAACTGCAAGATTTTGGTGCGATAGCTTTTTCTGCACATTGTCCTTGTTCTTTAGAAAAAAAAAACCACATGATGTAGGTTAAAATAGATTGGTTATTTGCGATACCGCAGATGTCTGCATCTATACCTTTATATGATAATTAAACACATGTTATACACAACGTACGATTTGACGGCCCAATGACATTTAACAACTGTTAAACGCACATATAGGTGATGTGCGCATCTGAGGTTATGACAGGTTGAAAGCTTTGAGCTTATATACCCCGTTGGGCCGTTACCGCACATTAATAAAGATTAATTAAAAAAGAGTATTACGAAAATGAAATAGTACCTCACCTCAAGATATTCAACTATTTCCGACTATTATGCTATTATATTGTTTCAGATTCAATTTTGCCTAATATTTATCCACGAATTCCAAGTGCTTTTCCGCCAGTGTGATTATCCAAAAACAATATCATTACTATTAACAGTCCAAGCGGCATTCTTCTTCTACCTTTTTGGGAAATTCTATCTCTACGCATACACTTCGTTGCTGAAGAAACGGATAGTGGAAAATAATAATGTACCAAATGGAAAGAAACATTATCAGTGATCCCGTGAAAAAAAAACGAATTTAAGTAGCTAAATTATTTCAACGCTTTTTTAGTTTTGTTTTATAGTAAATTATTTATTATTGGTAACAGTGAATTTAAAAAAAAAAACACGGTTAATGTTAATGTTATTTATTAACAATATCAATACCGATCATTTCAATACGCATGTACAAAGATCGAAGACACGAATTTTAAATGAACAAGTATCTTTTTAAGTAATTTAAGTTTTTTCTATTTTTACCTCAAACTCATACAGAATAATTTGACAAAAAATACCTCTCTTGTTCAATTGATATTATAGTTCTAGGTCTAAGTACTATTGTATTCATTATCGTTGATGTAATTGAATATATTTTGCCATGTATATACAGAATTAATAAAATTTGTTTTGTTATATCCTCCATAGAGTGTATTTAAGAATACATAATACGCTGTATAGAGCTAATAGGCTTGATTAATTGCAATTGAAAAGTAACAAAGTATAGCAGTTATTTTTTTTATCTAAAAATGCGTATAAGTAGTACATTTTAACCATCATTTACTTTACGTGGCCATAATGGCTTTCTATTCTTCAAAAATATAAAAGTTAGTAGTTGCAGCTTCTTAAAATTTCCACATATACAGGATGTTCTGACCCTCCGTAATTATAAAATTGTGACTTTTGTGTAAACAGTAGGAAGCTACAGTTTTCTGTTGCTACTACTAGACAATCTACACTATCTCTTTCACTTTTTCCTAATACATAAAATATACACATACATTATCTAACTCTTTTTTCTTTAGGTTCTAAACAATATGGAATCAATAATCTGAGATCGTCACTATCAGTATGTTTTGTTTATTGTTATCATTGTAACCAAATTGTATTAACAATCAACACCAAAAACCATTTGGATGATGTTACGTCTCGATACTAGAAGGCGTGAGTAGTCTGCAGGTGCTCTGTATATAACGAACGCTGGAGCAGCCCGCAGTTGAACAATAATCGAAGATAAAAATAGATAACGCTTAGACGTGTAAAGTTACTTGTAGAATCAAATATAAAATAAAGTAGTTCGAAACAATGTTGTGTTTTCCCTCGAATCCACGTTACCTGGCAACCCAACAGGTGCATATACTGCGGATACGGAACATCCCGTATGTTTCAAAGACGCTTCGACGCCATATCTAGATAGGAGCAAGTACAGCAATTTAATCTCATAAAGATATATGCTATAATAATGTATTTGCATTTCGAAATTTTTGAATTTTATTAGGAATTAAATTTAGGCGATTGAGGACAAAACTATAAATATCTTACTAATATTACATTGGTTTAATTCCAGAAGGGGAATTAGAAATGTAGTAATATACACGATGTTCCGTTAAAAGTAAAGTAGAGTTCGCTACTTATCGATCATCCAATATACAAACGAAATATTTTTGGAAGATACTCTGTGAAGTCTATTATGTTACTAAAAAATTTATACTTACTACTGTTCATACAAGAATCGCAAATTAACAATTTCAGAAGGCTGAGTTTTTGGAATACAACAGAGTCTTATTATAATTTGAATTCGTATTTATCATCAGTATTACAGTGCCCTGCTAGTAATGGTAGGAAACACGACTAAATTATGCGCCCTCAACTTTTTGGCCCGGAACTAAATGCACCATGTGATGTAAATAGTCAATATGAACTCGGCGAAAATTCGCCGAGCGATACTTAAAATATTTCAAATTATAATGTAGACAAGACTATCAAGAATTATTTTCTGTGTCAGAAGTGTAATACTACATTAAACTATAGCTTTGTTCGAACCCACAACAATTCTGTGCATTCTCAAGTTTCACAGTTGAGTCCGCTGAATGCGGCTAATCGCCTACCCAGTTGCGTTCAACCAAAATCCATATTCTTGGTTGAATGCGATTTATGGTGCGTAGAGTGATGTTTGACATTTGACTACATGTCGTGTAAGGTTAAGAACTATTCAAATATGTAACAATTTAGAAAATTTATGTATGTATAGATAAATGTGCGGTGAGTTACTACGGTTTATAAATGAATATTAACGATGACTTGGTTAGCGACTGATTGTCGTCTCCAGATACCTAAACTAAGTGATCCTATGTATTACATTAAGTAGTATCCTCTTGTGTGGTAATGTTTCATAAAACAGAAAACACGAAAGGTACATTTCTGGAACAAACTAAAGCTGCTAGAGAGGAAAGAGCTTTAGAAAAACGGAGAGACTATGCAGCTACCTTAATACAGAAAAATATACGAGGCTGGTTGGCCCGAATAAAATTTACTACGCATATATTGTAAGGCACATGAACCGTGTATCTAGTCGTATTACACATAACCGTCATCTTGTCTTTTTAGGAAGGAATTTGATGACTTTGCTATAGATATTTCAGAAACAGACAAACCAGTTTTAATACCGGCTGTTATTGTTTTTCGTCATGCTTATAGATTTCTAATAGTATGGAAGAAAGACAGAGACCGAGAAAGATTTGTAAAACTATGTCACTACTTAATTGCATCATTAGATTCAGACTCGCCAAAACTAAGTTATGTCGGTATGGCATTAAACAAAGAGTACGTATTAAAATGGATATCTCACATAAACGACTTATTATGGAAGTGCTGCCAATATTTGGAAGAGCTTAAACCTGAACTATCATCGGATATGAAGACAATATTACTATATCTGCATATGCTCGTATCTTTTACAAGTATAAGCACTTGGGTAATATTAAAGAATAAGAACGTAGAAGTATTAAAAGCAGGGATGAACCAGTTATGTGCAAATATTATGGGGCAATTATTTCATAAAGGCTTTTACTTGACAATAAAAGTGAGTACAAATAGGTACTCTAGAAAATAGAATATTTTTCCTGTTTAGTGTCTACTTTTGAAGGGTTTAGGTAGAACGAAAATTCTATATAAGAACGTATCACTATCTGCCATGATTACGTTGGCATTGAGACCACTTTTTTCAGCAAATTTCTCAGATAAATTGATGACGATGTTCCTGATCCATATATTTGCTGTGCCTGGACTTATTTATCATTTAGATATTCTAACACCTGAGGTAATATTACTTTATACTACATACACATATAATTGATTATATTAACGGATCTATAAATAATCATTCTAATTCAAACAAACCTTACACAGCTACTTCCATATAACTGAAAAGCTTAGATGATTGAAATTTTTTTAATTCAATAGTTCATGTTGGCTTTAGTATATTATTAAGTTTTTATAATTCTTTAATACATACTCTTGAATATATATCGATCGGTGCATTTCCTTGTGAGACATCCTATACAGATTATAAAGTTACTTTTGCCTTTTTCAGAGCACGTCAAATTTGGTGACCTATAGAATACTAGGTAGAAGTTTAGAGCTATTGTCGAGTCAACAATCTATGAGAATAGTCTTCAATAGCTTAGAAGGAAGTTATGCTTTATGTTTGTTAGCGAATTTGTTGCAACTAGCTTATATTGAAAGAGAAACAACGTTAAAAGAGCTATGTTTTCCTACATTCACTGTAAGTTACATGTTTGATAATCGTAAGCATATATAAGTCTACAATTTCGCTATACGTGCAAATACGCTATATTATAAAACTTGTGCTTACAGCACGTTCTGAATTTGTTTTAAAGTTAAATTACCTCTGATTTTAGAATCATTGAATTTGTTATATATTACTATCTAGGTTGTCATAACTAGTTTATTGGAAAGTTGCCAAAATTACGTTGTAAGCAAGCAATCCAATTTGACCCACTGGCATCCTGTTCTTGGATGGTTTGCTCAGCCGATGGATCCGTATTTACACGCTGCCATGCCCCATGTTAAAACGCAGCTACATGTACTTTGGAATTCCAAAATGATTTCTATTTTATTAGGTAGTCTTTGAAGGGTTTTATTTTCTTGCCTCAAACATTTCCTTTGTAGGCAATTTTTTGTCTGATATGGTTAAAGATGTTGCACTTCCAAACGTAGCAACCAGTCCAACCAACAGTAATTTTAGTACCTCCAACTTTTTAAAGCGAGCTTTTGAATCTAGAGGAAATAAAACTAATGTTCAAAAAGTGTATAGAGCTTTAGGAAGTCCGGAAGTTCACAGAATCGTATTGTTGTGCTCTATGTATCATACTACATTAAATACTTTAAGCCAGTTAAAATTAGATATTCTAACCGGTGTGTAGTCCTACGTTCCTTTTAAGTTCCTTCGAATAATATTCGTGTTTCAGGTTTGTGCTATCAAGGCGAAGTGCTTTACAATCTATGGCTGTTTCTATGTTCGCTGGGACCAAATTGCGGGCTGAAAACATTTTTAGATCATCTCGCTATAAATACGAAGTACACCGCGCCAGAATTCCAACTCTTACAATTATTTTCGGATTGTATGACTCACTATGTGACGTAAGTTTGTGTCCTGCTTATTTGCAGTAGTCACTTTTGTCTTCGGCTTTAACAAGCTGCAATCTTGCGTTTGGAAAATAACTTGTTTTTCGTTGAGGATTTATACAATATTTAAAATTAATTTTACGAGCATATTTTTTTTTGTTTTAAGATTTAGAAAGAATTTAAAATTCAAAAATCTTGTTTTGTAGTATTTGTTACCTTTGGCAAATTTTATAGACAACAATTAGAATCACATCAGGAAATAACATTTGAATTCCACAGGCCAGTTGACTAATTACTAATAAATTCAAAAACTAATTTGTGAACGTATTTAATTAATGCTATTGTATTTTTTTTTTTTTAGATATTTTATTATGCTTCAGTTACTATTTATATTTTTAGATATTTATACCACAAACTCAGAATTTTAAAATCTTCTGAATAAATGATACTAACAAACTATGTAATTGTATCTCTTACATTGTGAACAGTTGACTGCAACTAAATAGTTGCAGATTGCTCAGTTTCTGCTAAACTAGAAATAATAAATAAGTAATTAATTCAGACACTTCTCTATGGAAGAGATGTTTAATAAAGATGTTAATTCTACGTATGTATAGCCGACGTTTTATTTATATATTTGAAATAATTACCATGATTAACTATATTCAACTTATTTACTGATCTACCTCATTTGTTTTAACTGAAATCGCATTACAGTTTTTTTTTATTAATAGAGAAATGGAGGTCGCAATCCTTAAAACTGCTATTGTAGTATTTAACAGAGTTTAGTTAGTTAAACAGCATAAGTATTGCAAACCTCATGTTTTGCATTCACTCCCGATTTGCACTAACACAAAAATCTTAGGAGTGAATATTTTATTTTAGTATTTTGGATGACATGGAGATGTACGAGCAACAGCATCCTTTTAAACTTAATGATCTAATTTTAATGTCCAACTTTTTAAATGTATTTTTATACAAGGCCGTCCTTGGAAATCTCTTTGGTAAGCTTATTTTGAAATTTTGCTTGCACTTTTTTGACAATTCATAACATACAGATTTAAAAACCATCCATGCGAACGCCCTTTTTCAATCGTTGCATACTTTACTCATGGTGTTATATAGAAGAGACTGTAGAAGAAGTTATACCCCGCCAGGTCACTGGCTCTCCAAAGATATCAAGATGTCATCATTTATGACCGACTTAGATAAAGGGCGAAGAGCACCGCAGCTGTTATTGCAAACCATGCCACATATCATACCTCACGAGGAAAGAGTAAGACTTTTCAGAAAATATATCACCAACGAAAAGACTGTTTTGGGATTAACAGAATCTGCCTGCCAATCTCCTCAGTCTACTTTGATAACAATTCACAGGTAAACAATAAAGAGACATTACCGAATTCCATGACCCCTAAATTTCACCTGAATAATTTCCAAATAGCATTATTTCTAAATTTTTTCAAAATTTGCCCTCGTGAAACATTAAAATATATACGAAATAAATTACTTCGATACATACGAAAATTTCAATTATAGCTACCACCTTCCACAAGGTGCACTGACGAGCCGTAAACGGCGAAACGCGCGTATATGTGTTGTGAATGTTGATAGCTTCTGTCATTATTACTTAGTCCCTTGGCGTATTAGCAACTAGTCGTTCCCTGCTACCCCGGAGAACGCGGGACATTGCTCATTACTCACTTCTGTCAATATGATAATTTATTTCGACGTTTTCAGCGATAAAAGTACCTTTAATTAGACGTAATAAATATTTTTTGTGTAATAATAAATGTCACAACGATTTCTTATTGTAGATCTCGCATTGTAGAGGACGGCTATCGTCAATTGGCTCTTCTACCACCGCAAGCACTTAAAGGCGTCATACGTGTAAGGTTTATTAATGAGCAAGGATTAGATGAAGCAGGCATCGATCAAGATGGTGTATTTAAAGAATTCCTGGAAGAAAGTATAAAGCGCATTTTTGATCCTGCCTTGAATTTTTTTAAAGTTACTAGCGAAGAACGCTTGTATCCATCGCCAACATCCTATCTACAGGATAATCACTTGCAACTTTTCGAATTTGTAGGACGGATGTTAGGAAAAGCTGTCTACGAAGGTATCGTGGTGGATGTACCGTTTGCACTGTTCTTTTTAAGTCAAGTTCTGGGGCAAACGGCCCAAGCGCTTTACAGTTGCGTCGATGAATTACCCTCGCTAGATGCCGAATTATACAGAAGTCTGAACTACGTAAAACACTACAAAGGAGACGTATCAGAGCTCGATTTAACTTTTAGTGTGGATGAAGATAATTTGGGCAAATTGGTAACGCATGAGTTAATACCTGGTGGAAAGGCTGTACCTGTTACAAATGAAAACAAGTGAGTTTTGTATGTACATATGAAAGAATAAGGCAACAAATACCGCTATATTAAAAATTTACAACATCGATGGTGATGCATGCAGAAGTTACTGATCCTGTATCTATCCTGGCGATTGAACTAGTTTGGATTTTTCATAATTTCCAAAGATTCGCGTATCATTTTTTTGTGGTAGATGTCGATGTTTCTTTATTCTGCATGGAATGCTCTTCCGTGTTTGACCAATGTTACTCTTCCCGAATTTGCAATCCTGTTTGGTGATATTATTCTCTCCTATCTTCCTCAGCCTATCAGTAACTCCGGCAATGTATAGCAGACAGGCGTATATTTCTGGATGTTGTTGTAGATCCGTCACATTTTCCTACTCTCCTTTCATCTGCGCGGTTCTAGTATGTCTTTTTAGTTTATGAGAACATCCTTCACATGTTGAATTTCATCCAGTCTATATTATTCACCGCTAATCTTCTCTACTCTCCTTGACAAGAGATCTCTTTGTTGTGGATGTATCTTCTTGTGGTACACGGTGTAACGCGATCTATTAGCGCGTTTCACGAGCACGTCTATAAAAGTTTTCGTTGATTTTCAAAGTGAAGGTAATTCTGTTGTGACGTCTTTTAATGTGTTGAAGACATTAACTTAATGGTTCTTGGCCGTGAGCTTGGCGAAGACGTTTTTTTATTCGAGCGTCAAATTAACGCGTATCCGTAGGGATATATAGACATAAGAAACGTCTATAAATGGAGTGTTATTACCTGAAACATCTTCAATGTGGACATATTTTCATCATGCTTTTAACAATTTACTTAGTTATTTGCAAAAATATTTTAAAGCAAACGTTTGACATTTTGATTTATATTTTCAGAATTAATTATATACATTTAATGGCCCATTTCCACATGCACGTCCAAATTAAGGATCAAACAAGTGCGTTTATTAGAGGTTTTAGATCAATTATCAACCCTGAATGGTTATCCCTATTCTCAACTCCGGAAGTATGGAGGAATACTACAAATAGAACGATGTATTTAAAAAACAGTTGCTTTTTCAGTTGCAACGGTTAATCTCTGGCGATAATGTTCCCCTGGATCTCAAAGATCTAAGAAAACATACCCAATATTATGGTGGTTTCCATGATTCTCATCGGGTTGTCTGCTGGTTATGGGATATTTTAGAGAAGGACTTTAGCGAAGAAGAAAAAGGCATGTTTTTAAAGGTTAGTCATCATTTTAATTTTCTTTAAGAAACATTTACATGCGTTTGTTCCAGTTTGTGACTAGCTGTTCAAAACCACCGCTTCTGGGTTTCGCTCATTTAGAACCCCCATTTTCTATTAGATGCGTAGAAGTGGGCGATGATGAAGACACTGGTGATACGATCGGTATGTATTTATTACATTACCATCGGATCATATTTGTATAATTTGTTTGTATTGCTAGGGAGCGTTATCAGAGGATTTTTTACGATAAGAAAGAAGGATCCGTTGAATCGTTTACCAACCTCGTCAACCTGCTTTAACCTGCTAAAGTTACCCAATTATCAAAAAAAAAGTACTTTACGTGAAAAATTAAGGTACGCCGTCACCTGTAATACCGGTTTTGAATTATCGTAAATATCTGATTTGAATATTTTGTGATACAAATAAACGTATAAATGTAAAATGTATATATGTATGTATGGTAACTTTAATCATATCATTTTTGGATAAGTAACGTAAATGTGAATTATTCCACAAAAAAGAAAGATATATTTTGAATAATTAGTCTTAAGGTTGTACGGAATATGATCACGCGAAAGAGTTTTAGCAAATCTAGTGCAATTTAGCATACTTTCATACTCCTTTATACTTTAACAATTCTTCAAAGAATATCTTGTATTTTGCAGTATTGGAAGGTATAACATATAATACTATACGTGTTGTATTTGTATTTATGAAATAAATATCATTTTATTAAATGTTCGCATTTTGTTTATGTTCATTTATTCTCATATTTTTCACAAAGTTGAGCAATGTTGCTGAGTACCGTACTGCTCTAGCCGCTACGTAAATATATGAAACGGATCATGCGAGTGAAAACATGGCTGACGCACATCCCGTATATATTCTTCCTTTTCAATATCTACGCAGACACGTGAGCACTATAGTGTGCTCTAAACGTACATTTATAACAACGTTCTCTTCCTCGCTGAACACGCTGTATAGGGTGAGTCATAACAAGTAGAGAAAAGCGAATCAGTTTACAACTATTATAAGCGAAAAACGTCTATAAAATTGATTTACAACACATTGTTCTGGGACTACATGAAGTCCACACTTTATTCCAGAAAAATTACGGCGTTTGATTAAAAAAAAACTGGGTGCCACACTTAGTGGCGATGCATTTAGTTTTCAAAAAAATTAACAGAATATGTACCCTCAAGACATTTATAGTACAATTTTCAGTCACTCCTAAGTCCCATTGTTGCTGAACACACTCTATAGTTCTGGAATTACAACAATTTTATAATGAACTGATTTAGAATAGGAAAATGTTTAAATTAATACAAAAATGGAGGTGCCGAGCAAAAATTATTATAAATAGTCCATTCAAAATAATTTTATTAAATTAGATTAGATTAATAATGAAATGTTAAAAAGAACGAAGGTATTCATGAAAACACAAACAGTGTTGGCAATCGCTTTTACCAGGAGGTTACGATCAAAGCATACGATTCACTAGATGGTTGTTGGAAAATAAAATTCTACTTGCATAATTTATTCATAAACCGATAAATTAAGTTCGCCACTTTCCGTGTGCGTCACAGGCGACGGTATGGAAGTGATCGTTCGGGTGCATGATTGGTAACATATGTGCAAGCGATCTTATTGCAGTAGCAACGCATAGCAGAAAGCCAAACGCACATTTCATTCTTCCAGATGGGATAAATCTCTCTACTTCTATACTTACATTGGTAACAAGGTCGTCTCGCATCCGTTACGCACGTCCAAGCGGTTACCTGTCATCAGCACCATCCACACATCTCATCGAGTGACTTGAGCTTGTCCATCTATCGAAAATAAAGGTCCCTCTAGTGGTAGGAAGTTCGATTTCTGAATAGAATTCCTTTTCTGATGTGTTTATTACCTTTGGGACGTTGGTGGTGGAAGTAGTCTAGCCAACGACGGTAGTGGTGAAAACGGACAATTACTTCTTTTCTGTTTCATTTGCTCTTTTCCACAACTTCCAAATCAATTTAAAATCTAAGTACAATAAGACTCAGTGTAAATGTTGGCATATCAAAAATGTAATTTCCGCAATTAATAATCACTCGGTTCCTCTTCCTCAAAATTCTCAGTAAAGTTTCACGTTGTAGTATTGTAGGTGGTGTTAAATGTCATCAGAGAGTATAGAATCTCAACTTCAGTTGCGTCTTGCATCATGCTACATCAAAAATAAATATATTTCGACAACATATTTTTAAATAGTAAAAATCATCAAGGGTAACAATGGCTTTAAATGAAGTTAATTTTATATCTGACTTTGAGTCTATCTGTCATCCAGGTAACTTGTGTCTAGATAAAACTCCAGTTAAAAGGTGGTAATTTGGTGGATTCAAATTGAGTTAGACTAATTATTCAGAAGTAGCCGAGTTCCAAAAAGAAATTAATTGTCGCTCAAATTTCTGTACCACATTCAAAGATTCATTTATCAATTCAAAGACAATTTTAAATTGCTGAAATAACGTTTAAGAGATACAAATTGTTACGCGCTCAATAGTTATTATATACTGCTTAGATAACTTAAACAATGCTCTTTTATATTGTAATATTATATGAAGTTAAGAAGTACGTACATGTATATTAGGGAGTCATCAGTTAATGGCGTCATAAATTTAACTCTTATAATATATGGTATATTGTTTTCATTTATGCATTCTATCAAATACTAATAATATTTGGCGTGTTTCCTGCAAATTTCTAGTTTCATTTTTATATAACTATACGGACTGATTCATTTTCGACCCTCACCGTGGGGATCTTGCTTATTGCCGGAGACAGAGGGTAGATTTACATTTGGTAATGTTGTTAAATTATGTGTTTGTTATGAATCCAAAAAGAAAATGTTCTTGTGGCAAGTGACGGTCGAAATTTTTTAAGAAAACGAAAATTATTCATTTTCTTGTTTTACCTCTGGCATCTTTATTTGGGGTTTCGGAGAAAAACAAAATTAATATATCTTCATCACTACTTTCAATTGTTTGTCTAATGGTGTACTGCAAATTTTTATATAACGTTTCAGTCGATGCTCCATAATCTAAAGGCTAATCAAATAACTATCAACCACACCACACGGTTGCAGAAAACGTAGGCTGAAAATACGCGTGGGTACCATACCCGGTGGGTTGCGAGTATTATCGATTAAAAAAAAAGTTAAATAGCTTGAACCAAACGCCGATACGCTTGTGAAAATTCGAGAAAATACTTAATCTAATAATACGAGAATTTTAAGATATCGATCGCTAAAAATATATCGCCATTTTGCAAACATTTCAAAATCATCTCAAAACCTTAACTGTATACCGAGAAGGAACGCTAAAGAAAATAGCAAGAAGGCTTTTAAATACACAGTAATTTGCAGGTTTTCCCATTTAAAAAAAAGTAGTAATATATCACAAAAACTGCGTAATTTTATGTTGTAGAGAACTTGCTTCTAAATAATTTCTACACGAAATCTAGTTCTCTAATTTGTTCACAGAAGAGATTATCTTCTGCTGACGTTGTATCTCAATGTATTGTTGAGCAACAAAGGATTAAAGTGTATCACGAGATATTAAAGAGACAGTGATTTTCAACTTGTTCTAGATTATAATGAAATTGGTTTTTCGGGGATATCTTCCTGTATAGTTTTAAATATTTTACAAACTGCTAGTTTGGTTTTTAACTTCGCTTTCATCGCTTTTTTGTCATAATCGAAGGGATGCATAGGGTAATATATTTGGTGTAAGCATTATTTATTAATTTTGCTTATAACGAATGTGTACGTTATAAGTTATAAGGGTTCAAGAGGTTAATTATATTTAGTATATTTTATTATTATCACATATTTTACACGTAAGTATTTCTTATCATACGCATAATTAATGTGAACAAAAACAAGGACAATTAAATTAAAAAAAACTCTAATGAAATCTTACTTATTGTTTCCGGTATTAGCTTTAAAATAAAATATGGGGGTAGCCGGTGAAACATCTTTCCAGTGTTGGTAATGGTACTGCAATCAGCTGTTCTTCTACTGCGCATGTGGTACGAGCCTCGATTTCGTTCAATCGGTAATATTCGCGAATAGTCTTCTAGCAACCGTGGGAGAGGTTGCAGCTGCGCCACAAAAATTATCAACCTTTATTTTTTTTATTTATACACTTTTTTTCTTATTTCACAAAAGGTGTCCAGCTTTCGTTTCGGTTGTACAAACATAAAGATCAGTTTAGAGGACAATAGATTTGGAGTGCGCGCAGTTTACACAATTCTACTCCACACTACGGCTCCATTTTATGTTAGTGCTCATGTATTTGTGAAATTAATCTAATTAAAAAATAAGTGACTAGCATAAAATGTAAATACCACCATCGCTAGAAGATATTATATAGCAGTCCCGGTACTACTGGAACTATTTCGCTTAGTAAGATACAAACAACCGTTCTTAGTCATTGGAAATACATATGTGTTTTTGTGTGTCGATTTTAGAGGTTAAGTGAGGCTAAAAGTGAATAACACGTGTGTGTGAAATATACGGGTAGCATTGAACAAAAGAAACGCTCGTACTGCGCGATATTTAATCATTTTTGTCTGTAGTAAGCGTAGAAAGTGAGGGACGACGATTATAGTACGAGAACAAAAGGACGGACAAGGAACCAGTGTCGGACTTAGCGTTCAATTACATTATGTGCGGTTTTCTTATCTTTTGTGCACGCAGTTATTTTTAGTAGTCAAGACGAGCTGGTGCATTTGATGGCTGTGGTCGGTCCAACCCGCCACTCCAGAGCGTCGATGTCTGTGTCCATGTCCTTGCACGGTGCTGCGGGCCCAACGGCTGGCGGCCAGCAGGGTGGACTGCACGCCGCCCAGCCTTACTACCATCCGCAACATGCAGCCGCCCCGGCACATACCCAAGAGCAGGTACAGCCTGATAGACCCATCGGTTATGGAGCCTTCGGTGTAGTATGGTAAGTGTACAATGCACTGTAGTATTGTCAGGGCCGGTTTTACACGGTTACCATACTGAGCCCCAAGGTCTAGTAAGGTATCTTCCTTTGTTCACGGATATAAAAATTATACATTATGCATGTACACTTACGTATCATTCAAAGAAACATTTATTCCAATGTTTTCTGTTCATGACACATTAACCTTGAAAATGACGCTTTAAATTTTTTAAAAGCCTTCCTTATAATGTGGATTATCAATAGTATTGTACGTATATTTTTACAACAATTGAATACTACACATAACATTAGAAGATTTAATGGAAGATGATAGATCTCTTCAATGATGCGCGATCTATTGCATAGATAACGTTCACTTTTAATTGTTGCCTGTATCCAATTTCCAAAATCCAATTTATTTTGTGTAGCTTATCAAATATTGTATTTCACATAAATATAAAAGATGAAACCCTAAATTGTTAAAATTAATACAGAATGTAAGATATAAATAACAAAAATGAGATTCTTTTATACGATGAAACGCTTACAAAATAAAACGATACATACGTATATCATGGCGATGATTTAGGTTGTACCTACACCTTGTACTGCGGATGGTGTTAAAAATGTATTCAATTATTAATAAAAGTCATTTCGACCACTTTATCTAATGGGTTTTGTTCGTTATTCATTTACATTGGGATCTAGACTGTGTGAAATTAGTCCCATATTTTTTTAAAATTGAAATCTTGGCGGTTGTTTTAGCTGTTTTAAAATTTTTTCCAAAAATTCAGAACCGTATCTTTTACAGGATAAAAGATATAGCCAAAAAACAATATTATCTTCCGCTTGGTCCACCACACGCAAATATTAAAAATGTAATTCCTTATAATCTGAAATAACATGATAGAAAAGGGGCCACGGGTTGTTTTTTTATTTTTTTTTTCGATATATAGGGATTTAAAATTTTGAAATAATATCTAGTATAATCTGAAATAACTCCCAGAATTTCGATTTTCAAAAAAGTAGGACTGGATAAGAAGCCGAAAAGTCGGGCTAACTTCGCACAATTTTGGATCTACTACTGCTACTTCTATTCTACTTGACATTCTTAGCAAAATTCCTTATACATATACTCCTTAAGTACTTAAAAAGAAAGACGGTACTGCTTATCTTTTTTTCCAGTGTACTGGATAGGCGTCACAAGAGGAAGAACTTTTTTACTATTGATTTAAAAAAAAATGTTCTACATAACGTGATGTGTAAACATTACAATCAATACAACTTGATATTAAAAAATTACCCATAAAATATACAAAGACTGTCGGTTTACGCCTTACTTTAAAAGTTTCGCGTTATCTATGGATTTTATAACAAGCAAAAACATTGATAAAGAAGAATTTTTTTTTCAACAGTCAATGGTAACGAAGTTTGTATAGTATATTACCGTTTCTTTGTAAATATCGAAAAGTTGACGTAAAGACGATTTTTAACTACCTGTTGAATAGGTGCAACATTTTACCTGTAGCAACTTCTTTCTAATATCCCCGATTTTACCTGCTTTTACAACTTTGAAAACTTTTCCCACTTACGTTGGCACTGTATACTGGGATTTGTGAAAAAAGGCATCACTGCAGTATTGTTACAAATGTCAATAAAGAACATAAATGTTTTGCAAGAATTTGGGGTCGCGAAATTCTGGAGTATCCTTAAAACACGCTTTCGGCAATTTGGAATTGATAAATGAAATTTTTAACTCGAAACTCAGCCACTTCTAATTAATTTACATTAACTCACTTTTGAAGAATTAAACTTCGGAGATTTAACTAGGCACAAGATGCCTGTATGACAGATAGACTCAAGGTCAAATATAAAATTAGCTTAATTTAAAGCTATTGTTTAACCGCGTTGGCAATTGTTTTAATGCGATAGCTACCTTTGATGTTTTTTTAACCATTTAAAATATATTTCTGCCGAAATATATGCCGAAACTATTTATTTTCGATGTAGCATGATGCAGAGACGCAACCGAAGTTGAAATTTTATGCTCTAAGATGACATTTTAGACCACAACATTACAACGTGAAACTTTACTGAAAATTTTGAAGAGAACTGACCGAACGATAGTTAATTGATGAGATTACATTTGGATATGCGTAAAATGTACAATGAGTGTTTTTGTAGAAATATTTTACATTAATTTAGAAGTTTTGTGAAAGAGAAAATGAAATACGAAAACAGTACTGTTACTGTTGGTTTTTCCCACAATGCTCGCTGGCTGGACTTATAATATCCCTCTACTACTTACGCCCCAAGCATAATAGGTCAGAAAAGGAATTTTCTTTTAGAAATCGTGCTTTCTACCACTGGAGGGACTTTTATTTTCGATAGGTGGACAAACCGAAGTGACCAGAAGAGATGGCAAACAAAGAAGCCCAATTTGATATGTCATCGTCATTTTTAAAGAAAATTCATAAAGTTTATTACCAATTTTTTTATTGTTATACCGGCCTTGGCAGAGTTTTGTTCGATCTTCTTATCACTTATGCACACGAAAAATTTTGGAAGCATCGAAACTCTTGTTTTAAATATAAATTATAAATATCACAAAGTCGACGCGTTTATGAAAAAAATAAATAACTCCGTTTTATTTTTCCTCCGAGTTATTAATCTAATTCATATGAAATACTGTAGCATTTTTTGATGTTTAAACAGACCTTTATTGCCAAATTGAATTTATTACGACAGATTTTTATGATAAAATATTTCGAAAAAGGCATGTTTACATCATAATAAAGATATTTCACTTATTTCGTTGTTCTTTTGTTGGCTAATTAAACCTTCTATTGTTTTACGTGAAGAAAAATCGCATCATCCTGCTGACTAACAAACGTAAAATTTTATTACTCAAATGTGGTCATTTATATAACAAAGAACGTACATATTCATAAGTTTTTAACGACTCTTGAGTGTTTCTTTGTCTGATAGAACATTTATATAAATTAGCTAATATAATATCATACGCTTCCAGATAAGGGAAAACATCAGTAACCATTGCATCTGATAATTTTAGAACCCTCCAAAGGTAGTATTATAATTGTCTACAATATTGTCCGTTTCTCTTTGCTTTTATACGCTACCTAAACGTTGGTAAGCGTTCGGAGTTTAGGAGGTCGTCGGCCGTGTAGTAACTGCTTTTTTCGACAATTGGCGAAGTTTATGGACCACCCGCGCATACAGCATTGTGGTTATTTATCTACATAATCAAAACGGTATTTACGGTTTCCTCTCCAATTAAGCATTTCCTTTTTATTCAATGTAAGAATGGTGTAAAATATGGTTACGTATTTTTCATCGCATCCGTGGCAATTTGAGTGAGAAAAAATCTTCACCGTAAATTTAAACTAGTGAGAATTATAAGCAAACAATATTAATATGTAAGAATTACAAACATATATAATTCACTAATAAATTTTATAAGAATCAAATAAAATTTTCCGTTCAGAGGAGTGAATCACTCTAACAATATTATCAACATTACGAACATTTTCACGTAGTAGATTAGATTCTAGGCGATATTAGTAATTTGGCCGGCAAAAAGCCGACCAGATGATTTTTTTTACATGATCAATTCATCACTCATTAAGTTTCTACTGAAATTGTGTCCAAGAATCTTGTGTATGCAAGATATGCAACTCTTCACAAAAATGGGACGATTTGGAACAGAAATCAGAAAATATCAGAGGATATTTTCTGAGTTTGAATAACATGTCTCTTTTAAGATAAATTGGTTACTTTTAATCATAATCTAAAACTTTATACATTTATGTCTTCAACGAGTTACATGTACAAATCGCAGCTCATGAAGAGTTTCTGGTACAACGGCACGTCGATGACTGTTGATCCCAGATGTTCAATAGGCTAAATATTCATCAAACCTTAGAATATTTCAAAATCCTGATGACAATGTTCCATCTGATGTACTCTTTGTTTCTGATACATCTATAAGAGCGTTACCGAGAAGTTGATTGTACAATTATCTTTTGTATAGCATTAATGATTGTATCAGTTCAATATAACCTGACAATGTTAATCAATGTTTTTTACGAAAACTGCTAGTTGAGTTTTATGTAACGGTCAATAAGTTCAAGTAAACACCTCTAATAACATACTTCAATTCCAAAATGGCGAAGTATAAAAGATGTTTATGGTAGCCATTTAATCTCATAATTATTAGTTCGAGCTGTGCTACAAAGTAAGTTGCATGTATGAACTTATTAAAAATTGTCTTCGTTTTAATTTAATAATAGGCTTGTTCCAAGCTAGTTGGACGCGATTCGATTGGCCAAAAAAAAAAATTCGAAACAGTTTTCTGACTTATTTCGCAGTACGTGATTGGCTATGACTAGTTTGTGATTTCTGTTGGAACTAAGTTAATAAATAACAACTGTGCGACTATTATCTTTCACTACGCGAATGCTAACCTTACGGATAACGTTAAGCTTAAGGTGTTGGATTATTGCCATAATTAAAATAATTGTTTATCATTCGTGATATTGAAGTATCGAAGTAATAAAACACGAGACTGCTAGAATACGTGCATTGCAGTAATAATTTAAGCCTTTTATCTGGCGTAGGAACATTTCTCAAATTATTTCGATATTTATGGTAGAGAACGTATATGTGCAAATATTTTAACCTGAATCTATTTACTATTACTTTACTGATATTTTCAACACTAAAAACATCGCAGTGTATCCATACGTTACTTTTAGATCAAGTACTGCAAAACCATTTTTCTTTTATTAGCTAAGGTAACTTCATGTGGATGTATCTATCACGAGAATAGACAGCAACTGGTAGTTTTCGGTTCAGTTTCTAATGTATAGTCTTTCACACATCGACCGATGCGGTTTCCGATAGGACACCTGTATACTGTGTATATCTTACAGGTACTTATTAGTACATTTTGTAATCTATTATCTCTCATTGATTCACCAAGATCCATAATATAAGTGGATACATTACTTAAAACTTTAATGACTTTCGAAAATTGGTTTTAGCATTAAGAAGATGCATGTTTCTTCAAAAACTATTATAAATACATTTCAATGATAAAGATATTAATATAATTGTATATATTAGGTATTTCTTAAGTAGTACGGAACAATGTTTCTGTTAAATTTTGACCTGCGTTAATAATAAGTAAGGTTTCTAATCTGTATACTTAGGATTAATTGTTTTTAAGTGAATTCCAGAAAAGCTAACAAGGGAAGGTTCCCAACCCGAAAATTCAATAAAGATTGAAATAGTGTGTGTAAGTAGTCCACCCTGGAACTTTTACATATGTCACGGTACACCCCAAAAACAAATACTTTCATATTATAACGTTTTTCTGCCTTTAAAAACGTTGTTGGGGGTCAAAACAAACAACTCAGGCGATATACTCAATATAAAAAAATTGATTTTATTCCACACTTAACGTCTGTCAACATTACAAAAAAATCATTGTCAAACTTTTAAAAATAGCAAACTAGATAAATTAAATCCAACACTATTTACAAACTACCGTACGTAACAATATATAACACTAAAATTGGATCTATTTTTATTGCGGAGATATATGCCAGAAACCGAAAATCGTTCTAATGAGGGGGCGGGGTTTCCGCACCTTCAACATATTTCTCTGCGCTAAAAAGAAATAGTTTTGGAAATATCCTAGGGTGGACTACTCACACATAAAGTTTCAAATGCTTCTGAATTTTCGGATTGGAAGCCTATATACAGGGTACCACCCCGTGCATGTATAATATTGCAAAATAGTTTTATTTATATGGCATCAACCTCTATATGGTTACTAGTAATTATTAAATACAGAAATTAACTGTGGTTACAAATTACGAATGAGAAGAGATATAGTAACTGCTAAACGGACAAGAACCTTCACTTTGGGAAACGTTATTATTGCTAATACTGGACGGTGGTGGTTATTTACAATATTCTATGTCAAAGATCAGCGTTTTTAGTTCGGTATCTTTCAATTGTAAACGTCTTATTATAGAAAGCCATATGTCCCAATTACAACGTGTGTAGTAATGGTGTAATTCTTTACTCGTGCAGAAGGTATCGATTTAATTTTGGTATTTTAATCTACGAATAATAGAAATTTACGACCTGTTCTTTTTAGAGATGGTCACTTCGACGTATCACGTGCGCGATGAAAAACAAATGAAAGCCAGCACCGGATAAAACAAGCGATTTAACCTTAACAGGCCTAGTATTTGGGATCCGGCTCGAACGGCAGATGCTAAACCACCTGCCCTTAAAGAACAGCTGCCGATGCTGGTACACATATATTAATGTACTTCATCAATGGCCCTAAGCAATTTCTTTTTTAGTTGTGTTGGGCGGCTTTAATTTTTTCTGTTTCCATAATAACCCAGTTAGTAATTTGCGATAGTTCCTTTTTTCAAATTCGAACTAAAGGTTTATTTCGCTGTATGAAATTAGAATTAAATTTCAGTATCAATGCACATGAATTCAGTTCCTCTGCACAACGATATGAAGCCAGTGAGTAGCTGAAAAATAAATCAATCACGTTTTCCGAATTGTTCAAATCACGTTACAAAGCTTAAATTCACGAAATCAATCCTGAAGTAATGATTCAATGCAACAAAATATTCGAACAGAATAATATACCGGTTATGTCATACAGTTCTGGGGATAGGAACTAACTGTAGCAACTGCGATAATTCCTACTCCAATTTGTCAATCTGATAAGATTTAAAACAATCCAAACAACATGAGTCGTCCCAAAATTTATCAACGCAATGCAATGGTACGATGGTGGGGCATTCCCTGATCGAGTGGCCAAGCACGGTTGCAACATTCTACTGCATTTTATACCCAAAAAATACTTCAAGCGCTGCATCTTGTTAAAAAATTAAAAAACTTGTGTCGCCCTATACCAACGAAACCACCTGTTAATGTTATAAAAAATGTTTCAACCATGTGTAACATGTTGATAAAAGCTTTCGACATTATGCTTTAATTGGCGAAGAAGACATTTTAAGAGTAGGCGTTAGATCAGTTTATGACCGACTTAAAATGATATACGTGTGAAACGAGTTGAACTGAAATACAAAAAGTTCCTGGTCTACATTGACCAGGAATACTTAATAACGAAAAAGAGTGAATTCTAAAGCATGCTGCGTCAGATGGTTGGTTCTTCCGTGTGGTCACGTGTAACCGAAAAGAACAATAATAACCTGAAGATCTTATTAAAGCATCTACCAAAGGGAAGGTAGTCTCACTTTCAAAAAATGTTAAGGAAGCAACCCCTCCGAATCCTTAAATGTTCAAAATAACGGGAAGTCGATAACGCGTTTTATGAAAGGAAAACAAGGCGACCATTTCTTGAAAAATCCCTATTTTGTGATACCGTTAGAATTTATTATATTCATTTGAAAACATCTCCATCCTCCAGAGCTTTTGCGTGTACTTTCACAAGGAAGCGTAAATAGAGTGTAGATGAAACGTTTTCGGAGCACCCCATCGTCTCTCCGTACGTTGACCCTTACACTATCGCTCCCCCGTATCAAACAGTACCCTCTTTATCTTTGAATTTAGAGTCTGGATGTCAAAATTAAATGTGGAACGGATATGAAATAAGGCTGAGATGACGAACGGTTATTTTAAGTGTTACGCTTTCAATTTGTATGTTTACAATAAATTAAGAATTATCACATATTCATTTTAAATGGAGGAATTACTCAATCTTTTATTCTATTATCTTTTTTACCTAACGACCGAGTGACCGGCGAATAACTACTTTCAGATATCCTGTGGTTCTTCCTGTTAGATATCTTCCTCACCAAAATTAAATTTTTACAAAAGGTATTAACAAATACAATTGTTTCATTCATTTGCATGATTACATTTCCATGTACCTGATTGATAAATGACCCAAAAATTGTGCACTTTACATATTGTGAGTATTTGTTCATCGTGTAATTGCAAACAAGTGTTCTTGCGTATGACACTTTCATTTTTTCTACAATTGCTGGTAAAAGGTTTTCCTTATGTTCTTTATGAAATGAGTACGTGATCCATTTGCTTATCAATTAAACTTTCATATATATTTTTTTAAATATGAGCGCCGAAAATTGTCTGTTTTTCTCTTGCAGAATAACTTCCGCTTAACACCTTCTCTTAGAAATGTTTATCTTAGAAACCAATTAATTAAGAATAAAATGTTCCAATACACCAATCAAGTCCATGCTGTTTATCAACCCATTTATTTATTGACATAGAAACTGATAACGAGAAAACAAAGCCTACACATAAGTAAATAAAATAATGAAAAAATATATAGCTTCCATCTCTTATCTGTTTTGTAAATTCCAGTAGAATAAACTAACTTTGTTACCTGCAAACATATATGTATGTCTCAAACTAACTTTCGAACGGTAGGTGCTAGCGTTTTAAAAAAAGATGTGTTGGTTTCTAGTATCAAAAGAAGTATTGCTCTTTTAAATTGAATACATTACAACATTTTTGGAAAGGCAATGGAAAGTCAAATACAACGATACTACATGATATCATAATATACTTGGGCTTAAGAAATATCGAGATATGCTGCAATTAATTTTTTGATAACCTGTTCTTGTTGTTCTGCAAAAGCACTAAATTGTTTCCTGTGTCACCAGGTTGATCGAAAGATCTAGTTACTAAGGAATCTTTATTCTGTATAGTGGACTGTGTACTGTGTACTCACCGGTATTTTCTGGCGCGTTCAAAGAAATACACTACCGTTCATATATTTGGGGACGACTAAGAAATATTGACGATTGTGTTTTATATGAAAGAGTATACATTTCTATATGTATGAACATAATTTACAACAGTATTCTCTTCTATCCCAGCAAATTTATAACGCATTTATATTCTACCGCAGCCTCAGGCAAAATTCCTCTTAATCCCTTTTATAGGGTTATAAACATAAACTTGAAAATATTTTCGAATATTTCCACAAAGGAATAATGTGAGATTCATAGAACACTTAGTACAACAAACAAAGCAGATATCGTCTTGTATTTAAAATAAAATCGATCTTAATAGTAGTTTAGTTTAAATTGAACTATCGTAATAAACGTGTGGTGCTGAAATGGCAAAACGAAAAGAAAT
>LR737386.1:7820290-7876439 GCA_902655005.2 Marronus borbonicus
TGAAGCACTATTGGTGGTTCTTCCCCGGAAATGTCCCTATTGTTTTGTGTATTTCTGTTCACATTATAAACCTAGTTTAATGTACAGTGGCACGCATTTTTATACACGTAACAGTATTGACACGGACAATCATTTCGGATCGTTCGACATAAACATACTTATTGTTAGTGTTATCAAGGAAAACTTGTATGTAATTTACAAATTCCGTTGATAACAAAATTGGTTTGTGAAAATTTTATTCATAATTTTTTTGAGAATTTACTTTTGACCATTTACTTTGCTCTCCTTTCATAGTCGTTTTAAAACTGAAGGATGTCCTTATCAGAAACCTTGCTATTCAATATAACAATGTGTACGTGCACGCTTATATTCGCACTTCATACGTTTACATTTTTTGTACATACATGTATGTGAATTTGCAATATCGCAAAACGTTTTCAGACGCAATAGATAGGTGCCATACAATACTTTTACTTGACGTATAGTCAATATATCAGCACGAATTTCCGTTCATAGAATTGGTAAATATTCAGACTAACCAAAATATAAGATAAGAAATAACGTTGTTATTATTAATATTTGTCTTCGTGGCGGACGTGCGGCGTCGGCGTCACTTCAGCAGACGCCGGTTCGATGACGTCATTCTGCTAGCGCGAAAGCAGTGGCGCAGGATCGATCCCAGTTTTGAGCTGGCGGGTGCTAACCGTTAATGGTAACTTTGTAGTCCTAAGTTAAAAGAAGCTAATAGAAAGTAAAGATATGAATGAAGGAAGGGACAATGTTGAAAAATGTGTTTTCAATTTAATATAATAATAATTTGAAAATTGAATCTTGATTTTAGCGGCTTTGTTGTTCAGAAATGTTTTATTTTTTTTTTAAACTCAAACATGTCAACAAGTACAACACTTCCATTTTTCTTTAACAATGAAATTTACCTACTAGATACTGGTACCCTGACAAAATGTTAATAACAATTATTTTAGTAATATAAAATCAACAATGTAACATGTAAATGTTATTGTTTAAAAGAAATTCAAAGTGTTGTGTCTGTTGTGTTGTTTTATTTTAAAGAAAATAAAATACATTTCTGAAGAAGATGCCGTATTTATTTTATGTATTTTTTTGAACCTTCGAAAAAATTATATTAATAAAACGGCAGTTGAGCCCGCTTATTGTCAAATATTTTTATAACAATAGCCCGGTAATTACAATAACCTAAATAAAAATAATAAAATAATGATGACAACAACAACAACAACTGATCTTTGTTTTTAGTGACACAATAAAACTAAACGGGTAATTCATTATACCTAACCAAAACGTAAAAATCTATAATACGTGCATAACGCAATTTTTAGAGGATTATCGTTATTGCATAATGTTAAGATACGTCCACATGCAACGGCCGTAAAATTTGCAAGTAAAGGAAACCCTGTTTATTAATAAGTTATCACCCTTTTTTTTAAATATATTTATGTCTCTGTTCTACCTTAAGCGAAACTGAAGAAAGTTAGCAATATCGTAGTTTTGTTATAGAGGAGATAACTACAAGAAGTTTATCATTAACCAATTAGTCCGATTGGATAAATGAAAAGTTCTTAAGGTCACTCTAATCTCAGTTATAATCAACGAAAATACTTGAATATCTTGGTTTATTTTCGGGCCATTCTTAAATAAATTGATAACAATAAGTGGGCGATAACATTTACGCAGAAACTGTGCTATATGAAACACAAAATTCATGGAAAAATTAAATTACCATCAATCAATACAAGTCTGAATTCTCGGAAAGAATTACAGATTCTGCTTATTTCTCCGTTTCAAAACTCAGCAGATTGATTTTGGTGCCATTCTATGTCGTAAGCGCGGATGAATCTAATATTTGACGTAGATTTGGGTTTAGTAATTTTGACGAAAAGTTAATTCAATGTCCAGCATAATGCTCTTAGAAGTGCTTCGTGAACGAATAACGTTTGGTGGATTCTATTCCTCTTTGGAACACGTAATGTTGAATGTTGCTTAGTTTTTGGTTCGTACGAATATATCTAAGTTTCGACACCTAAGTACGGATGTTGAAGCTCTTCTGTCGGATCACTGGCTTTTTCTGTTCTTGGGCATTTTTTCCTCTTTTCCACCCCTAAATGTTCAACGGACTTTGGTCGACCTTCGCGGAATTCATCACTGATGGAAGCACGATTACTACGAAATTCTACAAACCAGTTGTGAACAGTCTTTTCTGATCGTGCCTCATTACCAAAAGTTAAACGAAGAGATTCCATGCATTGTTGTTCTGTTAGGTCTTCAGTTTGTTGTTGTACTAGGTCTTCAATTTCAACATGAAATTATATGAAAATGTACGGGATGTTCAGTTTTTGCAGTACACTATACAAGTTCGGATTTTTCAATTGAACACATTTACTATCGTAGTTTTTGAGACAATTGTATACTTTGGCACCGCCTATTGTTATTAATTTCCGGAACTGTTTTGCTTCTTATTTAGGACAGAAGTTTTCTTGTGCTCGTGCTTTATTTTTAATACCTTTAGCACAAATTATTTACCATAATTTAAATTTTTAATTATAAAATTTGGCAAAGTGAAATTGATTGCCATTTAATAAACTATGAATATACGGATATTTTGCACACTATCTCTGTGTAATTTGCTATAAAGAAGAGAAAGAATTAAAATATCCACAAATGGTGTATATGCCCTTATTTGATACTACTTGCTGAATGAGAACAACTTTACAGCAACGTTCAACAATACTTTAAATTGTATTTCACAAGGCAATAAAACAGTTACTTTCGGAGTAATATGGCGAAATATTAGTCATAACAAAAATGGCAATACTCGTGTACATATACATCGTTATATCATCGTTATCGTTATCAACATACTAATATTATGAAAAAATTAACGAAATAGAAACATTTTTTCATTTAAAATTACCTAACATTTTTTTTCTATTAAACATATAATAAACAAGATTACAATGATATGAATTAATTTGTTTATGGTTGGGAACTGTTGTTAAGATTGATGCGACATTATGTAGGATTTACTGGTATGCCAAGTAACATATTGCAGCTTCATCAGACTTTGAATTGATTTATGTTGGTCCTGTTAGGCATTTCCGCTAACTATTGATAAAGCACGACATGTGACAATAGTAATCTAATGCGCTGGACAAATTCGTACGTTGTTCGAATGTGAACGTGTAAAAACGCGGGGTATTAGTCCCTATCTTTATAAATGCACTAGAAGATGTAGTACTATATAGTAGCTTTCAGAATTATATCCTTGCCAAATCTTCTGCACAAACATTGTAATTCCGGAAAAGAAGATAGCGAAAATAAAATGCTTGAATGAAATGAATAGTGCGTATAAGAGTAAAAATGGAACGTGTGAGTATGTAAGAGTGTCACTAGGTCAACGCAAGATCTTTTTCCTTTCTCAATAATTGCACCGCTATCTTATAGCGGAGAAACTAATGGGACTGTATGACGTACCGCAATTGTAAAAGTACATTTTGCACACAACCGTTGAGTGTATTATAAACCATACGCGTAGGCAGGACGATTAATTATTAATAAATTAATCGTGTTTATTCTTTCTGTTTCAAGTACGTTAATTAAACCATCTTTTATGTAAGTCGTTCCAGGACTACCAAAATAGGTCACAAAGGTATCATTTGTTAATACTCGTTCGTGAAGAACTGCGAGCTTCCAAATTTTAGTTTGTAGCAAATCTATGTATTTATTGGAATAAAATTGATGAAATTACTTAAGTTGGTATTTATAGTAAAATTTTATTTTAATAATTGATGATGGCATTCATCTATCTTACACAGATAAAAATTTCTCGAAGTAAAAGGGGACAGCCTTAAATTTCTCCCTAATAATGTAAATATACCTCCCAGTTTAATTAAACCGTCACATATTTTATGTTAAAGTGACACCGTTGTGGTGAAAAGTATCTAACTAGCAAGTAGTTGCTTTTTTTTAGTATCCCAAATGGTCATTTTACTTCTTCCTTAAGGAGTGAAAATGATTGTAACATCACAAAGGATATAATTTTATACTATAATGCTGAATATAATAATTGTTCACCGAAATGGAGGAGCTTTTCACCGAAACAGAGAAACTTTTCACCGAAACGAAGAAATTTTTCACCGAAACGAAGAAATTTTTCACCGAAACGGAGAAAGTTTCCACTGAAACGAAACTTACAACGCGACGGTGCTGAAGCAACACCGTAAAATTTTAACTCCGTCGATTCTAACTCCTTGTGAAAATGGACGCGAGGGAACAGCCAGACAGTTTTAAACGGTGTCTTTAAAAATAAAAGCAAGATATTGGTGAAATTTAAAAGAGCGATTTTTTTTGGTTGTCATCCCGACAGTTCAAACCACGTGATTGTCTATAAATTCCATTATTTTATCAAAAAATTTGAAAACATAAAGTGTAAAATATGTTTATTAGATCATTCTGATAATAAAGGTCAATAATTATCGTTGGCCAATAAACATGTACAAGTAATAAAAATATAAAATGTGCAAGTAGAGTATTTTTGCTAACGGAAAGGCAATATCAAATATACATCAAATACATTTCCAAAACTTCCTAATAATCTTTGTTTAGTTTCTAATATATATATTTTGGCAGATATAAGTAGATATAATGCGTGTATGTGCACGACACTGCAATGCTGATGTGCGTGTAATAGGTATTGAAATAGGTAATAATTCAAAACCGCCTTCGTCACAATATCAAGTTTCATTCCGTATTTCCATAAATATATGTATGTAGGTGGACTAATATATTTTCCTGCGATACACGTACACGCAAGTCGGGTGCGTGAAGGTAGACCTCGCACTTTCGATTTTTTAAAATTCAAAACAACTTAGTTCACCTCTAGGTAGACTCTGTTACATTTAAATACTTGAATTAAATTAATTCTATGTTGCTGTTATAAATACCCCCCCCGACCATCAATTGAAAATTAAGCGGTAAAAATGTTGTTTTGTGCTCATTCAATTTTCGAAAGATTCAAGATTGAAACCTTTAACTTCGCGCTGCCCCCTAATTTTCTTAAAATTCAGCCAGACTAAGATTTTATGTCCGTTTTGTCCTGCATTGTACCATATAGATTTTATTTTGTGCTCATCTCCTTCTCGAGATGTTAAGGTGAAACACATAGGGGAATGAGAGCTGCGATAGACCCCGCTTTAGTAGCCATGGTACCAATTTTTTTAAAATTGGATAATGGCCAAGTTTTGGGCTGATTTGTGCCGTGAAGATTTTATTTTGTTCCCATCCCCGTCTCCAGAGAAAATTGAGAACTCAAATATCATACATTCAATGAAAAAGGCCAATGACTGAATAAAAACAAAAATGTAATAATTCCGAAATTATTACAGAATTTTTTTTTTATGTCGGGTATGTACTTCGGAGTATTAAAAGAAATAGATAAGCTTGTGTAAACTAATGCTTTTGCTCGACATTACAAGTATGAACAAAAACTTTATCAATCATGCGGATGATTTGTTGAAATTGCATCATATGCATTAAATGATGTTTTATTAAGTAGCCAAAGACAATATTTGTGTGAGTTAAGAAGCTTGCTTCAAAGTTTCTCACTAATTAATAAATTAGTTTAATAAAAAAAAAGGTAAAACCACAACGACTTTAATGACAAATACATTCCCTACATGATGTAAACTGAAGCGATTTTTTCTTTGTATTCGGAATTCTTTTTATTCGTAAAAGCCTCATTTTGAATGTCAGCTTTTGTACGTAACGCATAAAAAATAATGATCTTTGTAAATTTCAAACAAGAAATTGATTTAGAACAAACAATATTAAAAAAAAATTGAATAAGCATCTAATTTTCGCCAAGTTTGCTATGAAGTACAAGACATGTACCTAATCTGTGGAATGCCTGATATCCTGGAATGAATGTTGGGGGGATTCTCAATTTTTCGACTTTTAAGAATTTGACAATGGCAACGTTTTGTTCTCGTTTCGCGCTGATTTCTGTCGTAAAAATTACGTTTTGATGATGTCATATACAGGGTGTTCTACTAGAAAAAAAATGACGTGACACGCTGTACATAATCATAATTTGAAATTACGTTAAATTTGAGTTTTATCTTTGTTTGGAGAATATAAGGAATTTTGGAACCCAAAATATATAACTAAATTGAAGCGAATATTGTGGTTTTTGTTCGTAAATTTTATTACAAATTTCCAAAAAATTTGGATGTAATAAGTATATAATAAAGATATATACACACACCAAAACTGCTTATCTATTAAACTTTTAATAAAAGCTTACTTTAGTCTATCATCAAATTCGTGAAAATGTGAAGGAAATCCACAATAATCACACTTAAATATGTCACGTTGTAGAGAAATTGTAATTTTGATAACATGATTACATCGAATTAAAATTTCAATTGTAGATAGTGTATGTTTGCGCACTAAACGACTCTTACACCAGTTGTAAACTTTATATTACGGATAATTTATTTCAAGGCTTCCCTATTATTTTTAGTTTTGACTTCACTAACAAAATTGCGTTTTGTATCAACTTGCTAATAAAATACTGTTGCAAAAGTGGCATTGACCAACCTGCTAGTCGTGTAGTTACGTACACTACCGTCCATTGAAGTTTGGCCAACTAACAAAAGTTTAAAAAAATAAAAAAATCAAAGGCAACTAATACAAAAAAAATAAATTTATTACCATATTAAGATCTAACGTAAAATAAATTTTTTATTACTCATTATTCTTAAATATTTTTTTTCTTCAAAATATCCACCCTTTCATTAAGAACTACTTATTAATTTTAGTAGACGATCATCTGCTGGGACAGTTATTCAAGTCGCCTGTTTGTTGATATTGGTGAATGGTACATTCTATTGTCGACTAAGCTAGATTTAATTTTTCACCGATTTGTCTACTAGGATTCTTCATATGCTGGATCATTTATCAATAGCTATTGATTTATCACGAGGTATTTCGAACACTGTTATTACCTTACAGTACCGCTTATCACAGTAGTATAAAAAAAAGTAAAATCACATTAAAACTTTCTTCCTTGACCACACTTCCGAGGACGGTAGTGTATATGTATTTACGTATTTAATCGATTCAGTTTTGTACCCGCTCTATAGAATTACTAGTTTAAGTATGGATATTCATACATCAAAATAAAATACGTTTTTTTAAGAGATAAAATGTCGTCAATGTTGTTATTGCAATTGTATCATTGTGGTTTTATAAAATTTTCTTCAACGAAATCTTACAACAAAAGATGGTTAATGCAATTGTTATGACGTGTTACCTCCATATTAGGAAACGGTTCGGGCGAAAGATAAGCTGACGTTATCTTTTGAAAAGCACTACAAAGATTACCTCCGTTACATAATTATCTGATGTAATAGAAAAAAATGCATAACGTAAGTCCGTTGTTATTAAGAAAAATTTAATATCATGTCTTTCAAAAATAGAAACGGAAACGCTTGCATGCGTTATAACATCCTCTGCGCAGCATTCGGAATGTAAAGCTCGGAAACTGGGTTACAAACTTTGATATACTTATATCCTCAACAGTCACATTGATTTAGATATCAAGAGATTGTAGAATTTTTTCAAACGTACGTATTTTTACACTGGAAAACGTACAAACTTATTCTTATATTAACTCTTAACTAGTAGAAGACGTCTTTGATAAGACTACCTTCTCCAATATTATTATCCTGCTAGAGAACCATGGAGCCCCATATAACTTCAGAAGCTGGATCTACAACTTGCTTGTCAAACGAAACGGCACTGGTGCAAGAACCACGAATCTGTTAACCCAGCCGAGACAGGATACTGAGATGGAAAAGGACTATAAGCAAGCTGAAAGCATCTTCACTTCATGAATGTACGTCTTAGCTTCGACTCGAAGCTATGGTATCATTTGCGATAATAATTTTCCTGGATCCTGCATATTAACTATATAATCAACAGAGCTCATATTACGTTTGGAAAATGCAGACTAATAACACGTGGTGTGATTTCTTGGTGGTCGAACGTAACAAACATGGTTGTAGCCAAAAAGCTAATGCAGGTACAAAGGCCTATTTGTCTAAACATCACGAGCGTTTTAAGAACTGCGCTAACGCTAGCAATCAAGGTGTTGCTTTGGCTGCTGTCTCTTAATTTGCCCAATAAGGAACCACCAGGCGGAAATTGTGAACTGTGGACTACTTTCAAGGATTCGGGCAATTTACTGATGACAAGCAAGTAATAGCAGACCAATAACATCAAGTCTGTTGTTACTGCCACAGAGCTCTATCCCCAGTTTTTGAAGTACACATCAACGTAGTAAAATTGGAACTCACCTTTTGAAGAGGCAGACAGACTGGCTAGGAGGGACTTGGACAAAGAGCCCTTCGTTCGACCGTATGTACTTGCACTTTATAAGGGGATGAGAACTATTACCCATAAAAGCAAATGGGACGCAGCTAATTCTTGCCACACCGCTAAAATCATTCTTATTGGAGGACGAGAGCATTAAGATATGAGATTGCTCAGAAGTTACTTCCGTATGATTGTCCTGATTCTTATTGGATTAATTCGCAACCTATTATGCCAAGCTGAAAATGAGACTGCAGAACACTCCCTCTGTATCCTAAGTGTCCTACGCTCGTTCAATTTGAAGGACCATACTGGGTGAGGGAAGGTTTCGGTTTGCCGCCATTAGGGCAATCCCTCTGGGCAACGTCTCTACTAAAGCAATGGGTTGGTTGATAACCTAAAGGGTCCTCCAGCATAAGGGACCTATTGTGGACTAAATGTTGCATGCTTTCTCACCTTTTAATTATGCATGATCGTCATTTAAATTCAGCATAAATTTGCTATCATAAAACAAGGTCTATTAATTTAAAAGAAGAAAACATTACAAATACCTTCGAAGAGTTATGAAATTTAACTAATATAAAGAAGTCACCATTAAATAAGGTTGCAAGTCTAAATTTATAGATTACGTTGAAACAGGCATAGATAAAACAAGCGTGTTTATTAAAACATATTCGTATTTGCTGTAGATATTGTGTGGATGTGATACGTTTATGGTGGGGAAGCGATACGGTGAACAGCGTGATTCACATAATCACTATGCAGTAAATCTATGTAGCTATACGAACATCAATTCTTGAAAAAAGCGGTGTAGTCATGATCTTTTTTAATTAAACGTGCACGTACTTTTCGTTGAAATCACAATTCACTGTACACCTGGCCTTATTATAATGATGCATTGCTGAAGTATGTAGGTAGATACTTGCAATATGTGTCTAACAGAGACTGTTACCCGAAATATATTGAAATAAATAATTATCGTTTCGGATTTCACATTAATACGAATTGTATAGTGATTTATCATTTGCACTTTTATCATTCTGTTTTTATATCTAATCCTTTATCTTGCATAGTGAGCTTAAACATCTCGTGTAATACTGCACATAGTATATGTACTAACTACTGTCTGTGACCGAATAGAACACCATGCTTGAGCACCGCATTGAGCATATCATTCCACGTCCCACTGTTTTCATACAACTCCGATGCTGCCACATGCAACACTTTACTTTGGTATAAGTAGTGTTGGGCAACATAGGGGATGTGACTAAATTTTCAAGGCAACTAGACACTCGTGTTTTATTGACTCTCGAAGAAACCGGTAAGCAACACGAACACCTTCTCATGAACGAATCAACACGGCTGTATCCAGCAAAAAAATTGCTTGCCCTACTTTGCCCATCACTGTGTGTCTATAGAAAAAGGATTTTACTTATCTACGTTTTATTAACTTTTAAACGATATCTTTGCTGCTTATTCCATGTAAACGTATTTACTTAAATAAAGATAGATGTTTATCGAACATAGAAATGATGTATAGTTTATTAGTGGTAACGTTGTTTATATTGTTTTCTTTCAAAGGTGTATGATGCATAAATTCGAATGAAATTTTCCCATATTTACCATAAATATTAGGCTGCTACAAATATTGAGAGACTCCTGCTGTAAAATATGTTTACTTAAGCTGGTGCTTATATTGCTCTGAATAGTCTGAGTAACCATTTCGATAATCGGAAGTAACTCCAAACCCATTGAACTCCAACTATTGCAGTGCAGCGTGAAAGCTACTAAAGATGGAGAAGTAAGATTTCCTATACACGTATAGTATACTACAGTGTATTTTGTAAAATTATTTGCATATGTACACGATGTTCCAAATTTTCGTAACCTCTTTCAATTTCTTCTTTATTTCAATTGGATTGCTATATTTTTTATTGATCATTCTGGTAGCTACCTAAACCACTTTGGCAATGATGGATGGAACACAAATAAAAAATTAAGCCTGTCCAGCTGTGATTTTAGGATCAAATCTAAGCATCTCTAAGAGGTTTACTTCTCCTCACGTAAAGGATAACCGGTTATTTATAGTATTTACATGCGCTAAATTATTGCAAAACCGACAAACCAGTAACGAGATTGATTGTAATTGCCGCCTAAATTAACATGGAATAATTACTAGGTGTTCCACGTCTCTACCAGTCGCTGCAGAGATTGAGGTGGCTTCCGCGATCTAAGAAACACTAGCAAGTTGGAAGTTACAATTAGTGAAAAAGTATTTTGTTTTGATACAATAAAGAAAAAAAAATACAATAATAAAAAAATAAAAACCATTTCGAATAAAGGTGCATAGCATGATTCCAAAGTACGAGAAACTTCAACATTGGCTAGGGTTTCTTAAAGAATTCGCTGCAAGTAGCATAAAGACTGCGTTAACTCTCAAGCAGTCACAGTATGCACGCCCTTTCATAACGGCAACGCTTTAAATAGAAATCGCAAAGAGAACAAATCTATATTACTGTGATACTGGATTTATTCCGTTATTGAAATTTAATTACAAATATGCTGTAGACCGTATTGCTTTGGAGCGATTAATAATTATAGACATTATCAGCTCTCCCAAACTGAAAGTATGCCGTAGATACCGTGTGAATTTTTTCTATGCTTATTTTTTACCGAATACTACGCCTCTAGATCTATAAAATTTTCATGTTAAAAGGTGCCATAAAATGATCCCATGTTCTTAGACATATAAATACCAGGAAATGTAAGGAACATAATAAAACTAAAATGTTTTGTGTGGTTGTACGACCGTTACTGCATGCGAATTTTGTAGAAAATTAATAGTTAATGTAATCAAAATGTTGGTAATTAATTAGTAATTGGCGTCTGGACTAGAAGCAATTCCCTGTTAGCACATTAATCTTCTCGTGTAGGTTTCGTTTTAAAATAACGGCACTTGCTTTTGCCGACGTCTTTAATCAGTCTAGTCAAAACTTTTCAACGGCATCTTACTAGGTACTGTTAATTTCAGCGTGCAGATAAAAGCCTTATGTATATTGCTTGCCTTAGATCACAACTTGACTGGCGCCAAAGGTATTCGTATTGCAACAACATACGTATCTGTGTACATATGAACACAGAATAACACACAATAAACACAAGAACAATTGGCAATCATTTAGTTTTATACAAATCGTAATGGATTAAAAGCATGTTCCCATATTTGGTGTCTGTGCGAGTATGTTTAAATTATTTAATAGAAAAACTAATCAATATTAGTTTTCTTTCTTTCTTCGTCATTAGTTATTATTAATATTAAGTTGTTTTGAATGCTGAATTATATGCAATTAACAAACTAAAAATGATTGAGTTTATAAGTTTCATATTTTTTCAAATGGTCTCTTTGTAAGTATATACGCTTTAACCCATTAATGGCCAATGATAAACATAATCATAAAAAACAAAAAAAAATCTTAAATACTTATTGATATGTTCTAACTAAAGTAACCTTTTAAGTGTTAGTTTTATCACAAGAGTATGCGATTTTAACACCTATTACGAACATACATAACACCCATGCATTTTGTTCCGCAAAATAGGCGTTTATGAATGTAATGGTCTCCTCATTCGATGAAAATTTCTGTCCTCTGAGCGAAGCTTTGAAAATAGTAAACAGTAAAATGCCGCTTGAGGCTAAATGTTGTGAATGGAGTCTATCAAAATGAATTTTTGCTATGACAGTGAGGCGATGCATTGTTTTGGTCGCGAATCTTTCTTCAAATGCTTCAAATTCTTTCGAATATTTTTCTTTCTTGCCTTGCAAACGTTTAGTCCTCCACTATTTAAGCGTCTTCTAACCGTTCTAGCCTAAATTTTTTAACCACCTTCTGCACCAATTGTCGCAGGCAGCTGTAAAGATATTTTTTTTCTTTGGAAGGTCCGTTTCCTGGCTTATTTTTATAAAATCCATTAGCCTCAATACCTATTTATGACTAACTGAACAGCACGACGAAACTTTTCAGTAATTTGAGAGAATCCCGTAGAGCTCAAAATTATATTTTGTGACAACTTAGTTTCACGTTACTATCGCTTTTTTTGGCATAATAGTTATAAATTTACAACAACACTTAGCCTTTGATTTTATGCCAGTGAAAAGTGAGAGTTTTAACATTTGCGATTGCAATAATTGCTTCACAGTTCGAATATGTATGTACTTTAATAAATCATCTTTAATTGTGAAAGATATTTAAAGATAAACACACTGTTATCACATGTGTTCCTCCTAATCAAAGTAAAATGCATACCGCTCTTATCACATTTCATGGAATGACAACTACTTTTATAAGCGTTAATTACTTCTAATACTAGTTGGTAATTTGGTACTATTATTTATATAACAGTTATGTAACTCACCAACCACGGTTGCACATGTATGTATTCGTTTGTTGGTTATCAAGGTCAATTGAAAAGCGAAGTAAAATAACTCGATTAATTAAAAAGTGGGCTTTTGTGTCGGTGATGTCATAATTGCCACCGCGTACATGTACCTACTGCTGTGAACTTTTACTACTGCAATATAACGCGGAAACAGCTCATGTAAACGAAACCAGTCACTAGCGTTGACAAAGTCGAAACCGATACGTTACTCACGCTGCAATGTCTGTTCGCTGCATGCTTGCAGATGCGAGTAGAAAAAATGTAGGCACAGTTGAAGCCATAATTACTATTTCCGTCTCGAATTTCCAACGGTATATAGTGTTGCTTTCGCAAACGTATTTATTTGATAAAATTTTCCGATTTTGAAAACAGAACAAAGTGCATGTAGATGATTGTGAACCTTTTCAATATATGATAAAGTAAAAAAAATGGAAATTTCACGTGAAGCTCTTCGCTGGATTATTTTAATAAAGTCCTAACACAATAACATGATTGATGAAGATTCAAGAGGCATTCTTAGACATCGAAGATTACAGTTCATTCGATGAAAATACAGAATGAGCGTTTAAGTGCGGAAGAAATCTGTTCCTGATGGATTCCGCATAATTTGACTCAAGCACAAAAAAAAGCTTGTGCCAATTGAAAATTACTCAACAAATTCAACGGAGGACCTTCCAAATACGTATACAACATCGTAACAGGTAATGAAACTTGGATATATTTGTATAAGCTGGCAACTAAGCAACGATCAACTGTTTGGGTGTTCCTAGATGAACAAAATCCAGCAAAACTTGTTCGTTGGCAAAGCACTTTTGTTATACTGGAGATGTCAAAGGCATTGTTTTGGAAGATTGAAGAATAGTTAAATGGTATACAACAGTTTGTTTGCCCGAAGTCATCGGTGAAATCAGGAAAAATAATCGACAACGTCGCATCATCCTTTACCATGACAGTGCCAGCCCACACACAGCACGTCAAGCAACTTTCAAAGTGGAGAATGTTTTCTATCAAAATTGTTTTTCTAAAAACTTAAAAGGCATATGTATGTACGTGTATGCTTTGTACATATCGTAATTGTTGTGGACATATATGTAATTTTAACACACGCTGATTTTCGACATTATATTAGTTACGTCATATGCAAGAACTTCAGAGGTGCTAATTATAGGTATTAAAAATGATCAATTTGGAAGTTTATTTGACTCTATTTCTTACACCATTCAATTTGGAACAGTTTTTGTTCGTTTTGTTTTAATTCTATGTTTCTCAATGAGTGTTGCTGGCATGTTACTTACTCCTCCGACGTTGACCTATATACAGTCTACGTCTTAATAAGGAGGGTATAAACAAATAACACGTGTGTACATTGTCGAAACATCTGATATTTAAAGTATAGTAGATCTGTTTATCTTACTCTTTTCTGTGGTGTACACACGCACGCGTTAGTTAAAGATTACTAGCCAGAAGAATTACATACATACATGTTCTTCATTGTTATATTGAACAATATTTACAATATTTCTCACAAAATAATAAAAAATAAACGAACCTATTTGCAACCGGAGTCAAATCAAACTCCATAAAGGTTTGCACCCGGAATTGTATTGTAGATAAAATACCCCCCTAAAAAGTAACCCTAGTTTTTCTTAAATAGCACCCTCCCCTAATATTCGTTTTGATCATCACGCGCTACTTCTGGTTGTAGCGGTGATGGCCGTTTGCTACGTATATATATATACGTGAAAAGATGCACCATGGACCAATACCCAAATGCCCAAGTTTTAGTTCTTATGACGTTTTTGCATTATCTGCACGTACTTCATGCATATAGGACGTTAATTTGATGTGGCCAACAAGATCGCCGGCCTTGTTAGAAATAACAAGTTTATTCATGAAATTTTCATAACAACGAATTATTAACAAAAAATTGGGAATGCTATAAATGAACTTAACTGAGACACCATACCAAAAGTATATGACGAGTTTAGAGTTAAGGTGAAAGAATGTGCAAATTGTGGAGGAAGCAAATAGAGTGATACGTATCAACTTTTCTAACCCAATGACAATCGATATTCGCTTTAACACGACGCGTATTTGCTGATCTTTTCTTCCAGAGGGGGCCTGTTACGTGCGAAATATCGAATTAACATAATGTCTTTTGTTCTTTCTTTTTTCACGAGCTACATATAGATCAATCATTTGTTTGTTTAGATGGAAAAACGAACATATTCCTTTATCGCATGATATAGCTTAAAGTTGCAAATTATTGAAAATAACTAATTTTAGTATCTGAAGCACATTTGATTTCTAAAGTAAAAAGTAACATCCGTGAATCTACTGGTTGTTTCGGCAAGAGAATCAATTTGCTTTTAATTATAAATTACAACGCCACAGCGATTCAATTGCATCATAATTTATTGTGCTAACAGATAGGAACTGCATTTATCTCGCGCATTCGTTCTCTTTGTAACTGTTTCATTGTTACTAATATGAGACATCAGAATTCAAAATTTGATAAGGCATGTGTACGCAGAGGGTTTTAGGAAATCAGCGAACAAAGTTAGGGGTGGTTACTGAACGGTTGATGTCGGCTACAGAGCAAACCTTCGCCGGGGGATTTAGATAGGTCGAATGGCGGCGCGTCTGCTCTGGATATAAGCTTTGCCAGGGGTTGTCGGACCCATAAGAGCGGAACACTCACTTATCGAGACTGAAGAAGGGTGGCGAAATGAAAGGACGAGAAAACTTTATCGCTGCAGTTGGTTCAAGAGCGAATAGGGTTTTGTGCTGTGCGAACCGAAGTACAATACTTGAAATTACAATTTTGTTTTGTTACAAGTTTTTGGCCGCGTGCAATATTTAACATATAACGATAAAATAATCGGTATACTGTTTAATATTATGATAGGTATTAATGTTTTACCTTTTTTTTCATAAAAGATTAAGCGACAAACATTTGTAGCGTTAAATACACTTGCTCACAAATGTCGTCTCACAAACAGTCATGTATTTTAAATGCCGGAACTCGATGAGACGAAGTATTTCATTCTTTCTTATATAGTTTTATTAAACTAACTAATATTAGAAAAATTCACCATGGAGAACACTAGCTATCTGTGAGGTGAGGAAAGACACGGGTCTGAACAGTAGAGCGGAGCGAGATTCCGCTCAGCTTGATATATATAAATTTCGCGTGACATATCGCTTCTTGTATATGACGTATGAGGAACAATTCCAAAATAAAACAACGTACAAATTTCAGACCTTTTGATTAGTAAGTCATATGTACTGCTGGCTAACATATGTCTATCAAAAGGTAAGTGACAAATATAAACGTTCAACAAAATTGAAAGAAAATTAAAAAAGCAACACGACATTTTTCCAATAATCCTTTTCAGTTTAAATTCGTACGAATCCAACGGTTCGTCACGTTGTTATTGCGAAGAAATCCAGATATGCTGAATATCTACACGAGTCATCTAAAAGATCGTAGAAGCGAATCATTTTTAAGAAAATCTAGGTATTAAAAGAGATTCGTTCCTAATAAAAAAAACCTGTTATATAGTGCTTAACACTCTGTTCGAAGAATACGAGTCTTTAGTTGAGTGTAGGCTTTCACGACCGTAATCCATAGTAAAAATGTCTTTCGGGTGATGACGTTTCGCTGACCATTCTGTCAGCTTTTTCAGATTTCTAAAGACTGCTGTTGTTGTCTTTTGCTGCTCGTTATATATATATATAACGACATTTCTACAACAGGAGTCTTTAGCCTCGAATGCTATCGGCATTTCCGATGTAATTAAATATTTAATAACATCTAGATATTAAACAAGTTATAGGCTGCCGTGGTATAGTGCTTAGCATACCTTTCTGGCAAACGGGGGATGTCGGGTTCGATTCGTTAACAGGACGAGATTTTTTCAAATATTTAATTACGCCGAGAACACCACGGAAGTCGTGGATTTTTTCATACTTCGCTGGCGAAAATCTATGTGTTGACTTATTGATACAAACATTAAGGAAACAAATTCATAAAAGCTCATATATTCAGTTTGAATAATCCTTCTTTTTTGGTATTTAATAAAATGCTGCGTATGACAGTCTCTCAGTGTAGCATTCAACTATAGCATTCGTGTATATTCATCAAATATAATTTGTACTTTTCACATTCAGTAATAAGCCATAAATATGTAACAGTTTGACTGAAAAACCGTGATTTCCTCAGCGAATACAAGTTATTACATAATACAAATGCCACTTTCAGTGCCTTTATGTTTCAGAATGTTTGTTATGCATGAATGAATATTTTAATATGATCCGGTTATAATTAGTATTCTGACAATGATGAGACTGACGAAATGAAGTTGAAATATATGTAGATGTGTATTTATGGGAATCTGTCTGAAAATAACATGCGAATATATGATATGAATGAACAAATACTGCTGAGGAACACGTAGTCATCCTTAAATATCGTCAGCAAATTTATCTTTGAGTAAACTTAGAATCTGTCTTCCGATTGATGATTTATTTGTCACCAACATTGTGATCATTTTCAATCCTTTTCCCAATTTTGGTACGTAGTAAGCTCATAAGACGATAGATACTTTATTGAACAGTGGTATGAAACTCGAAATTGCAGTAGTGGTTAGATTACTTTCAGTACTAAAAGAAATATGTAGATAGCACGATTATCTACGCTCCTTAAACGCGCAAAAGTTTAGAAAAAAAAATGAACTGCTGATTCTTCTAAATATTATCATTACTACAAACAGAATACATATCTGCATGGATTGTTTTATCAAGTAACATTGATAATAGAGTACAAAAGGTTCACCTGTTATGCCTTGTTCAAAGAAAATGCAGTTACATTGTTACAGTGTGCGTAAGTGATTTGTGTGACAGGATATCACTGCAAGTTAATTTGTAAGAAATGTGGATATTAATTAAGAAAAGTATGCTCGGAATACACACTCACTTATCATAGGAATGGTTGTAGAATTGCAGTTGCCAGGCATGATAACCGCCTTGGTGGTCCAATTGTTATACGTTCAATTTGAATGAATTTGAATGACGCGGGATCGATCCTCGCCCAGTACTGTCTACCTTCTTTTTGCTCCAAGAAGTTGAAGTACTTCTGAATTTGGCGTACTGCAGCAAGAACTCAGACGTCATTAAAGGCTGACTTATATTTTCAGTTAGATTTATTATTGCAATATTTAATGCATTTCCATAATTCCGGAATGATTTACTACTTCTAGTTTTTATATTCCACGTCTTAATCTTAAATCTTAAACCTCTTCAGGCATGGAATTTTTAGGAGAAAGTAACCCTTAGTTACTCTGATTTCTTTTTTATTAATTTTGTTATATGAAAATATAAAATTTGGATGTAGATTTTTTCTTCGGGTCCAATTGTTGTCTCTGTGCCACGATATGCGCAAAAATGTATATTATAAATTTTACTCCAGCATTTCACAAACAGATATAGGGTTAAATTTTAAACCGATATGCCTGAAAGAGTTAAAGTGAATTTTTAAAAATAAATGGCATTTAAGAAGAGCATTTGTCATTTCAGTTTTATGTTTGTTATGTATTACGTATTGTATTACACTCAAAGTCTAATGCATGGAAATATGGTTTAGACATTTATATTATAACGGCTGAAATATAAGACTTGCAAGCATAGCATTAACAACTTGTTTATTGGCAAGAGTGGTTGTATAATCTACGCTATTTTTACTCGAAAATTACGTAATCGTGAAAAGTTGTCTTATTTATAATAATAACCGTTAGTTAACGAACATTCACAAACATAATGCTAATTTTTGCTGTATTACTGTTCTTTCCATTTCCGAGTTGGTGGCGAAATCTTCGAATAATTTTCTAACTATAATGCCAAACGTAAAATAACAAAACCATATACAGATGTATATGTAAATGGTTGCACTAGAAGCTGCAATTTGTTAGTTTAGCGATGGCCTACAAGACTAAAATACTCCGACGTGTGTATACCGGTTTGTACTTTTTCTAAATGGAATATTTCCATGTTATTGTGTTTTTTTAATCCCATATAAAATTCTAATTAAATTTGGTACGCAACTGTCTAGGATCATTGAAAGTTTTTAGGAAAAATTTTGTATGCATGTAGACTTTTCAATTTATTTACTTAGCTCTGGAGTTCTGTAATTGCGTTTGAATGTACGTATTGGAATGTTATCCTTCTACCTTACATATAACTAAATCGTCAAGATTAAATGGATTAAAAAAAAAGGTACAAAAATATGGAAATATTTGTTACTTGGCAGAACAACTATCTATACGCTCTATACATTACATACCGTTTGTATCACATTTTAAACGTTTTTTTATTAAGTATAAGCATATATTATATATTTTTTAAGAAGTTTCTGTTCCGTTATCAATGTGAGCGAATGTCGATGGATAATACTTTGCTTATTTTAAATGGAATAATCTGTGTATTTCACTAGATTTGTAATGATTCCGTTAATAATTTAATAGTATTAATAACCTTTATTGATCGCGGTGATAAAAGAAATATAGGACACGTAAAAAAAATATATTTCTAGTTCAAGTTAAGATAACATAACGGAATAATTGTAATTCTCTCAAAAAAAACATATATATGTACACTGCCGTTCAGAGAAGTTCGGTCGGTTGGTAAAAAACATGAAAAGGTTACAGAAACAAACGAAACTAAAAACAAAATGCAATTTTATTGTATGTACAGGTAAAGAAGACAAAAATAAATAAATAAAAAGTTATTCTGGCCTAATATAACATACTGAACATTATTTTTTTTTTCATCGAAAAAACCTCCTTTGCTGTTAATCACCGTTCGAACTATTCTAGGCATTCTTTCGATAAGTTTTGTTAAAGCGGTTTGTGGAATATTAATCCATTCATGTTGCAGAATATTCCGTAAATGTTCTTGTGAAGCATATTGTGGGCATATTTTTCGGATCCTCCTGTCCAGTTCATTCCACAACAACTCTATAGCGTTCAAATCTGGGTTTTGTGGGGGCCATGTCATTACTTTCAGGGTGTGCTGTTCTTCTTGCTCCTTTAGATAGTTCTTACACACTAACGCAGTGTGTTTTGGGTCGTTGTCATTCATGAATGTAAAGTTACGGCCTATTATACGCAATCCTGATGGCACCGCATGATTCTGGAGTATTGCAAAATAATTTTCCTTCCTCATTACACCCTGCACTCTGCATAAATCTCCCGTCCCAGCAAAGGGGAAACATCCCCACACCAACACAGAACTACGCCCTTGCTTCACTGTAGGCACAATGTAGTTCGGGATCACTTTTCGGTTTTAGATCTTCGGACATAAACTCGTCGATTTTGCCCAAAAACCTCAAACTTTGACTCGTCACTCCAACGCACGTGTTTCCAATCATCTAACGACCAATGTGCCATTTTGAAGTAACTTTTCTTAAAACTTTCGCGCAAAAACGACAGATGCACACCAACACACGTTTAACAGTAAAATTAAGCAAATTTATATCTTTACGCCTGTGATAAATAAACAAGAATGATACTGCGGTATCTTTCCTAAATGTATTGTTCGTTGATAATCCCCAAACGACCCGTTTCAAAAGATCGGTACTTCCGAGAAATTCTTGGAATGATAATAAAAGGGACTTTATTGTGGTTGTCGCAATATTTCTACTTTACATAATAATTTATGGCTTTAATCCCTTAGAAAAGAGTGTATGCTTAATATTTTTCTGATTTCATGTATTAATAATTGTATATAGTGTGATATAATAGATTTTTATTGTATGACCGAACTTCACTGAACGGCAGTGTATGTATGCAGCGTGTTCACCTAGTGCGTGGGCGAGACGTAATAAATCAAATAAAAAATATTCAGAAATATGTTCTACTCGACATATATTCAAGTATACAGGATCTTCAGTTTCTGCAACAATTTCTCTCACAATAGAAGAGAAAAGAATTAAATGGATCACCTGTATATTAGGTTTTTGAATGCATCTCAATTCATGTCGACTCACATCAATATTCCCTATACCTGTCTATCTTGGTTTCTAAGATAATTAACGTAATTTGAGATTTTTTCGAAATGCCAATGCTTCCTCAATTATAAATATCTTAAATGCCTTATACATTAGAACGGTGATCCAATTTTATCAAATTGAGTGAGTTTCTTGAAGTTTTCGGCAATTCATTAGAAATAATTTTTGGCAATTACTATTCCTTGCTACATTTGATTGATGGTATTTTAATTTCTTTGAATAGAACTCCCCGTATACTGTTCCAGGATCAGATAGAAAAATTATCCTAGAATATTTTTTGATATAAACATTTTTCCCTGAATCAAAAATACGTGTTTTTTAAATCAGTTTAATATGAAGCTGTGCAGATAAGTTTACTTGCTTAAATGCCTATAGTGCGTCGAAATATTATAAAGTTTCGTCTCCCAAAATGGGTATGAAGAATATTGATGAAGTTGATCTGAGATGAAGAGGGGTATCTAAAAACGTGATGATACATGCCGGGCACTAGGTGGACACGCTGATCATATTGCAAGCTACCGTTATCATCGGTCAGGTCAATATCTGAAATTAACAAAAAGCGTTGGTAACTGAATTTTTAATTATTTATTTATTGTCAGAATAATTAGTTTTGTATTCATAGTTTCTTAAGATATGAAATTGGATTAATTGTATATAAGTAAACTACTTTTTGTCATGAGTAATTTCCGTAGCGTAAATTTTCATTTGCATAATGCATTTGTAAACTCTAATGCAGTTAAATGCAAAGACACTTAAAATGTAGTTGTTGATTTGTTCAGCGGGACGTTGCAGTATACACATGTGCTACTTCCCGTTACTCTAGCATGTAGGTGTTCAGTTGCACAATTACTTTGTACTCATAAACCTTCTGCTACACCCATTAGAAGCAGATATTTCAGACTATAGTTTTGTAACATCTGCAGGTGTTTTATCGTTGCCCCTCACTACTACATACACTGGCCGCAATTAAAAATGCACCACCAAAAACTTGCGCAATAATGTTTATTAGTATTAAAAATGTTCAAGTTACTTATAAACATGTAAATGAAAGACAATTCAACAAAAGAAATGTAAATAAGGTTCGTCTAGCGCGCCTATGCTCAGGTGTTAAACGTAATTGCAACAAAAACCGATAGCTATGAAACCCCATACGCACTACGCGTCAGTTCTTTTTTGTGATAACGTCTGCGTCTTTCATTAGAGTGAATTATTGCTTTTCACCTTTCACCAGACATTTTTCCCGAATGTATTCTTGGGGTATATTTCCCATTTGTTCAGAAAAAGGCGCAATAACAATAAATGGAAAGATACTGGAACGAGTAACATGTTTTGAATACTTGGGAATGGAATGGAAGATGGAGAAATGGAAGTGGATAAAAAAGTACAATAAAAAGAACAGCAAGAATATATTATGGTGTAGATAAAATAGGAAATATAATAATTAGAAAAGAAATAAATAGACTAGAATGGGAACCCGCATGTATATAATAGATTAATGATACCAACAATCACATATGGAGGCGAAACATGGATGGTACAGTAGAAGCCCGAATCACCTCACCAATAAGTACCGCAGATATGAAATACATGGGAGAATAAGAGAGAGGTTTGAAGAGGGAACAGTACATCTTTTTTCATGTATTTAACTAATAGAATACCCATGCAGCCTTAGAAAACTGTTGAGTTGCGATCAATTTTCCCGATAATTACTTCACTTTCTCCGTCTTTGGTGCGTTGACTTTTGTTTCATTGGAGGGCCTAAGTGATATATCGCCATCTATACCTGAGAAATTTTTCACCTAACAACTTTCTGTTCTGGAGCCTTCTCAGTAACACTTTGGTCATTCCTAAATCTTGTAAAATTTTCTTGCCTTTGGTATCTAAAGTTCCCAAAACTTTAATTCTTTGATCTGGCAACACCATAGCTTCAACTTACTTTATTCTGCTATCTCCCTAAGCAACCTGCAACCATAGTCCATAGTCAAAAACTTTTTAGCACTGCTGTATTCAGGTTTTATATCACTATCCTTTTTACTATTCAAATCGCCACCAAAACAACAAAAGTTAAAAATCATGCCATTTATCATTGTTTTTACTACCATGTCGATTACGTATAAATCTCTCTTTATAATATTCAAATGCATCAATTATGCTCTATTTAGTTTTACACCAGTCTTAAATGAGAGTGAATACATATATAGAAAACTGTAGAAAATGGAAATCGATTATCAATATTGACCACGTAGCCGTTACAAGTTGCTTACGTGTTTGCTTCTTTTTTTTTGTTGAAAATTATAGTTACCACGGCTGTGTGGTAATAAAATAGTTGGTTTCGGATCGATCCCTCGCTAACAAAAGAAGTGAACGAACTGGGTACGGTGAATGAGTGTAGGGAAGGGCACATTGTCTGATCAATACCTCTACCAATGATAATACTTTATAAATATTTAGATGTGATTATTTTCTTTAACGGCGAAGATTCGCGAGTTGCATTAGCGAATTGTTTACGTGTGCCTTCTCTTTTTCGCTGATAGAATTTCTAATTTTATTCTGCGCACTCATCACTTGTTGCCGTTTCGGTTTTGGTTACGATAATCATTCAAAACGTTGCGGTGATCCTTTACGCCTTAAATAGAGTTTGATAAAATAATGATACTAGTAAAGAAGATTTGAGGAACGACTACATTTTAGACTTGACTTGGATACAACGACCGGGGAGGACTTTCTCTGAGGACATCGAACATTTTAATTTGAAGAACTACAGTGAGTAATAAAAATTTATAAATTTGATCACAACACAAAATTTGAAACCATCTAGATAGATAAATTGAAAACACAGCTGTCGGCTAACTTCGGACGGTTTAACTTGGCGAATTTAGAATTTTCAAAACTTTGTGAAAGGGATACTCTCCGTGTTGTTTGTAAGATTCACAAAATCGCATGAATAATTCTGATAATAGGGTACATCTCTCAATTAAATGAACTGTAAACATTTTAGAATTTCTTTGGTATTTCCGGAGTAATAAATTGTTTAGAAAGAACCTCGTCCCGGTAAGGAATCGAACCTGACATCTCCCATTTGCCAGATGGGCGTGCTAACCACTACTTAAACTGTATGCTTAATGTATCCATAATCGTGTCTTTAAGAAACAAAAAGGTGTACATGATAAAAGGTACTGAAAGCAATTGTGCAACTTATTAAACAATAAGTCTTGAGACCAACTAACGAGAATCATTACAAGAATATTACCTGATTAGACAATTATTTCTCGTGTGTAACTATAAACCTAAACATTGTAGAAAACTAATAACTGAGCTTGCAGAAACGAGTTACGCTTCAGAGACTAGACAGACTCGTGTTTATTCGTCTCATGGTGAGAATGGGTTCGTGTTGCTTACTGGTTTTCCCGAGAGTCGACAAAACACGAGTGTCAAGCCTCTGCTAATTTTGGGAAGCGCAACTCGTTTCTGCAGACTTACTAATAACATATACCATGCTGCTCAAAGCTCTACTAAAATATATTAAATGGAGAATTTGCGAGCATGAGTGAATATATTTCTATTTTTACTATGTTTTATCTCTGAAATAATAGCTTTATGCTGTACAATTATACATAGTCAAAACATTCTTGATAAGATCATCATTAAAAAATCGGAAACAACCGGGAGTGGATATAGCAAGTTGTTTCACATATCTTATCTCGTCGCACCGGCACCGTGACAACTGGTTATCAGTATCAGGTTATAGTGAGCGCACAATACAACAGGCGATATTCTAGATTGATGTTCTTTGATTTGCAAAGGTTATTCATCACGGCCACAGTCACTGTAAATACGAATGGTCTTCGATTACTCTATACATCAGTCGGTTCCCCATCGTTAATTATTTACAATCGATGACCATATATTATACACTTTGTCAATGGCGATGGTTATCGGTCAAAATACATTCATATACAAGTAAACAATTGTAACTGGTAGAGTTTCCCGAAGAAATACGCAGAACAATACTTTGCAACTGTTGTCCATTCACAATAGCAATTCCGTGTATTTATTGCAAATTTGTTCCTTGAATTTTATATTAGCGTTACGGTGACTTTAACGCGCATTCGTATCAACACACGGGGGAATACTTCTAATATCTTTACTATTCATAATCAAACCACATCCTTCTTAATAATACGGCACAAGTATGTTTGTGGTGTAAAAAATTTTGTAAAATGGAATTTTCCAAACTTTAATAAGATAAAACTTTATCAGATCCAATTTTCTTCTAAAAATTTATTCAAACCGCTACACTGTGTTTCATATAGAAATAATCTACTAGTTAGGTAACAGCAGAGCTCCACAGAAATTCTATAAGAAATTTCTTTGTTTCGCTTTCAAACTGGCGTTAAATACATATTCAACAGTAATTAATTACATTACATAGTTGTATGGTTGATAAGTAAATTATTCAACGACCTGTCTGCTCGATGAGAAATTAGATTTTTTTTTAATAACCATATATTCTACAAGATCTACAAAATGGATTAAAGCTACGGTTCAGATTTGACGAATAAACTCTCTACCTGCGTTGAAATTCGACACGACAAGTGAAGGTAGCAAAGGCTGCTGCCAAAGAGATGTCTGTGGTGTCTTCTTAATATCCTAACAAAAAATGAATATGAGGTACGAGGGGGGTGGTACACTGGCTACTTTGTAATGAGATCTGGAAAACATGAGCATATCATACTTTAAACTATTGTAAAGGGTCCTTGAAACTACGTACGTGAAGTGTTAAAATTTCAGCCAGGATATAAACCCTGAAGAAATAATATTCTTTTCTTGTACGAGGAGAATGAAAGTTTTTCTATTGAGAAATAGGTAATTCGTTTCAGCGATAAAGCTAAATAATTGGGAGCAATATCTGAAAAGAAACTAGTGGTCCCACGTCTTCAGTTTACCAAAAAACCATTACAGCTCAACTATTTGGCCACCTAGTAGAAGTTGGACTCTCAAACTTCAAATAACCTTTTCCTCATATACAGCAATAGTTAGATCTATGGTTACGCTATCAGCTACGCTTCATTGGTAAACAACTCAGAAGTGAATGGAAGCTTCAAAAATTCCAGAGGATTGCATGTTTCGATATTACAAGGGTAGTTCGTACCTGGTGCAGACACCAACGTCAGAGATTTGACTAGGAATAACGCTACTTTATACATCTTCATACAAACGCTCTTGGGGAATAAAAAGGAGCCGTCAGGTGGTAAAAAAGGTAAACGCGGGCAGTCGGACATTATCTGTAATAGGTCCCAAGCTGTTAAGAGATTGATGTAAATGAGGAAGCTGATAAGCTAGTCAAAGAGCAATGAATATATCCTTCATTGCTTCTCACCAAAGTTCATCAAAAGCCTCCAATTATTCTGACGTTTATTTTTGGAATTTTAGGAACAATATGTCTGTTTAGGCTGCAGTGATTATAGGCTTCTGTAAAATAAGTTTATGTCATTAGCGATCAAATTAAAAACTCAGATTATTAACAAAAAGGTGTAATAACTATTATTTGAATACATTATTACACAACTAAACAATTAAATAATTGTTTACGTCTAATTGTTCTGTAATAATGTAAAACTATGTAAAAATATGTATCGTCAGTTTGATATTATTACTTCACGAACTTCTTCAGTGTTGATCTACAAACACAGTAGCTACCTTAGAAGCCATATATGTAGGTTAAGATGACTTAAAAATTTGCTAGTTTCTGCACTAAATTTTATATTTGAAGCTGGCCACTTATTTTGATCATAACGGGGGAATCAAATTTGAAAAATGTATCAAACTCCATGATTTGCTGCTTGAGTAGATATTCAGTAATATTCAATGTTTCAAAATTAAATCTATTCCTAAGGGATAATTAAAATTAAATTTAAGATTAACTTAACCTTTGTTTAAAGTCCAGCGTTTTCTCTCTTTTTTTTATGCACTAGTGAAATTCAATTTATAATAGTCAGTTTTTCGCGCGGAAATTTAATTATCACACACTACGCAAATGGTAATATTGAAAATTACAATATTTTTTGTTCTTGTTTCAGGTAAGTGTCCTATTCATTTCCAAAAAAAGGTATGTAAATCATGTAACGCAACTTTTGTACTAGCAAACAATTGCCAACTGCCACTATAATAATTGATTTTCTCTATATGCTATTGTACTAAAACGAAAAAAAGGCAATCAATGCTGCAGTTATTTCACTCGTATATTTTGACACAAATGTCTTATCTGTTCTATATACAAACTCTATAGATAAATGTGCATAAAAAAACAGAAATTGTGCACAATAAGTAGTAATAATTATACACTACTTATAATAAACCGGCCTGAGATCTGAACGCCGTTGGGTGCTGCAGTTTCTTGTACAGGTTCTTGTTCTGTTTCTCGTTCAGCGACCTGGGCTAAACACGTATTCTTTTCTAACCTAACCGACAACATCAATTTTTACAGGCAACTTTCTTCTTATATGCTTCTTTTAAGTTACTTGTTAGTTGTTTTGGATTCCTTGCATTGAAAACGTGATTTTCCTGTACCTACCATCGATTTAAGGTAATGCTAAAAAGGTATTGAAAGATCCAGAAATTCTTTGTTATTTATCATATCACTTTGAGCAGTTCTTATTTTTCCAGTTTTGCTTAGTTGTTCTAATGGTATTAAAGTATTTTAAAATGCAGTTATTTCCAACACCTATCTAGATGATTAAAGACTCATTGTTAGTTTCATAATGTATATCAAACTTCTTTCGGTTTCTAAATAGATTTCTTTCCAAAAAAAGATAGAGCTTTCTTTTGAGGTACCACACGATGGGCCATTCCATTTAACAATCTTGTGTAAACGTGATTTGTAGGTGATACTAACTTGCTTATTTATTTGAAAGTATCTTTATTAAAATGTTGTGTGCAGTTTTGTTAGTCTCGTTTAATTATTTCGAAAAGAATATTTTTGAAGTCACAAAAAGGGGAAAAGAAAACGTGCAGCTCAAAAAGAAAATATCAGCAAAATACCTAAGCTAACCCCATTTTTTACACTTGAAGAAACTAACAGACAGACTGATTCTTCAACCTTATCATCTCAATATGCCTCTAAATCACATTAATCAGAAAAGGGACTTACGTTTAACATAGAAGCTAAAATTCGTGTTTTGAGTTCATCAGTTCCAGATATAAAGTCAGTCAAGTTACTGCGTCTTACCAGCTACAAGTATTTCAGATAATATATCTCACGACCCTGGTACGTACTGTGATGAAATTTTAATGGAAGAAGTACGCGATGTTTGGTTTCGCAAAGGGTCGGAGTTTTTCCAAAATAAATATTTGAGACGTTTACAGCACGAATAATTAATGATTATGTGCAAGAAGCAAAACTACTAGACGGATTGCTTTCCCAATATAATGCACATAATTATTGAAAGAATTGTTGCAGCTGTTGAAATGTTTAGCTTGTAGGGGGCTTGGGTTTCGTGGTGATAATGAACATTTTGCAGTCTCAAAATAACGGGAATTATTTGGGATGCTTAGAATTAATCAATTAAAGTGAATTTGACACTTTTCTTGCTGATGACATACAAAACTACGGAAATCGTGGAAAAGGAGTATATGATATTTGTCTGCAAATAAATACTTGCAATAAATTTATTAATATAATGGAACAGCAAGTGCTAACGATGATTGTCAACGAACTAAAAACCGCAAAATACTACTCAATAAGTGTTTTATACCAAGTGTCTCCCACGTTAATCCCAACTTCCATCGCTTGGTACGTAAAAAACCGAGAACCTATTCAGAGATTTCTAATTTTTGCCTTTAGAGGAGCATAGAACTCAACATATAATAGATTCCGTTTCAAACTTTTTTGAAAAATTCGGCATTCCAATAGAGGATTATCGCGCTATGATAATGTCTGGAAAGTATTCTAGTCTTCAGGATAGAATAAAAGAAAAATGTGAATTTGCTATTTTCGTCCCACGTGCCACATATTCACTGAATTTGGTAGGTGTTCAGGCGGACTTCCAATTCGTCCAAAAATTGTTTCTCGAATTCGAATAATCGATGAAAAATTTTGACAGAATTTTTAGATGCAAATAAAGTTCCGAAGTGCCTCTCCGAAACCAGAAGGTTTTCCACGCGCTGATGCTGTTACCGCTTTGCATGATGATTTCAATTATATTTTTAATGCTTTAACATTAATTGCCAGAAACATCAATCAACCAGGAGAAACAAGAAATGAGGCTGAAAGCCTTGCAAAAAAAATGGATAAACTGGAAAAAATCTCCTAACGAAGATATGGAACGACCTTTTGTAAATGGTCAATAAACTTACAAAATAATACCATGTCAATAGACGTTGCGACAAAACTTTCTGTGTCTTTTGCCGATTATATCAGTAGCGCACCCAGTAGTTTCGAGAAAATAATCCAAATGCAGACTATAAAAATAATTCTTAAAGAAAAAGAATTTGCAGCACACGCATCACTTTTTTGGTAGAACCATTAGAGAATTCAGATACTGTGTCGTTGAATAACAAAGAGAAGTTTCGTATAGAACAGTTAAAAGCAATCGATTGTGGCCAATTAAATGGTAAATGCAAAGAATTTGCCGAATTCTGTCACGAAGACATTAACGCTGATAACCTCAAATCAGAATGTTTTACATGCTCTAGTAAAGGCAGATAAATTAGAACTTTCCCGAATGTGAAAATTGCTTAATAATCACCAGTGCAGTGGAGAGCCTTCATTTTCATGACTAAACCATTAACATCAATATAAGCCCAATTCTCAAAGCAGTAATCACATCACTTATATTTGGTTTGTATAAAGCTAACCGCAATAACCAATAAAGTCACTAAACAAACGTACATTCTAATGCTTTTATTCACGGTTCTTTATCTTTCTAAAAGGAGCCCAAACTCTGTGTGCCTAAGGGCCCCGGTACCAATGTTCACACATTGGAAATTTCTAGTTGTTTTTGAAATACGCCTACGTCTATAAATATGTACATAGCTTTTTAACGCTAATCTCTTTCCTGTTTGTATCTGATACCAGTCACCTACACCATTTTTCAAAACAACCAGGAAGTAATGGTATTACTATTTGTGTACGTTATGTAATAATACCATCTGTCGGCTTTACATTTTCAGAACTTCAGTTATGGGAACATTTTTTTTAACGATGGTAATACCTAAGAGCAAAAATTTTGTTTATCCGCTCTTTATCCACAGTTGTTAAACGTGTACATGTAGCGGTTTTAGTTAGTAAACGGAAGCGATATATCAGGTGCTTTCCTTACTGTTATATGTAAACCGATCGAGTTTTATTTAGTCATCGTTCGAATCTCCCGCTGTTTGCTTGTCGAGCGGAAGTGGATTCTTGCACTTATTTCACATTCTAAAAACTGCGCCGTTGCGGTATATGTTTAATAAAGCGTCTGATTGCTTCCTTGTAGAAATTGATATCCGCCCTGTATACGCACTGCGATTATTTATTGGCAATCGACGCGATCAGCAACTGCGGAACCTATATTATAATTACCTGTGATTGAAGCGCTATTACATCTTGTTATTTAATGATCCACTTCACTGTTGTAAGCTTTAGCGATTTTCACGCTTCGCTCAGTGAGGCATAAGTGTTAATTACGAAAAATCTTACGCGTTATGAAATTCTGAAAGACTTAACCATATCATTTTTTATTATTGTGCATTTTAAAATTCTAGTAATTTAGCACCATGCTGTATATATAGACCTTTCAAATCGCAATACTGCGATGTTACCTCTCTCAATTCGGTGTTACCTCTCAATAAACGGGGCTCTCGAACCGTTCACCATGACACAATAATTCTTGCATTTTCTTAATAATATCAGCGTGTATTTTCCTCCAACTGAAGTTATACAAACAAAACTCAAACATTGTGTTTTTCTGCTTTAAGAAATATTTTTGGTTCTATGAAATCATCCTCTCTTAGAAGTCCCTAAACCACCACTTTTCGCTAGATATAATTTTTTGAGTTCTAAATTTATTCTCGAAGCTTTCTCATTTTGTGATAATTTGGAGGTTGACTTCCTTAATCTGTTTGTTCATTGTGAAGTAGTTGTTACTACTTCTCTAGATGCTTTCCTCCTAAAAATTATTATTATTAGATATAAATGGTGTAGCTTTTGATTAAATTTAAATTTGGGAGCTTTTTCGTTTTTCTGATGCCTATCTAAATATAAAATGGTTTAAGAATACAAAGGTAGGATTTTAACTTTTTACAAACGAACATTAGGCGGCGTTATTGAGATTTAATATTAGTATTTTCGTAATATTTGACATTTGTTAGTGGTGTAGCAATGACCGCATAGAAATCGCCCGAATAGTTTGATTGCACTAAGCGTTCAAAATCTGTATACATTGTGACAGGTGATGAACAACAAAACAACAAAAATTATTCATTCACGAAGCATTTCCAAGAAAACGATTGCTTCTTTCTCTCCTTGTACTGTACATGTCGCAAGCATTGCTTTGGAAAATCGAAGAACAGCTAATGTTCAATGGTACAACAAAAATCATCGATGAAAACAAGAAAGAGAATCGACAACATCGCATCATCCTTCACTATGACAGTGCCAACTTTCACATAGGACATCAAACTAGTGATCATTAGAACGATAAAAAAAGCGTTTAGTTTTAACAGACATTGACCGTAGAAACCTACGTTGTTATGAAAAAAAAAAAAAAAACATGGAATTAATTACTTATATTTACCTGATTTATCGCCTAACGACTTGTTTTTACGTGGACAGCGATTTTTATTACCTAAAGAAGTTGAAGCTTTCAAAAACCATGTTTTACAGATGCCCCCTTTAGAGTGGAAAAAATATTTCTAAAATTAACTTGAATGCATGCAATAGCGCATAAATTTGAATAGCGAATATAAAACAATAAAAGGATTCGTATCAAAAAAAAAATTCTTTCATTGTTTTTGTAAAAAACCCTCGTATTAATAAACTATTGATTAATTCTTCCTTTAGTGATTTTTGTTCTTGGAAATGGATGTGTTTTTAATTACTCGAACCTTTGATCGAGTAGTTCGAACAATTTTAAAAGATAACTCTATTATATACTTACTATATAAAAAAATATAGTTTCTAGATAGTGATTTTCATAAAATTCTTTAATTATGAGCATCGCCAACTTAATGTTTGCCGCATTGCACGTTGATCAAGTTAAACAAAGCCTATTTAATGCAGATCTCTGGGCATTATGGAATTTTTTGAAATAAGCTGGCGAAAACTGACTCATCTTATATTCATTTGTTAATTGTGTTAAATGTGTAATTCATTTGTATGTATCCTCCTTTCCATATCTCGTCTCTTTCAGTATTAAGTCAATTTAATACTTAACTCCTCCTTCCCTTTATTCCATACTTGAATTCGTCTTCCGATCCTGCCCTCACAAGATTTTGTATTTGGTGATTTGAGAAATCTATTCGCTTATGTCCCCGTAAAAAAGAAGAATAACGTGCTGTAGATTTACGGTCAAGGCATTGTTAAACTTTTAGCGAATGGGTTACAAGCCTTGGTACAGGCATTAACATCTACTAAATTAAACCGCAGATAACGTAGCTTCCTTAATCTCCATATCTAGAATGGATAGTAAGTAGAGCGGGAATGATTATAATAAAATTACGTTTGCGTCGCGGTTGTATTTCACTCTCTCGTTCAAAAACCGCTCTCCATCATCATTTTTCGCTATAACCGCATATTATGTGGGTCAAATCAGATACGAATACATGTTCAACGTGTGAATGTAGTTCAAGTTTGCAGAAAGCGAATACCGCAATGATTTTTGATGTGGCGGATATACTACTCGTTGGTTGTTAATTGTCCCAACGGTTAATTAACACTATAACCTGTTGTTTTCTGTATAGATTATTGCTGGGTATGTGATCGAAATGAATTAGCAAAACTTCGGTAGAATTATGTATGTATGCTTGCCCTGACGTGTAACTGTTAATTTATTGCCTATCGTTAAGTAATTTATGTTGAGAACGTAAGTATAGCGTGTTCGTCAACCCATTATGTATGCAAATAATTACTGCAAAAAATCCGTAAATGTATTTGACCCAGTATACTCATTTTACTACAGTTTTCCGATTACGTATTGTACATTTTTTTTATTGCTAACAGTAATAAATAGCGAATAAGTTCATAAGTGGTTTTGTTAAATTTTGGGTCGAGATAAGTAACTTATTGTACCTCAAATTTCTTCCTGTATCTAATACATGTAATGAAAAATATTATGAAAGGAATAACTGTACAAGTTCGGTTTTTTTAAACGTTTGATAGAGGACGCTTAATGAGAAAGTTATTTTGCTCATTTAAACTGAGCTAAGTTTGATTAAAACTAATATTATTTATACAATGTGTTTGTACAGTTCTTTCCAAAAAAGCTTCCAGTTATGTAGCCGCGTTATGTAATCATCAGTATGCTAACTGTTCGCTCTCGATCGCACAGAGCTTCCGATCTGCGTAATGTCGAACGCTGCTAGCAACCAACTGCTTCTAAACTTCTTGAAAAAAAAATTGTAGATCACACAACACACCAGGTGCTTCCGTAACAGCTTTTTTCCTTTACAGAATAGTAGCCATATAACTCCGCCGAAATCGAATTCCGCTCTTCCATGATTTTCTCCTTTAGCTGAGTTTTGGAGGCACATAATATTGAATAACGTTCCATTGTACAACGCACAACCGGCGCCAAATCTGAAGACTATCGTGGCCGGTCCAGAAGGTGGATAAAATCAGTGCGCTGTTGCTCACGTATGGTAGCATAAACCGTTATCTTGCTAATAATAATAATCGAGCATATCTTCGTCAAAAGATTTAACAAATCTCGACTTTAAATCGTCGCAGTAGCCCAGCGGAGATTGGGGTGTGGAACAAAAGGTGGTAAATGTTCAAAAAAGTAAATTGCATCCATGGTTTTATTTAAACACGCCCAGGAGGTTAAAAACCGGAAAAAAATTAGTACATTTACTCCTTTATCGAAAAGATAAGATACCTATAGAAAAATTAGGTACTATTTAGTACCACGTAATGTGCGCACGCCAATGAGTTTTATAAAAACTTAGATATACTCATATAACTTTTATTTGAAACTTTTTTTTGTATCGGTAAGAATAAAATGAAAATTACAGTTATTGGAGTCCATTAAATTCCTTAATACCTGAATATTACAGTTGTAGTTTTTTTTTAAATTATTTCCAACTATTACTTCTCAACGTTATCAATTTAAATTTTAACATCCCGTCGAATCAACTTCGATACCAGTATCGAACTAATTTCTTACGGCTTACACGTGTGCTTTATCCGATATTTATAACTTCACAGTGAATCTGCGCTGTTTTTTCTCCCCCTCCAACACCAGATCGCTACCGCTACTACAACCACTACCGAATCTCCTCAGTCAATTTTGTGAGTAGCTATCAGTGTGAGCGTCCCATGCGATATAAAGAGAACGGCGTGCTCGCTCGATATAGCGAACAACCAGGCTATCGAACCCCTGGTAGCCCGTTTTTCTCCTGCTTCTATTTCCTCCAAGTGCCGCCGTTACTAGCTAATTCGATGTGAGCACCGCCCTAAAATCTGCCAATCGGTCGGTGCCTTGTGTTTAAGAATACTGCGGATGCAGTATGTCATTTATACATGAGGTGTGCTTTAGCGCATATTCAGTTAAAAATTTATTAAGTGGGAAGTTGAATTTGATACTAGACCTTGATTGCTTGTAATTATTTGATTATCAGAATAATTTACTCAAGCAATTACCGGTATGCGAAGCTTCGAAATACTGTTAAGAAAATGTTATTATAAATAAGGTTGTAGTTTAGAGCGAATGAAGTCGGTATATGAGTATTACAATGTGTAGAAGTAAAATGTCGCATCTCCATTTAGAGAGTTGTGAATTTTAAAGAAAACAGTTTTAATTCTTCGGTAAATTTGATCCCCAACAGAATAATCTGCAAGACAAAGAAAAGCATATTTGTTGTTATTTAAAATGTAACAAATTAAACGTTGGGTGTTGTCGCGCACCTCTAGTACGCGACAACACGCGAACGACATTTCGACTATGGATTACAGTCGTGAAAGCCTACACTCAACTTACACACACTTTCAATAACGATGCTCAATATAACGTTAACAATGACAACTACTTACTTACTTTTATTTTTGACAATTTCATAAATCCAAAGTCTACCAAACCCAAAAAAAAGAAAAAGCTCTTGGAAGGTACATTTTTTACTTAAAATTCAAATATCCTTCACAATATTCATCTGTAACCTATATTGCTTTTACGCGATTCGAGTTTTTTTTAGGCATTACTCGTTTATCTATCCCATAACCTGATTGTTGCCATGCGCCATGGTAGTCCCTCTTATTGGTATAATGCTGAGTTACGAATTAATGGCATCCATCGGTCTTTACTAGGTTTTGTGGCCTTTCTTAGTTTCCTTCTGATATGATGATCTTTATCAAGGATTGTGGCGTATTTCCACTTGAACCAATGGTCCTCTTGCTAAGCGTGTTGCGCTAGACGTGATTTATCAATTTTTCCCGTTCAGAGTCAATTTCCCATGTTCTTTGATTGTGACGTGTAGGTGTCTACCGGTTTTTCCTATGTACGACCGCAGAAACTCATAAATAGAGATGACCAAGGCAGCTGAAATTATTACTTTTTTGCAGCGACTAGGCAGACTCGTGTTTATTCGTCTCATAAGAAAAAATTCGTGTTGTCTACTGGTTTCCCTAGGAGCCGACAAAACACGCGTCTGTCTAATCGCTGCAAACAAGTAACAATTTCACCTGCCTTTGTCATCTCTACTCATAAAACACTCTGTATCCACATGTTGCCCGGTTTGGTCCTTCTATAGTATAGATCGTGTTGGTTGTTCGACGTTAGAGTTAGATCAACAACAACGCCTTCTATAAATCTAGAAAAACAGAACAGCATATATATGTACTATGGTAGTCCCGTATATATCACAGAAAATCAGAAGAATATGCCACAAATACAGTATTAGAATGGTTATAAGAAGAATCAATACCAATATTAACAAGGGCGAAACCTGACAACATTAATCTAAGAAGAAAAAAACTTTGTTTTGTTTGTATTCGATAGTCGCCAGGATAGTCATATTGTTGCCACTTTGTGAACAAATACGTAGTTAATTTAACCTTTTATATAAAAATCCATTCTGCATACTAATGCAGCAGCAACGTTAGTGGATGTTGAAGTTTTAATCCGATTTACTTTTACCTCAACATTATGGAAGAGAGCGTTAGTCTAACCAAAATTCATACAAAAGAATTGTTCGACCTAAAGCCGGCCACAGACTTAATTTTTCTCCATACTTGCGTTCGTCGAGATGGATCACGTCATGCCAAATCGCGAGCGTGTATCCAAAAACTGTTGAAAAACTAGATAAGACGAAGAATTCTTCCATTTGGTATGAGATCTTTCATCGAGACCATGAAACGAACGAAGTTTGTGACAAGTTTTGTTGTTTGCACCCCAACAAAATTACATGCATGGTTCGTTAATTATACAATGTTGTGTAATCTCTAATCTAAGTATAATATCAACAAGTAATTTCACTACTGGTTTATAGTTAAAAGTCTTATACAAACAAAAGGGAATATTGTAAATAATATGATATATCCAGCATGGCTTCTCTTCGAAGAATTCATTTTCTCCAATGTTCTGAATACGTATTGCTGGTAGTTAAACAATATCACTTCGTCTCGTAACTGTTCAATCGGCGTCAGTGTCAGATCGATAATATTTTGAAATAGCATACCTGCTAGAGCTTTGTCGCAGAGTACAACGTCAAACGGCTCAATTCCCGACTTCGAAACAACAACAAAGCCTTTGCTACTGGGTTTGAAATAAATTCGTTTAGGTTGATGATGGATACTAATAGCTTGACAGTTTTTTTCTCTCATATTAACTTTGGTCGAAACAACTTTTATACCTTTTCCTAGTGCAGGGTCTGTGGAGAATATGATTGTATAATATGTACCAGGTACTATCTTCATTATTTCTACTCCAGTGCAGGTTGTATTGTGAGTGAAGCAAATTTTGGTATCATCTCCTCCTTGTACATTGTTATCAGTTATTATTGCTGTTTGAGGTATAATTCCGCCAGTGTATTCCTTATCTTTTTCTCTTACAGATACAATAAAATTACCGACGTCCAGATCTTGAGTTGAGTCCATCCTCGCTTGTCGATGTAGCTTTGGATCTGTAGACATAGGTTTCACTGTTTCCGTCTCAAATTGCCTACTTTCCAGATTCCGCCATAAAAAGCACATAGATAAGAGTTTTAAAATGATCCTCATTTGCAAACTTAATTACAAATGTCATTTTTGACATCTGTATGTGCTAAAGATCTATGTATATTACATCCGCGATACTCTGTCTTGAGATTTACTATATCTGGATGTTCGTCTACGTTATATTACAACCGCATAAACCGTTTGGGCTTGCTGTGTATTTTAAGTGATAGAGAAGCAGTTATTGTTTATTGTGTGAAAAAATACAGCGGATGTATGTTGATCTTGCTCTTTGTGTTCCTGTTAGTGCCTTTTATCCAGGAAATATGAAAATCGGATGTATATTACGTAGGGTTCCGCAGTCGTCAATAACACTCTAGTACCGGTATAACCGGAAGTCTTAGATAATTGAAAATATTATTAAACTGTACAATAGTGTCATACAATGAGTCATATTGCTGCATTCATTCTGTAATCTTTACTTGAAAGTATATTGATGCTAGATATTCAGTTAAAATAATGTTACTTAATTTCGCAGTACACTATTGTATATCAAACCTTAATATACACTCCCCGACAAAAACTTAGACGCGGTAAGATGTTTTACGGATTTTAAGGGTTCAACATTTCTTTGTAAAACTAGCAAGATATCTAATTAAGTTTTTATTCATAGAAGTAAAATAAACTTAAACATATCTCCTCCAGTAATATATGAACTAAATAATAAATTATTACTCCAATGCTTAAACAATTTCTGCGACAAAAATTTAGACGCTCTTGTTGCAAATGTAAAACAAAAATAAACAAGAGTGATCAGTAATGCGCAGATCCTCCATTGTTCTTAATCACTTCCAATAGTCTGTTATTAATAGATTTATATAAATTTAACACAGTTTTGAGGGATATTCTGCCAATCAGTCACTATTGAAGTCTTCAGTTCCTGTACCGTGAAATATTGACGGCCTTCGCCAAAACGCGACACATATTTTCAATAATGTTTAAGTCTGGTGACCATGCCGGCCACTGTAAAGTTTTAATCTTTTTCTCTTTAAACCATTCAGTAACGGTTTTTGCTTTATGAATTGGCGCGGTATCTTACTGAAAAACAAAATTGCGCCCGGCCCATTGGTTTCCAAAACGTAGAAGATTGTCACGCAATAAGTCTTTATACGTCACAGATGTCATTTTGTTTGTGCAAAACACTATCCCACTTTTATCGCGGGATCCAATCGCTGCCCATATCATCCCAGATCCACCCCCTAATTGTCCGGTCATTTACACTTTTGGTTCCTTTCTCAGATCATGATAATAATGCGAGTACCCATCCGGTCCGTCCAAATTAAAACGTTTCTCATCGGAAAATATAACTTTTCCCTATTGTTTCTTCCAGGATATGTGTTCTTCATCAAATCTCAACCTCGCTTCTTTGTGTTTCGCCGAAAGTGGCGGTTTTCTCAACATTTTCTTTCCTGATATTACCGATGACGCCTTTAAAATCCTTTGAACATTACGCACGTGCGTTTGTGCCCCCGCCTGTTCTGCAATAACTCTCGCCGACGCAAAAGAATTGGATGCACACCGCAATATCATGCGTTTGTCCCGCTCTCTTACAGCTTTCGGTCGCCCCTGGCCTTTTGGTTTGCCGTAATTTTCCGGATCTTTTAGGAAATTTCTAACGCAGTGATCGCTTCTTCGTAACCGACGAGCAATTTCCTTCTTACTAACACCATCCTGGTGCCAGGCTAGAACTTACCCCTTTCTATTAAGGATAATTGTTTTTTTCTACCCATATTGCAAACACTTTATAAAATATAATTTCTCGTGGTGAAATGTGTACACTTTACCAGCACAACCGCTGCATATAAAGAGAAGTATCAAATTGAAACATTTTTGCTTATATTAATGTAATAAATGCACAGGGTCTAAATTTTTGTCGCATTTAAAATTCCTATTTTGATCTGGGAAAATCTCAAGTATCCCTCATAAAGCAATAAATACCCAGAAATATCATCTATAAATGGACTATTTACATAACAAGTATTAATAACCCTCATTTACATTTTATATAATCTCTATAAACTTTGTTTCGTAAATAAAAACGATACCGCGTCTATGTTTTTGTCGGGTAGTGTAAATCTGTGTAGAATTTCTTTTCCATCCTAACAGTGTGATAGTCAGAGTTACAGTGGTCTATCTGAAAGAACGGAGTTTTCTTAGTTTGGAACCGTTTATTACTCTGCGTAAAATTTAGTAACGATAACGATAAGATGACCTTCCATTTCCTTCCTACAAAAGTAAATAGCTTAATCTTCATGACATTCTCAAATATTTAATTTCAACATGAGCGATGCAAATGCTAAAAGTTCGATATAATAATATAGGGTAAGGTGCCCTAATTAAAATTATTTACATGCCATGTGTACAATCGATTAAGCTGATAAAAAGTATACCATTATATTTAAAATAGGAAAGTTAGTAACCATTTCCCGATCAACCGGAAGTGCTTCGTAGGCGAAAACATTTTAAATTAATAGATCCGATGTTATAACTACCTATTCCAAAATATCAGAGTTCCATTAATAATAACATCATTAAAAGTTCCAACAAGTTTCGTAAAATATCCTATATACCTGTATGTCTTCGATTGTTACAACCTTATCTAACTTCTACTTTATCCTTGTAGGGTACGTAGTTGCCCTGAACTGTAAAAGAAAAATAAGCCCTTGTATTTTCGATTGCGTTTTTGGCGTTTCAACGTGTAAAACGATGCCCTCGAGTTTCTTTAGGTGGCGACAATTGCAAAGGAAACATAAGAGGACAGGATTAGTTTTAGTTGTTGGAACCGAAGCACTTTGATGATGAGCACAACCGGACCGACTGGTCTGGATGCAAGCTGGTCGCCTTGAGGAGACAAGGACCTACCTAACATGTAGCATTGCACCAGTGGCGTGTACCTCGCTAAATCAATTCCTAGTTTAGCTGGGAGAAGTAGCATTAGTACAAGGTGTAAGGATTATTGCATTATTATAATGCTTATATATATATAGATGTATATGTATACATAGACGAGGAAATATAAAGTTTACGGACAATGTATTTTTATTTGTCTCACTTGAGTATGTTCCTAGATATTAATGTGTTTTTAATAAACGAAAATAGGGTCAACAATTCTGGTGCGCTGGATAGAGTCCATGTTCAACGAATAATACGCCTTTAAACGAGTAAGCAGTGAATATAATGCCCTAAAACGGTTAACATTATCACTAGGCGACAGGAATAAAATAGTGCTACCAGGAAGAAGGCTATAACTAAAGAAAAATTTGATCAAAAAATAGATGCTAACAAGTTTTCACAAATACATAATTTAAGAAATCGTTTCAAACCTTCTTTTATATTACTTCTTCCGTATATAGGGCATCATATACAAAAATTGTATTGTTTTTCACTAATATTTCCTTAAAATGAAGCATATCTTAAATATGTTCGGATTGGCGACTATTATTAATGATGTAATACTTACGTAATCTGTTTTCTTTTGAAAGATATAAAGACGTTAAATAATTCCATAGAAAGGAATTCATCTCACTAAAAATTTATAGAATCATAGAAATCATCTTTTGTTTGGCGACGGACATAAGCCCATCTCTTGCACTTGACCCTGCAGTGGATCTTTTGACGGAAAAAAGTTTCATAAATGAAAAAAAAATGTATTATTTATTTTTTTAAATTGCTACAGCAACAACAATGCAGTTTAACTTAATACCGTTAGTAATAGAATGCAAGTTGCGTTAAAAATCAAATTACGATGTAGTGTTTCAAACGAAGAGAACGTATGAAAGAATTTTGATTTCAAGTAACGGGAGGATATGACGGATAATTGTAATATACACCATTCTCTCCACTTTGGTAAAGAAGACTCCACCAAACCGTTAATGTGGTCCGTAATGCCACTTTGCATACGAAACTAATGAATATTTATTGGTAAAACAATTTTTCTATGGATATTGAACGAAAAACGTGCGTGCAAAGAAAGGAACATAGATGCTTGAGCCTGTACTATTAGCCTTGCAAGAAGCTCTGATCAAATCTTAAAGAAGTAATTACTTGCCAGGTGGATACATTATGTTTTTTGCGTCAAGGACGTCGTCTATAACGTCATTGCCAATTTATTCTGCCTACCCGGCGCCATCAGCGTGGTTTCAAAAGTATTTTAACTCTACCTTGTTGCCTCAAATTTAACGCCAAAACATTCGAAACAATGAGCCAGACATTCCTTGGTGTCCTCTAGGGCCAAGAAACACAGGCCTGCCGTTTAGAAAGCAGCATCAACCAGGTACTGTTCCCCAAGCCATCCTTAGAGCAGTTCTCGGACTGCTTACCACGAGATGGCTCGCGCAAGGAGCTGTACATGTTAAAGATTCCCACATGATGCCCACATCCCAAAATGCCAAAAAAAATAACCAAAAAAAGAACAATGCAGCAAAAACTGCTCGTCTTTTATATCGCTGCTTTTTAAACGGTGCGTTTCTTGGCATTCGAGGGCGCCAAAAGAATGCCTTGCTCGTCGTGTCGAAATGTTGTGGCATGAATTGTGAGGCAACAGCGATTCAAGGTAGAATTAAAATACTCTCGGAACCACGCCGAGGACGCCCGGTAGACAGAAGGATGTGTATTTTTTCTCTCCTTGCATTGCGTATAATGTAAATGATATATATTTATTGACAAAAATTCAAGCAACTACGATCTTTGACGTGTTTTTTTCTCTGATTTTTTTCTTATCCGACAGTAACAAAGAGAAATAAGATTCCTATTCAATGCTGGCAAAACGTATGCGTTACTGCATTACATCGAAAATGTATTCATAAAAACTTAACAATTAAAAAAACATATAAAGTACCTGCATGAACTTTGTTCAAATTCTACTATATTTTATTCGCATTACAAATACGCGAACGTAAAAGTTTCTGCTTTGCCAAACAGTTTTCAAGAAAAGAAATGGATGTCGTATAACGCTTGAGTACGCCCGCGATAATCTTTTGTGGTGCTTTATATTTTTCCGTGGGAGCACACAGGTCAACCGGTATTTCAGGTGTTCCACTTTACCATTCGCTTGCTAGCGAGCTTCTGCATGGTCCCGTACCTGGAACAACAATAAATGTCTACCTACCTGTTCATCGTTGTTAGTGATTGAATCTAATACTTGGGCAGAGACGAAGTTAAACTATGGAGTATGTTCAGAAATCTCTTTCAATCTTTTCTTTTTTGTTGTTGGAAATGTGATATTTTTATTTATGTACGCGTCTTTACGATTTCATTTAACGGGTCGATAATGAAAAATGATACGATAAGTGCTTACAATCAGAATTGATCATCTTGAAAGAAAAACATGAGCTTACAAGATAAATTAGCTGACTGTAATTTTTCAAACCAAATAAATAATATCACCTTGATATTAGCCATGGTGTAAATCGTTTATGTTCTGTTTCAATTTTATTTTGCCATTTATCATTCATAATGAAATACCGAAGTATGAAAATTATATTTGACCAATGATCTTCAGAACTATAAACGTAATATTTCCTTTTCTTCATTTAGAAAGCTATATTGTTTCTCTTCTATCGTGTCAAGCTTCAGTACGGACTAGAATTGGTCATCTAGGTTCTATTGTATATTAAGTAGTTTATAATGGCGTTTTAATTGTGATAGTTTTAATCTTTACCGTTCTTCGGTTTAATTTTATTTATAACCAAGAACAACCATTCAGGTACTTCATTTCAAAGTTCTCTACCTCTAGTTTTTATATTGTAAAATCCTACATGCATGTATTGCATATTCCTCTACAAGAAGAATATTTGGAGAACTATAAATTCGAGAAATCAAAAAAATTGATGATAACATCAACGGGGCCAACTCATCAAAAATATTTTATCTATTGCATCCGGTTATACTATTTATTTGAAATGACAGCCAGTAGCTAATAAGGTTTTCTACATGAAATTTTGAGATAACTTTATATAAGATTTCTTGTATCTAAATATAACTGGTTTTAAATTATTTGAAGCAATGGTTCTCAATTTTTTTTTGATTATGGAACCCTTGAAGAACTTTCTTTCGCGCCAACAAAGATTTTACTGACTAGTAAAAAAGTTTGAACATAGCTAAGGTGGTCAAAAAAAGCAATTTATTTTGATAATAATAATAATAATAATAATAATAATAATAGTCATATATTACCCAACAGGCAAAGCCCAATTACAGGATAATTACAATAAAAGTAAATGTAGGTGTATGTACAACAAAATATAAATAAATAAACGTAAACCACTATGCATCCACATCGTTGGACCTCACTTCTTCATTACAAATATATCCTCTAGATTACTAGCCAGACGTGATAGGGTATACGTAGGCGCTCTTTTCATAATATTTGTTCTTCCGAAAGGGGTAAGAAATGTGCTATTGTGCCTGGAGTTGATCCGTGGAACCAAAAAAGTCATCCGTGCAAGTAGGTAAGGGCAGTCGATACTGTTGTTCACAAGTTTGCGCAAAAATCGTGTGCAGATGGTATCTCTTCTGTCAGCCAAGGACGACATTTGGTGACGCTCCAACAATTCTTCCTGAGCAATACCTCTCTCAGGATAAACACCATCAGCTTTATATGAAAGGAATTTAAAAAATTTCCGATGAATGCGGTCCAACATTAATGAATCACATGCATAGATCGTGTACCAAATTAAGGACGCATATTCCAGCTTACTCAATACAAAAGAGTAGTACAGTGACTTTAACAAAGACATGTCCCTGAAGTATTTTGAGACTCGCATAATAAACCCCAGCGACTTAAATGCCTCCGCACAAATATTTTCAATATGAAATTTGAAAGTAAGGCCAGCATCATAAATAACTCCTAGATCTTTATATTCTGTTTTAGCAGAAAGTGGATTTCCGATAATAATGTAAGATGAGGCAACTGAAGAAATCGAGCGAGTATAACTAACCACACAACACTTTTCAGTATTTAGCTTAAGCTTAAAGTTTTGACACCATGCAGTCATCATATCTAGATTATGCTGAAGCCTATCTACATCCAATGCCGAAGTGATTTCCAAGTATATTTTTATATCATCGGCATATCCGAGAACAGGACAGTCAAATTGGAGTAGCAAATCATTTATGAATAAAATGAAAAGCAAAGGGCCTAGGTTTGATCCTTGAGGGACGCCGGAAGATAGTATGAATTCACTGGAAGAGAAGCCATTGTAACTTACGTAACATTTCCTTCCCTTCAGGTATGATTGCATTAAATCAAAAACAGCAGGGACAAAGCCGAACGAACCCAACTTAGAGAGAAGAACCTCATGATCCATTAAATCAAATGCTTTTGAAAGGTCTGTGTAAATCACGTCGACCTGTCCACGTCTGTCCAACACCTCGCATATGTATTGAGTCACCGAAGCTAAATTGGTAACAGTTGACCTACCCGTCACAAAGCCATGCTGGTCATTCGAAATAAAAGAGCGTGTACTGATAAAGAAGAAATTATAGAATAACAGGGAAACTCTCGTGGAAAATGTTCTCGAAACATTTTTGATAATTTATTTCCTATTCTCTAGTAATAATAATAGTTATCTACCTGTTAGGATTACTATGGACACGTGGTCGATGATATATATAGGAAGAAGATAATTAACCTAAATTGTTTTTATGTCAATGTCATTGTATCTTTAACCATGATTCTCGTAGATAACCTTTATCTCGCGTCATGAGTATATATTACTTCCACTGCGTAATTTTCCAATAGTTGCTCTAACGTGAACGTGAAAATCAAACGAACTTACGTTGTTACTTGTAATAATTCCTCGCCATTACATGTTGCCCGTATTAGTCTTTTTTTAATTGCCCATGGACAAAAGATTTCAATACGAGGATTCATTATTCTCCTTAAGTATTTTTTTTAACGGTGTGTTAGTGCACTCCCATTTCTTCTGCGATACACCCTTAATAACTGGGATGTGCCGTATATCGTTCATTCATTCTTTTGGCTGATAGAAATACACTACCTCTCCTTGAATTTTTTTTCCACTGAATTCATGGCAAGTTTGGACCATGCAAGATAAACTTCAAATATTTATAATATCCGGTGAATTTGGCAAAAGTTACCGCAGTAAACGCTGCCCTTTTACAGCCGAAAATATTTGAACATTGGTGAGTAGTATTGAGCTGCCAATACTGCTACTCATGGTATTGATGGAATCCCTCACAGCAAGATCAATGTGAGGAGAGAAAACCCTAACCGACAGACATGTTTCTCCCTATCCCGATGTCATCAGCGTTGTTCTGAACGTGCCTGCTGTCTAGAAAACAGCGACAAAAAGCGGGCAGAGTTGCCCAACCCACTCCTGACCAGTTCTTGGACTGCTGAATTAAAGAGGATGCCTCACATGAGTTCTTTTGGGTAGCTGCACATGTTTGCAATTCCTCAGGCTTACCGTAATGTATTAAAAACACATCAAAAAATGTCCAGAAACATCCAAAGAATGCTGCTAATACAGCAAGAATAAGTTACATATTTTTTCTTGCCTTTATTGTGCTAGAGAAAAATGTAATACGAAACACCGACTGCACAGCACAATGCTGCATTCAACTAAGTATTTTTTTTTAAGTTAACGCAAATATTCCCATCTATTTCCATATAAATTACTGGGGAGTTAATAGTATCTGCCTTTCTTTAAAAATATTTTAAGAGCAAATACTTTGTACTTGTAAATGTTATTCTTAAAAACCGAGTATTGTAAAAGATCATGCTACAATTTTATTCATATCGGCAATGAATGCATCAAAAATTAAGGCAAAATCGTCGGAGAGAACGTAATTTATAAGCATTTTCTCTGTGAACAATGTTTACGCATTGATAAAGGTTTTAATCCATCATCTAGACATTTCGCATGGCAAATATATGTTTATCACAGTTAAATTTAGGTTACCGATCGCTACATGCTGTATTTACATTTTTTCGTGGATTTATATTTGCGAGTTTATTATTATCTTTGTTTAAATATAGAACGTGAGTAATATTGTAAAAATATGCGATATTTTTTGTTACATATTGTGTACAAAAATATAACTCATATTTTTTTTATTTTGACAACCGCCACCATTTTCTTGAAAGGCGTTCTACGGCGACGAAACTAAGACCTATTTTTTTTAACTCACTACGCTTAACTCCTACCACGGAGCAAAGTTAAAAAGAAAATATAAACAACTAATATTTCCGCTTTGGAGCCCTTGCTGTCCCTGTTATTGGTAAACGATCATCCAGAAGTTGACGGTTCCTGTGATATCACTATGTATGCGGATGATAACAGCTACGTTGATTCCAATTCCTCGAGATAAACCAACTCGGACTAGATATGCAAAGAATGATAATGCACACATAATCACAAGACACAAACAAGTTTTTTATAAATGTTATTGTATTGATTAAAATATTTGAACCTAATCTCGTTCGGACAGCTTAAGTTTGTTTGAACAGGACATTCTATATATTAGTGTGAAATTATATAATCAGAACCTGGTATTAAGGAAATTCAAGGAATTATTTTTTAACTGGTCCTATACCCTTTATAAATTATTGTACCATTTTGGTCTACAAATGAATATATTATTATTATTATTACCATTGCTATTATTATTATCGAACTAAAAAAGCGAGTTTATTTCTCATACTTAAATAGAAAAGAAATTACAGCAAAAACCGCCCGGTTCCTCGTTATATACTTTCTCCTAACACAACTTTAATAACTCAGATGGATTTTTCCGGACCCTCAGACAACTGAATCTTCCCCACACATAAAATCGCAAGTGTTATTTCTACTTCCTTTTTAATTAAACAATGGAACATAAGATTTTTTAAATAAATTTTGGGAAAACGCGTTGTTGTTGCGTATTTATATTTTATCTTCAAGGTTCATCAAAAATATAATATTATCTTTACTTTTAAGCAATATCATTTCATTCTGCGTAGTCGTAATATCGTTGCGTATATTTGCCTGTTCCAATGTAAATTCTCAAAAATACTGTGCATATTTGCTTGAGTAAGATGATTGCTACAAATTAATTCTTGCAAATTAAATCATAGCAGTAGCCTATTATTAATGTACATATTTTAAATAAGAAAACTATTTTTACTTACATTTAGTGTGTTAAAGAAAATCGTTAATATCTTGATATCTTGATTAAGTAAGCTCAACAATTTGAGTAATTGTCGATGCTACTTAATCAACTTCTAGAAAAAAATTATATTTTCTGTACTTATGTACCCTAAAATCGGGCGAATTTGTCGTTAAAAAAATATTGTTCTTATGCCAAGGTACCCACTGATTCAGTCTCTAGAGTTTTATTAAAATCTGAATTTTTGAGTTGTCAGTATTCCCTTATAAGTATACAATATAATTATATACCGTTCGAAAACAGAGTATTTTACGTAAATATGAGTATTGATATACTCGTAGAGTACATTAATTGCATTTCTGCTCCGAAGAACTCTTTAGGTTTAGTATAAGCGAAGCGCACGGTACGTAAAAAGGAGAGCAGAAGAGGAAACGGCAGTGGTAATTGAAGACCGGAGACGGTATCTCCGGTTGTATTTTTTGCTTCCTCTTTACTCGCACAGGTATACGTCTCCTTTGCACCTTGTCCGCTTCGCATATACGCACGCGAGTATGTACACTAAAACAAAGAGATTATTAACGACCTTGAACCTATCTCGTTCAGTTCCACCTTGGACTCGCACCAAGTTCAACATCCTGTACGTCGTTGACTCCTAAAAATAAATCGGTATTGAGATACGAGTGCATTAATTTCTCTATTAACAAAAAGTGCAAGTGACGACTCTGGATGTTGTGCAGTTTAACTGGTTAAGATCTGGTGAATGCGCAATGTTACGCGACTGCAGCCTGTGAAACACTGGGGTTGGTCCCATCGTGAATCCCTAACTAATCACAGCGGCCACAGCGAATCAAATAGCGCGATATCAGTTGGATTTTAATCGTGGATTTCCTGCTACCAATCAAATTACCTAATTTGTGATTGCGAACAATCCTATTATTTGCGTCAAAATATATTGTTCTACGTTTTACACGATGTGGTGTTTTGAAAACATTTAAATATGTGGTTATTTTAAGGTTCTACACAGATCTGGTAAATGAAATTTGCAACAACCCTATCTCGTGTGTGGAATAAAATGGTTTGCTGTGTAGAGAGCGAGTAATGCATTTAATCGCTTTTTATATTTCATTGCATGGCTTTTGTTTGTATTACAATATTAGCGATGCAATAGGCAATACCGTGTACAACAGTATACCAACAGAACCCCTTGTTACTGAAAATTTTCAGTCCATAACATTGCCCTACCATAAAGAGTGTTGCCGTATGTCGAAAATATTTTCGGTATTCTTAGTCCATTTAATAACCATTTCAAATAAAGCGTATTACCTGTACTGCCGGACGTTATTTACGATGGTACCTCACAATGGTATCCTTTGAAAGTACCCAACGAACTTAAAATAAGCAAAAAAGAAGCAAGTGACATAAATAAGATTATTTATTTTTCTTCTTCATCTTCTTCAAAAAACTTGATGGTTTTCGTTTGTTGCAAGATTATTTATTCACGGCTATATAATCGTGAAAGCAATTCCAATAACTAATACCAACCTTATTGTTCCAAAATCGGCAATATTATGGATTGGTTTAGGATAGAATGCTGTTGTATGAAAATCATAAAAAATTTCAACGTATTTTATGATATATCATAAAGAATGGCAAAGTGGAACTCGCAGCCAAAAAGTATCGTAAAACTTTTATTACTGACGCTCCAATTATAGAGTTATATGATAGTGGATTCTTTCGTTGGCGTTTGATGTAATTTCAGGATGTAATAATAAAAAATATGAATCATATGAAGGCCGGGAACGTTATATCATATTGCAATACAATATTGTAGTATATGGGCTTTACATTCGAATGAACTGCTCAAAAATCCTGAAAAAAAATGAAAGATGTGATCGACCACCTGTTTCGCGTACTAATTTGGCAAATTTTTCGCTGTTGAATACTTTTAAAATTTGCTAACATTTTCAATCAGGAAGTAACATTCTTAATTTGCTATACTTTGAGAAATTTTATAGAAAAATTATTATGCCACATATATTTTAAAAGCTATACCAATCCAGGGCAGATGCACATATAATCCGGGACAACTCTATGAGTGAAACTTAAGCACATACACTGCGGTTCAGTGAAGTTCGGTCATACAACAAAATTGTATTATATCACACTGTATACAATTATTAATACATAAAATTAGAAAAATATTCAGCATACACTCTTTTCTAAGTGATTAAAGCCATAAATTATTATGTAAAGTAGAAATATTGCGACAACCACAATAAAGTCCCTTTTATTATCATTCCAAGAATTTCTCGGAAGTACCGATCTTTTGAAACGGGTCGTTTGCGGATTATTAACGAACAATACATTTAGGAAATATACCGCAGCATCACTCTTGTTTATTTATCACAGGCGTAAAGATATAAATTTGCTTCATTTTACTGTTAAACGTGTGTTGGTGTGCATCTGTCGTTTTTGCGCGAAAGTTTTAAGAAAATTTACTTCAAAATGGCACGTGGCAAGCCTACCAGTGTAGAAAAACGTTCACGCATTATTACGCTGTTTGAAGATATCCTTCTTCAAACGGGGCGACAAATTGCTGAAAAAATAAATATGAGAAGTTCAACAGTAAATGACATCATAAAGCGATATCGGACAATTGGAACTATAGAAAATGGAGCACCTAGGAAAACAACAAAAGCTGAAGATTTGAGAATTGTATTATTAAGCAAACGCAATAGAAAATTAACAGCGCCATAAATAGCAGCCGAAGTCAATCGCGGCCGTGAAGAACAAGTTTCGGCGAGTACGGTAAAACGTCGACTTCAACAAGCGGACCTTCATGGACGCATTGCCATTCGAAACCCTTATTACGTCGGGGCAACAGAGCAAAACGGCTACAGTGGGCCCGTTCTCATCTAGATTGATCGTTAGATGATTGGAAACACGTACTTTGGAGTGACGAGTCAAAGTTTGAGGTTTTTGGGCAAAATCGACGAGTTTATGTCCGAAGATCTGAAACCGAAAAGTAATCCCGGACTGCATTGTGCCAACAATGAAGCAAGGGCGTAGTTCTGTGTTAGTGTGCGGATGTTTCTCCTTTGCTGGGACGGGAGATTTATGCAGAGTGCAGGGTGTAATGAGGAAGGAAAATTATTTTGCAATACTCCAGAATCATGCAGTGCCATCAGGCTTGCGTATAATAGGCCGTAACTTTACATTCATGCATGACAACGACCCAAAACACACTGCGTTAGTGTGTAAGAACTATCTAAAGGAGCAAGAAGAACAGCACACCCTGAAAGTAATGACATGGCCCCCACAAAGCCCAGATTTGAACCCGATAGAGTCGTTGTGGGATGAACTGGACAGGAGGATCCGAGAAATATGTCCAACTTCACAAGAACATTTACGGAATATTCTGCAACATGAATGGATTAATATTCCACAATCCGTTTTAACAAAACTTATCGAAAGAATGCCTAGAATAGTTCGAGCGATGATTAACAGCAAAGGAGGTTTTTCGATGAAAAAAAAATATAATGTTCAGTATGTTATATTAGGCCAGAATAACTTTTTATTTATTAATTTAATACTAATAATAATAAAATTGCATTTTGTTTTTAGTTTCGTTTGTTTCTGTAACCTTTTCATGTTTTTTACCAACCGACCGAACTTCTCTGAACGGCAGTGTACATGTAACATGATAAACGTCGGAAGTTAATTTAAAAGTTGCACGAGACTCTTTTTTATAATAAAAATAAATTGCAGGAGTAAATACTTTATTCCTTGGTTCACTGGAATATATTGTATATTGTGTATAATTACATCTGAAATTCAATATACCGTTTAATATTCGTTCAGCTTTGATATTCAATACATAGGCTTGATTTGATCAGCGTACAACGCTTTACATCTGGCGTACCTTTTTATGATATTAATAACGAAAAGTAGCCAGTAAGTGTCTGGCTTAAGAGATTCGAGCTTCAGATAGAATATACATACATTTAGTTACGCGTAGCCTTCTGTGGTAAAAGAACAAAAACATTTGTTTTCTTTTTTCGTACCGCGCAACAATACATTTATTTCTCTTAACAAACATCAAAAAATAGGGAAACAACTTGTCAATTGGTCAACTTCTGAGAGTTAAACATATGTTTTCTTATTCGAATTTGGATGCATGGACGTCATTTGGCAGTTATTTCTACTGTGGTAGCTGAGATATCTTCTGAGTTTAATAAATAATAAAGATCTAAAGCTCTTAACAACATCGAGCATTCACAATCATATCTATTAAGCTGGTGCAGCCACTTCATAAGCCCACCAGCAAACCGGTTGCATATTGTTTTAAATTACGTTTAAAAATCGAGGTACCAATCGGGGCCCGGATGCTTGACGAGAGTTTATTAAAAATTCTGGAACCTGCAATAATTGGTGATTTTGTAAAACTGTGATTGGGTTTATTTTGAACAATGTTGTTTCGGTTCCTAGTTTTATTAGTCGTATTCGTTTTTGTAATAAGAGAACACCATATTTTTATTTATATCAATATCAAACCATCTGCAGCTATATCTTAACATTTTCATTGGGCTATACCTATAAGCTGTAAACCTCTTTCAAATTATTAACATCTTGCAAATTTATGCAAGATGTTCGAGAAGAAGAAAATAAAACCAAACGAAGAAAGAAGCCGTTTGCAAGATGACATTACTGGTTGTTTTACCATGTTATTCTAGCAAATACATTTGCTTCAATGTACGTTGATTTAAATACAATCAATTCCAATTTTTTTATAACAGTTCATCTTCAGTAACACAGTTTTAATTCTAATTAACTCCAGAACTGCCTAGTGATATGTGATATTACTATTTAATTATGGAATAGACATTTTTATAGCCTATCAAATTGAAATATGTATTTTTATAGGCGGTTTAAAAACGAGTTTATTGCCGAGCGTTGGAAATATTTGTAGTAACAACGACAAAGTATTGCAGATTTTTTAAATATTAGATTTTGGGACTTCAGTGTGTTTTTGAACGCTTTGGCGCAGTAGATTCTACAGAGTCTCCTGTATTTTCCAATTAACTCTACTTTCATTCAATTAATTGGAAATTGATAATCAAGTTGGTGTTTGTAACAATACTAAGTACAAATAGTAGCCACACTATTGTAGATAAAAATGTCATAAAATTGTTACAGCAAATTTTAATAAGATACTACATACCGATTGTTTTTCTTGCAGGGCAGTAACCGACCCTAGAGATGGTAGACGTGTAGCTTTGAAAAAATTACCCAATGTGTTCCAAACGTTAGTGTCATCGAAACGAGTATTTAGAGAATTAAAGATGTTGTGTTTCTTCAAACACGAAAATGTAAGTACTTAAATTTAATTTAGCCTAAAAACATATAGTTTAAAATTGAGTGAATCAAATGAAAATATTGCTTAGCCTAAGCTATCGAATCGTTAGCGGCGTAGCAATCAATGATGGATCGATTAATTCATTATTTATGCTTATTTAATATTTACATCATAAATAGTAATATGTTAGACGTCTGTCATAAAATAATTTAATTTTTCTCATTAATTTAGTTTTTCCTTCAAAAATTGAACTATTGCTTTATATTGTTATTTAGCGTAAAATTAAATACTAAAAATGTGAACTTTTAAGACTGTATTTTACGCCTATTGTACCTCCCAATTGCAGTTTGCTTGAATAAGTAAAGCACAAAAATAACAAATTTGTGTGACTCTCTTAGAAAACTAAGTTTGCAGAGCCAAACAATAAGCAAACGAAAAATAAAATTTTTCTTGATTTAATTTTACTTTTGTGTAACCATTATGTATTGTACAATGTTATAATTTACAATATCAAACGTAGCAGTCATTAGTACCAGGTATAATGCGTTCGGCCAACTACCGATGTCCGCTCATTCAACGTCAAAATTCCTTTGACTTCTTTCTCGGTCTCTCCAACTCCTTTTATAGCCTCCTGTCTCTGTCGCAAGGGTCAGTCCTGATGATCTTGCAAGGACGGCTAAATAACTTGTCCCCTGTCAATTTTCTTCATATCCTAAATCTTCAGTTTTAATGTACTATTTTCTTACGGCTATATAAATAGCACAAATTCAGTTGTATCTCAATTAGTAGAGCATGATATACCTGAAACCTTCTAGACAATGCTGACAAGGTTCTCTAACTCAAAAGTCTTCTCCAAGCTAGACCTCTTTCTGGCTCATTCCACTCTCAGAAACGAGTCGTAAATATTGTAGCTTATCCATAAGTGATACAACAGGTTCCACATTCTCGATCTCTATTCTTCATTTTCTCCTCACTACATCGATGACATCCTAGTATTTTCTAAAGCCGTACAACATCATCATCACCATCTCACCCAAGTTATCCCCAGTTTGGCGAACGCAAGAAGGAAGTTAAATATAAAAAAATGTAAATTCTTTAAGTCATTTATCTCTTGTTTGGGTTACATCATCAACAAAGAAAACATCTTTGTCGAAGATCATCTAAAAGCTGCATTCAAGATTTCCCAGAGCCATGCATTATCAAAAAGCTGAGAAGTTTTCTAGCAGTCATCACTTATTACAGCAAATTCATCCCACAATTATCTGAGAAGTGTAAATTCACAGGGAAGAGAACCATGAATTAGCATTCCAAGAGATCAAAACTTGTTTCTGTAAAAATTCAAACCAATTCATTCAGCTTCCAGTTATTTATACAAAGAACTGATGCCAGCGCCATGGTAAACGTTATATACTAAAATATAGGAAAGACTTTTCAAGCTTTTCGTTCATGAGTTTTCTTCCAATTTCCTTCGTTTAACAACTGGATCTTCCCGACACATAAAATCGCAAGCGTTACCTCCACTTCTTTTTTAATTAAACAAACGAACATAAGATATACATTTTTTAAATAAATTTTGGGAAAAAGCGTTGTTGTTGCGTATTTATATTTTATCTCCAAGGTTTATCAAAAATATAATATTATCTTTACTTTTAAGCAATATCATTTCATTCTGCGTAGTCGTAATATCATTGCGTATATTTGCCTGTTCCAATGTAAATTCTCAAAAATACTGTGCATATTTGCTTGGGTAAGATGATTGCTACAAATTAATTCTTGCAAATTAAATCATAGCAGTAGCCTGTTATTAATGTACATATTTTAAATAAAAACACTATTTTTACTTACATTTAGTGTGTTAAAGAAAATCGTTAATATCTAGAAATCTATTAAAAATAGGTGTATCAAACGATCAAATCCAGTAGTGTCGTTAAAGATACCATGGTCTATTTGAAAAAAAGGAGTTTTTTTTTTTTTCGTTTGAAAGTATCTATATTTGGCAATAGTTTATGAATATTCTGTAGAAAATTTAGCAAGGATAACGATAAGATGTGGTACTTACGAGCTTTCACAAAAGTAAATATCTTAATTCTCCATTACATTTTTAAATATTTGATTTCAACAAGAACGGGGCAAATGCTATAAATAAAAAATATCTCGAAAACAGTTGACTTTGGGGGTAAGGTACCCACTACAAATTATTTATATGTGATATGTACAATCGCCTAAGCTGATAAAATGTATACCATTGTATTTAAAATAAGAACATTAATAACCACTTCCGGTTCCGTCGGAAGTAATTCAAATCAATGGGCCTGATACTATAAGTAAGTAAATGCCATTAGAACTTCTAACAAACGAATTTCGTGATATGCCCTGTACATTAAAATCATACTTATATTTTTTATTATTTCTTGCTGATTTACAGCCCTCGTAAATCACGAATACATTAAAATCATTTAAGTGCTGTCATCACTTTTATTCGCGGTATTCATATAAACCAGATTTTTTATATGCAGAGAAATTTGACCACGCACCTAAAATTGTATAAACTTCTGTATACATTTTATTACCACTACACGTAGAAGAATGCGAAGTTTATTTTCTTGTTTGCATTAAAAAATGTTTGTATGTGTTACCTTTATTCTTGCAGATCCAGCAAGAAGTCTCTAATTACAAATTCTTTAAATCTTCATATATATAACTAATGACTTTTGTGAAAGTATAATTTTGAAAATTGATTAAAAATCTAAAATTAAAACGAAACATAAAACTCGTGGATGTAGTTGTAATTCTTTTGACACAATTTTTACATAGAGGGCAGCCTGGTACCTTCTAGGTGGGGAGGTTCAGGTGAAATGAAGTTATTCTTGTTTTCTTAATTTGTTTTGTTTTCAACGTAAATATTTATAACAAAAAATAAATAGAGATACACAATTATTGAAATGAATATTTTATAATTTATTGAATTTATCCTTTTATTTGCAGGTACTGTCGGCGCTGGATATACTACAACCTCCTCATCTAGATTTCTTCCAAGAGATGTATCCTTTTTGAATCAGTTATTAACACTATTACACATTGTAAACGCCCTCATATATGTCTATGTGCATTTTCAAAGGATTCCTTTTTTAACGAAATTTTATTGCATACCTACAATTAATAAAGCGACATTAAATCTAAAAAGATAAGGCTTGTAATAAGAGAAATGAACCAAATTGTGAAACTATAAAAATATTTAATAATCAAAATGTATTAATTAATTCAGTTCGAAAAATTCAAACAAAAAGTATAAAACAGTTTGAACGTATCTATCAGATAATTAAAATTTACCAGGTGTGTCGGTAATTCTTTTCCGGTTTTTTCGCTAAAG